>OU611752.1:4972295-5309795 GCA_914767535.2 Dunaliella primolecta
TGAGCATGAGTATGAGCATGATTTGAGGAATATTAATAGGTTAAACACTTTGCTTTGGCTTTCTAAGGTGTATGGCATGCGAAAAGGAAGTTAGATGAAAAGCCAACTGCAGGAAAGGCTTTTATGCTCCTTGGGGCGTTTTCTATGTGTGAAGAGCACTGCCACAAACTGGCCAGTATTGAGAGGCCCTCTCAACCCGTGGTGTGGCCAACAGCCTTAGCAGTTTAATTGCTTTAAGGCTGCTGTCAATTTTCCCAACAGTATGCTTGAATCCAACAGTGAGACTTCATGTCAAGTGCTGAAAGCAGATCTACCCCTTGCTGATGGGGACGAGCCTCGACTGAGTCCTGGTGGTCTGCACACGTGTCTCAGGCATTTCGTGGCATGCGCAATGTGGTATAATTAAGGGGAGAACGCTGAGTGCCTCCGAGTTTTCCATGCAGGAATTCTTAGGGGATTTAGGGGACACATATAGTAAGCTAGCAACTTACCAGTCTCTTTTTGCAGTGCCTTTTGACCATAACGTGCGTGCCCCTGCCCGTTTGCCAAGGCACATGCATTTGGATTTGTCTCCACATGTCATGACGAATGTTAGCCGTTTCAGACTTAGGGCACACACACTGAAGGTGGAGACAGCAGCTTGGGATACTCGGAACACTCTTTTGCGAGATCACTGTTTTTGTGATGAGATTCAAGATGAGGCTCATGCCCTTTTGGTGTGCAGAGACGCAGATGTTTGTGCTTTGAGAAGAAAGTACGCTTACCTGTTCAATTGTTTTTCTGGTGATTTTTCAATGGAGCAACCATTTTTACAACAAGCCAGTGTCCAGGATGTTTCTGATTTCCTCTTGCAACACAACAAGCTTCTTTCGTTTGTTTCTGAGGTTATGGACATTATGTTGGCTGAGAAGCTGAGTCAGTGGATCCAAGGGGAAACAACAACAAACTAGCTACTTACCAAGCTTGGTTTGCTACTCCTTTTGCTTGCAACGCTCGCCAAACCTATGCACCCTTGCCTTGGTATCTTTTTTTGGATTTGCCTAAGCAAGTTATGCGTAATGTGAGCAGGTTCCGGCTTCGTGCTCATACTTTGAAAGTTGAACCGGCTGTTTGGCAGGATGATGGTGCCTCTGTGTGTGACAGGTGTCCTTGCAACCAAACTCAAGATGAAGCACATGTCCTTTTTAACTGTACTGATGAACACGTTTGTTCTCTGCGCCGCAAGTATCAAGTGCTTTTTGAACCTTACTTCCAGGATATTCTTGAGATGCAACCATTTTTACTGCATCAATTGAGATCTCAATTTGTTCATCAGTTCCTTCATCAGCGAAATGCAAAGCTTTTCTTTTTTGTGTCTGAGCTTATGGATTTATTTTTGGCTGGCAGAGACCAGCCACAAGCCGATCAGCCAAAGGACCTGGCTGAAGGTCACCCCCCATTGTAACCATTATGTTGGCTGGCGAGGACCAGTCACAGGCCAATCACTGGCAGCCGAACAGTCTGGCTGAAGGTCCCCTGTGTAAATCTAAATCTTTAGGGGATTTAAGGTATAGACAACAGAAGGTCCAAGTGGAGGGAAACAGATGCCCTCAGTCCCCTGGAGATGAACAGAAAGGAATGACCATTATTGGTGCGGAAAACCATTGAGCCAAACAGCACGCGTTTCTTCTGTGTCCCATCATATTTATTTCAGGATTTGGGTACATAAGTCATGAGGATTGTGAGCAGGCCCACTGCTTGAAGGTTAAATCCTGTAAATGGCTGGGTGGTTCAAGAAAAGAAAAGAAAAACTACGTAGGCAGAGAAAACTCTCCCTACATCAATTAAGGAAAAGGAGACACATTGGCTCCGAAGAGCCTTGAGTCCCCTCCACCACAAAGATTTAAAACAAACAGAGTTAATGGGGGTCTGGAGGGTTACCGGAGGCACCTGGCTCCAGAACCTGGCTGTGAGAAGTGTTTTTGTTCTCAATAGCACGCCTAGTGGTAACAAGTTTGTGAGCATATTGAACAGAATGTGCATGCAGATTACGAGCAAGTTTCAAGGCACGCTGATGGTCAAGTCCTAGTTGTTTTAACTGGTTTAAAGTATGCTCCCTAAAGCAGGTCCCACCGACACCCAGAAGGATGGTATGCAGAGTAACAGCTTTAGCAGAAATAAGTCTGCAGAGGTCTGCGTGCTGCTGCTGTGCCGCCACCAACTGTTGTCCAGGCCTCGTGTCTTCACAATACTTGATTTCAATCAAGTGTACATGGCGCTCGTTGACATTCAATTGGTGGGGTTGTCGCACACGGTTATAGCCACTGGTCCTCTGTGTTGGTTGTCTGCTGCGTAAAGCATAGTGTGAACAGGAGGAAGAAGGAGAAGAAGAAGTGGGTTTGTCTTGATAAGGAGTAATCAGTATAGCATCTGGACGGCTAGATTTGAGTCTAGATCTCTTGGGAAAATTACGTGGAAAGAGGTAAGGGGGAATAATTCTATTAGATGCATGAGCAGGGATTTGGAGGTTGTGCTGCGCCAACCTATCATCATTTCCTATGTCCGTGTTAACCAAACCTGCTCCCCAAGGGCTTTTGCCAAGAGCTTTGGTGATCATTCTTCCTGCAATATTGTGGCGTTCAGTTTTCATGCAGGAGATGATATGATTTTGGCAGCCAGAGAGCATGTGGAGTGCACTGTCTAATTGATGACAGCCTGGGAGAGGGCAACTTGGGTCTGTGGATCTTTTAAAGCGAACTGCATGCTTTTGATTATAAAGGGTGCCTGTGCGATATTGGAGGATGGTGCGCTTCATAGGTGAGGATATACAAGGCATGTTTCTAAAGGCATTGCTTATCTTGTTTTCCACGTGTGGTAACAAGTCTTGATAGTAGGAGTAGTAGCCTGTTTTGGAGTTGGCATATCCAAGCCTGTGTTTTGTATGCATGTGTGACTTGAGAGCATTTTGAAGATTGGAAAGGTAGGTGATTTTAGGGTTGGGAGCGGGAGCTGTTGATGTGCCCGCAGCATGTTCTCTTTTTTCCTCCTTGGCTAACCGAAATAAATGAGAAAACGGGTTCCCGCCAGGACCTGCACAGGGGATCCCAGTATCAGCCGTGCTGTTATTGGCTTGTTTTGCCTGATAGTTAGCAACAGCATCAGCACGTTCGTTACCAGCAACACCAGAATGAGATTTCACTTTGTATACACAAATGTTGGTTTGTGAGTTGCTAATGAGGGTAGATATGGTTTTTAGGACATCCCCTTGAATGTGTTGTTTGTGTTTCTCCGGATAAATAAGTTGCTTACGTATTTGATGAAGAGAGGTGAGACTGTCTGTAGCAATGTGTGAGTAGGAGTGTGTGATGGCAGCAGCGATTGCTGCCAGTTCAGCTCGGCAAATGGTGTTGGTAATTCCAGCACCGTTGGGCTCAACAAATTTGATGTTGTTAGTGAGAGGGCAGTAAACACCTGCTCCAATTTCTTGTTTGCCATTTCTGGTATGACAGCTGCCATCAGTGTACGCCCATGTCCTCCAGTCTGGGACTTTGAGAGCAAGGGAGGGATTGGATTGGCTGGGCACAGAGACTATCTCATAATTGTATATGAGTGGGCTCTTTAAAATTTTGGAAACTTGCAGTTTGTCAGAAGGGAGGCGCTTACATTTCTCAAACCCAGGCATGACAGCATGCATGGAGTTGAGAGTGGCATGGCTGCTGACACGGCGCAGTTTCCACTTGGCTTTTGTATACCTATTTATATCACTCGCCAGGCTCTGTAGCCAAGCTGAGTTATGGTTGTTTAGATGGACCCTTGCAGCAGTGTTCCAAACCGCAATAATTTGTATGTCCCAGGTGTGCTGAGGAAGAGGTATTTCTTGGTTGGGGCATGATTGGGGGGCATCATAAGCAAGGTTGGTACGCGGGATAGTACCAAGTTCGTAGCAGAGGTGGGGGAATGCAGAAATGAGTTTGGAGTAGGGGTTAGTTATCATTTGTTTTCCCCAGACAGGGAGGAACATGAAAGTAGCAGTGGCCTCTGTGTTGAGAATGGCTGAGTAGATAGCATGACGCAAGGCCTTAGTCATAGCATCCTCGGCGTAAATGGGATGGCAGACAGAGAAGCCTGAAAATGTGGAGGAGAAGGCGTTATGATGGGCACCAAAGAGAGTGTCTCGGGGGTCATTGCTCCAGTAGTGCTGGTATTGTGGGTCGTGATCCAGCGGGGAGGCCATTTTTTCTTGAGTTACCAGGGCCCAACGTTGGAGGGCGGTATGGATGTGGGTTGGCAGGGCCCGCGAGAAGGAGTCTTTAATCTTTGTGCTAGTGTACTTGTTTTCTAGTACAGTTTTGCGAGCAAGGAGCCCCTGCATCTCAGATGCAAAGCTAGTAGGAGCAGGTGTTATGGCTTCGTGCAAGCCCGCAAGCTTGGTCCTATAGAAAGCCTTATAAAGAATTTGGAAGCGGCTAGGGGTTATCATCCCAACACATTTACCTTGTGTGTTATAAATGCAGGCCATGTGTGATTTGTAAATTTCCGGGAGGAAGAGGGGAGGAGGAGCACTAGGGTGGGGGCTCTGTGATTCAGTGTCTATTGATGTTTCATTAGGTTTTTGTTTATCTGTGTACTTGACAAGGTCAATTTCATGCAGCCAGAATTCACTGCAACCAGTGGGTTTTATGTCTACTTGTGGGTTGGTGGGGTGCATGTCAAAGGTTACTTTATTGCGCAGTATTGTGTCAAGCTTCTGTTTCCAAGTGTTATTCGCATCAAGTTTATCAAAGCCTTGCCTCTCAAGGTTGGAAAGAGTAGAGTCTTCTGTGGGTCGGGAGAGGTCAGGTTCGCTCTGTTTGGTTTCAAATTCAAGCAGACGCTGCCGGAATTCAGGCCAGACCTCTTTAAATTCCTCAGGCTCCCAGGAGGGCATCCAAGTGACCCTTATGAGTTCTACTTTAGACTGACGTTCTCTGTCAATTTTCTGCGCATTGTTTAGGTCTGCGCAGGCAGGACATGCCCATGTGTCAGCTGCATCAATCTCTTGTCTTTACCCATCAGTGAAGCATCCAAGATCTTTCATGCATTTCCAGTGGTATGTACGATGGCATACATCACAGATATACATATCAGGGTACGGTGGTTCTGAGTTGATAGGTTCATAACCACCATGGTAATTGCATATTTGGCAGCAAGCGCACTCAACATCAGTGCGAGCAGCAGGTAGGGTAGTCGCATGCTGAAAGCCAGCTTTTTGGAATAAAGGCAGGGCCCACTCCTCAATAATCATTGGGGCAAAATGGGTGTGGTATTGCACTTGGTTATGGACGAGGGTCCTCCTTCCGTCTTTTTTATTAACGGTGCAGTTTCTCCAACCATCTATATGGCTTATGTCAATATCATGGTTATATATGATATTGATGGCATGGCTGGCTGTTTTTGCTTTTATAAGCTTTTGTACCGAGGTTTTCTTGTAATCCCAGACCTCAGAGGCTTGGCATGGCGAGCTGAGGGGGTTGATGGCAGGAGGGGTGAGCTCTGTCTCTATATGAAGCATTTTTTTCTTCTTGTTTTTGTGTTTATTGATTTGTGTATCCAGGCTGTTTGGAGTGTTTGAATAGGTAGGAGGGCTGCAGGTGTGGCCTGTCTGTCCAGTATCTGTCGTGCATGGGGAGTTGGGCTGTGTTGGGATAAAGTTAGCAGTGCTTTGGCTGGCATTTGCTCTACAATAATTCTGGCTAAGGGGTTGAGACATCGGCGTGGAGGTGTGTTTCTTTGTTGAGCGTGTGCGCTTGCTGGGTGGCCCTTCTGTAGGTTGATCCTGTTGAGTGGGCATCATAAAGTTTGCAGTATTTTGCGTTGAGGTATGAATTACTTGTGTAGGAGTGATGCTCAGCCTAGAATTGGAGCGAGTTCTTTTATTGGGTGGCTCTTCTGTGGGTTGTGGTTCTTTGTCAGTTATTACTTCCTGAGTAACAGGACAGATTTCTTGTGTAGGAGCGTTCTGTGTAGGGGCTGACAAGGTGGTTTGGTCACGTCTGAGGCGACGTCCCGTATGTTCATGTCTGTAGTGGGATGTGGAGCGAGGTTGTGGTGATGGCACTACTTGTGTGGAAGGGGTTCTGTTAGGTTGGGAGCCTGTAAGAGGGTAGGTATGAATCGGGGTAATTGGCTCCACATTGAGGCCACTCACATGTGTGTTTTTGATAAGGCGGTAATTAGCGAGAGTGTTAGCTTCGGTGTTTTTGTAGGCAATGATATTTTGGATGGAGGATGTACATAACTCCTCTTCCTGGGGAAGGTTTGCCAGAGCTGCAAGTCTGTTGAGTGCTATTTTACATTTAACGTTGACCTTGGAGTATTTGGCTTGTAGCTGAGCTACTGTTATGATGTGAGTCTTACATGGAGATGTGAGTTCATGGACTCCATTAATTCCAAGGCCCATTAGGGGCTGCATTATGCAGGTCATGAGGGAGGAGAGGTTGTGGGGAGGTGGTTTATGCAGGGAGAGGGCTTTATGGATGAGGTCTAAGTCCTCACCGAACAAAATTTTCTCGTGTTTCATGAGGTGGAGCTTACTAGAGTGGATACTGATCAATTGGCGGGCTCGCATGCAGAAGTTGAGTTGGCGTCTTATGTGCAGGTTGGTTCCTTCTCGTTTGGTAAGATAGGCTGAAGATGAGAGCTTAAGGTCCGCTATTTGCTTAGTGAGGAGGTTGAGGCTTATGGTGCGATGTCTAATTGAGGGGTCCTCTAGGCTAGACGTTAGAGCAAAAGCTAGGCGTCTGTGGTATTCAACACAAATTGAGGTGCGTCCTAGACCAAAAATGTCAGAATCTTCGCGGATCATTGCCGCTGCTGTGCTGTTCCAGAGTTTGAATTTATGTTTGATAACCCTGTCTATCATTGTGTCCCAAATGATGAGGTCTGCTGGTGTGCAGGGAGTAACTGCAAAAGCATAGGCAAGGCTAGGGATAATAGCTGTACGGACAATGTTAAGTGTTTGGCGTGGGGAAGCATAGGAAGAGTTGAGGTTATCAAGCTTATTTTTGAGGTTACAGGTCATGCGTTGGATTTGATGCTTCCAATTTAAGTCCATGGAGATATGAACTCCAAGATAAAGGAAGGGTTCATTTGATGCAAGAAACTGAGCCTTCTGTCTTTGGATTTCTATTTTTCCTTTGAGTTGTTGACAGAGAGCTTGAGAGGGTGTCACTCCATTTTTATCTTTTCCAGGATGGCTGTGTAGAATTCCCGTTGCTTTTGTTTTGCTGCCAGAAATAATGAGTGCAGCCCAGTCAGAATAGAGAGTGAGTTTTCTGGCTTGCACCTTGAGGTCCTGGATTGTGCTAGTGGGGCAGAGAAGGTCATCTGCAAAAGCAGCGCTGCTTAGTACATTAGCAAGGTGAGTATCAGTGGCGTTTTGGCCTGGGATGCAGCCATGTTTATAACCGCGTCCTCCTACATGTAGCCATCTTAAGAGGGGCTCCATGTAAAGGAGGAAGAGGAAGGGAGAAAGTGTGTCTCCTTGGATTGTACCTCTTTCAACAGGAATTTTTTCAGTGCTACGTCCTGAGGGCAATTTAACTTGGGTGGTGGCGCTTTCATAGAGATTTTTGACAGTGTCAATAGCATCAGTGGGGAAACCCAAGTCATACATAATCCAGAGCATTCTGTCATGGTCAGTAGTGTTGAATGCGGAGGTGAAATCAACAATGAGGGCACAAATATCTTTTCCAAAAATTTTTGCGTCTTCAAGTCCCATGATGATATTCTGGAGCTGGTGGATGGTGTCTTTTTGGTTATGGAAACCAGCTTGAGTGGAACTCAGTAGAGAGTGTGCTTCTGCATATTCATAAAGTGTATTAGTGACCATACGCGTCCACAGCTTGTAAAGCGTGTTGGCAAGCCCAATGGGTCGGTAGGATGAGATTTCGGTCTCTTCTCCTTTATTTTTGTCAATGAGGATAGTCTCACTAGTCTTCCAAGATACTGGGGTGAGGCGGGTGGCCCACATAATGATGAAGAGTTTGTGTATGCTCTCCTGGATTTCTGGGGAAAGCATCCTGAGAATCTCATTTACTACGCCATCTGGTCCTGGTGATTTGTTGTTACTGAGAGTTTTTATGCATTCATTGAAGGCGCTTTTATCCATGATTTTGGAGTGGAGCCATTCCCTTTTACTGTTACCTTCAAGCTCTCCTATTGTAATTTGTGATTGTAAAGTGAAAGGATCAGGCACTGGTTCAATTCTGCCAGCCTGTTCCCAGGGATAATTACGTGGTGCTTCTTCTGGGAGGTATTTGCCATGCTTGATGTTAATTGCCTTCATAGCGTCAGTGTAGTAATTTTCTACGATTTGGGCCTGCTTGGTAGGCTCAGTTTCAATATTGCCAGTCTCTGGATCACGCAGCGCTTGGAGCCCTGCTCTTGGCTGTGTATTTTTATCTCTAAAAATCTCCTTGTGTGCTTGTTTGGGATTAGTATTAATTTTTTGTTGCAGTCTTTTGCGAGCCATGTTACTGTTATCTCTGTTGCGAGTTTCATCTATGTAGGTAATAGCTTGTTTGGCGCTTGCATATAACTCCTCCAACTGTTGGAGGGGTGGGAGGTCATGTTTAAGGCTGTTGAGTTTAGAGATGGCTGTATGGAGAATTGGGTTTTCCATGTTTTGTTGCAAGATGGTGGAGGTGCTATCTGTTAGGTTGACGGCAAGGGATGTGAGCGAAGACTGGATAGACCTGATAAGGTTAAGCTTCTTTTTCAATTGACGCCGCTTGTTGCTAACGGTCCTTGGATTGTAGTGGTTGTTGTCTGAAGATATGATTTTTGTGTTGCAGACTTTGAGTGCTACTTGGTAGGAGGAGTAAATGAGGCCAGAAATGCCTTCTGCCAAGGTTTCAACTGCCTCTGTGGCAGGTTTGTTACAGAGTGTCTCCAATTTTTTAGTGTGTTTTGCAGACATGTTATTCAGGTTGTTCAGGAAGGAGATGGCTTCTGTATGTGCTGGGTCAAGGTTTTGGAGGAGTCCTTCAAGTTTTTGGATGATCCCATGTGCAGGGTCTTGTAGGGATTGTGTAAAAGCTGTACGGTCAGATTCACTTAGTGGGCGAATCAGGACTTTATGGGGGCTTTTAATAGCGGGGTGTGTGATAGCAAGGACAGGGATATGAATGTTGAGAGCTTTAAGGGGTATGTTGGCTACAAGAGGGACATGGTCGCTGAGAGAGCCCAGTTCATGGGTGGTGCATGGAGGGCACTTATGCGCAATATCAGAGGGAAGTATGATGTCGTCAATACGGCTAAAGGTGTAACGAGTGTGATTACTACTGTCTTTGCCAATAGCTTGGTGGTGGGTCCAGGGTCTGTTTGCTTCCTCCTTACAGGGAGAGAAATTGTTAGAGAGGAGGAATTCACGGTACATTCTATCAGCCTGGTAGGTAGTGTTGCTGGTGCGGTCGCTTGCACAAACTGTAGCATTCATGTCCCCAATTATGATGGGAGTGCAGTTGCTGTGAGTGTTAATAAGAGTCTTGATGTGTTCTTGCATTTCTATTCTGCTAGTGAGGGCTTCCTGAGAGCTGCCTGAGGGCCAATAGGTGCCCAGTATTAAGAGTTTGGTGTTGGTTCCCTGGAGTATGACAGAGGCAATTCTACCTTTAGAGTTAAGGCAAGCTGGGGAGCAATGTGTGGCTAGGGCTATAGTGTCACGGACACAGATGGTGGTGCCACCAGTCCAGTCAAAAGCTGACCAATATTTGTAATTCTTAAGGAGGGAATCCATCCAAGGACGGGAATTGTTATTTCTGCGGAGTTTAGTTTCAGTGAGGACTAAGATGTCTGGATTGTGTTTGGTTAAGGTATCGCAGAGGTCCCATTGGCTTTTACAGAGACCTCTAACATTCATGGTCATGATTTTTAGCGTACTGAGTACCGGATTAGGAGTTCCCTTGTGACTTTCAGGAGTATCTTTCATATTAATATCTAAGTGGTTGAGGTTGGGATGCAGGATAGGCTGAGTGAGGGCCTCAATATTATAGCTATTATGAGGTTGAAAGGTGTAAGTAGCTGGAGAGTGTTGGACTTCTGAGGGCTCTGGGGTATTATCTATGTGAATAATAGCATTTCTGTAAACGAATGAATTTGGGTCAAATGGGACAGAGCTGTCCGCAAGATGTAGGTCGGAAGTAGGGTCTAGGCCATCCCAGACACTTCCTTTCTGAATAGTGAGTATGCTTCCTTGGAGATTATTCCAATCGTTGTCAGTTTGGAGGTGCAAAGGATGGTCCCTGAGGGAATCCAATAGGTACCACGTGTAGCCGTCTTCAGAGGAGAGGTCAAGGCTTGGGTTCCTTTTGAGTGTCACAGCATGCCCTCTTCCATTATCGTCAGCAATGGTAAGTATAACAGCATCTTTGTAAGCAGCAGTGAGCAGGGTGCTCTCAATCAGGCTTTTGGTAATTTGTCCCCTGGTGCAGTGAGGGTGGGCATATTGAAGCAAGTAATTCTTATCTTGGTTCCAAGAGAAATTGTTAAGGTAATGGTTAAAGATCATAATGTTGAAATTACCTAATGTATTATAATAACGATTCAGATTAACCTGCCTCTGCAGGTTGCGTGTGCGTAGGGTATCTTCCATGTGGCGAATGTGAGAGAGAACACTATGGCCAGAGATTATACGCTCACCTAGGGCCATATTAAAGGAGTGGACTAAACAGAAATCCTTTTCTTGTTTTTCAATATAAGGTAAATTTGGGGGGATGGGATTTTTATCTCTCATGCTATCGCTTATACAAGAGATCTTGAAGATTGTGAAGGGGGATAAGTCCCTTGTAGAACATAAGTTGGTAGGGTCTTCCTTGAGGGAGTCTAGCAGTTTCCAGACTCCCTGGAATTTTTTGATGGCAAAAGCATGGTGACGGCTGCGGCACAGGAAAGCACTACAGCCGTGCTGACGAGCATGGTGATTAAGAGTACTTCTAATGTCGTTGCTGGTATTGAATTCAATGGTTGCTATTTCTATTTGTTGGAGGTTGTTAGAGAGCATCCATTGAATAGGGGCGTTGTCAGAGAAGCCTGTGCCAGGTTCATAGGCATAAATCCATCCCATGCTAGGATCATTTCTGTGCTGCATATAAATAAAGTTTTCTAGAGATTCAGGCGTGACAATGCACGCTCCAAAAACATTATTTATAGCATGGACTTGGCAGTGGTAGCTAGTGTGACCTTGTTGTTCAAAGTATAAACCAGGGGGTGAGCCCCACTTTTTAAAAGAGAGGTTAATCATATTATTTTTATGAGAGTTAGAATAGTTGATATTCTTAATATGTTCATTCCAAGGGAAAACAACAACAAACTAGCTACTTACCAAGCTTGGTTTGCTACTCCTTTTGCTTGCAACGCTCGCCAAACCTATGCACCCTTGCCTTGGTATCTTTTTTTGGATTTGCCTAAGCAAGTTATGCGTAATGTGAGCAGGTTCCGGCTTCGTGCTCATACTTTGAAAGTTGAATCGGCTGTTTGGCAGGATGATGGTGCCTCTGTGTGTGACAGGTGTCCTTGCAACCAAACTCAAGATGAAGCACATGTCCTTTTTAACTGTACTGATGAACACGTTTGTTCTCTGCGCCGCAAGTATCAAATGCTTTTTGAACCTTACTTCCAGGATATTGTTGAGATGCAACCTTTTTTACTGCATCAAGTGAGCTCTCAATTTGTTTATCAGTTCCTTCATCAGCGAAATGCAAAACTTTTCCTTTTTGTGTCTGAGCTTATGGATTTATTTTTGGCTGGCAGAGACCAGCCACAAGCCGATCAGCCAAACGACCTGGCTGAAGGTCACCCCCCATTGTAACCATTGTAACCATTTTAATATGTTCATTATGACCCACTTTTGGGTGAGGGGGGCTAGCTGTGGCCCCAGAAGAAGGCAGCAAGATAATTTTCATCGTAATATTTAAGCAGGCAATGTACCTGTAATGAGCGGTGTACAGCAGTTTGTGGTTACACGTCTTCACCGTCTTCACGTCCACGCTTTTGTCCTGATGAGGGCCCAGCCTCCATGGGGGGACGAGCATCTGCAGGTTCCTCGTCTTCCTCACTGTCAACTACACATAACAAGTGTGAGTGTGCTGAAGTCCAAGACGAGAAACATGCTCTCTTTTATTGCAAATACCTTGAGGTGTGTGATTTGCGCAGAAGGTACATGCAAGGTTCGTTCTATTTACCTTTTCAAGCCTTACATACTTTTGCCTGGCTTCAAACACTGAATTTATTCCTTTTTTTGGTGAGCTTTCTCACTACAACTGATGTTGAGTTAAAAGTTTTCCTAAAGCAAGACTTGTAAGGAATTTCAAAGTTTTTGTCAAAGTTGGTTGCAATTTTTTGATGCTGGTTAATATTGTTTCACCAGCAGCCGATCAGGCCAAACCCTAGTAACCCTTTAAACCCTGTGCATCTGTACGCAGTGACTGCCCCGACCTGTAAACAGAGCAAAAGAAACTTTATCCTAAGAGAGCTAGTACAGGCGCATGTACAATTAAGCAAAAAATGATAGACGGGAAAATTACTGGTACAGCCAGGCAATAATCAAAATTACCCCTTGGTACAAACAGAGTTGACATAGTACTTTGATGTCTGTCCACTGAAGAGAAGAAAAGGTATTGAATTTCCTGGCCTGAACCTTTGCACGGAGTCCAACAAACTATTCAAGTGAAAATGTTTGAATGTATGGCAGCTTGGTCACAAAGAAAAATTTTGACGGTAGGCATTCAGGTCCAGTAGGCACTGCCAAAGCATGCCAATAGAGCTCCAAATAGATATATACATAGAAGCAAAGCGTCGTCCTTCAGCATGAAAACAACCCTGTTATTGCAATGCTTTGCAAAAAGCTCATTCCAAAGAGAACTTCAGAAAAATTTCCACTTCAGATAGAAATCCTGGGCTGTTATGAGCAGGACAAGACTTCTAAAATATAGATGCATGAACCATGCTCACTTGCCAGAGTCTAGCTCTTGCTGCCACTCAATGGCTTGCCATCATGACCAACGCCACCCATCTCATGCTGCTTTTGCATCTGCTCAGCGCTGGGCAGCTCACGCCAGTGCCCCTGCAATTCAGTTCGAAGTGTATGCACATAAAGACTGGCAACAATTAGTACCTCAGTGCTGCAAAGCTGTAATGATTGCAATCCTTATCTATGCGTTTGCAAATATGCAGTTTAAAGGATGCACTCACTGTGTGTGTAACGTGTGTGTGTGTGTGTGTGTGTGTGTGTGTGTGTGTGTGTGTGTGTGTGTGTGTGTGTGTGAGTGCGTGTGTGCGCGTGCGCATGCGTGTGTGTGTCATTGCATTGTTTATACTCCCACAACAGTGTGCATTAAAGGATCTAATGCATGAAGGCATGTCAGGAGCAAAAGGCGAGCTTCAACCCACCCCAGCATTAATCGCAAACTTGCCGCACAGGCTCATCCGCTCGCCTATAGCCAGCTTAGCCTGCTAGCAAGAAAGGAAAATGTTCTATAGTATGGCAATGTGTGTGACTGGCGTGAAGAGTTCCATCAGGGGGTGCAGGACAGAAGCTTGACCAGTCAGCTACACACACACAGCATGCAAGCATCGACTGAAGGTGTAGGGCACACTGACCCTTCCATTGGGATTGGGCATCGTGCCGGGTTTAACGCCGGAAATGTTGAGGTCACACGTCGTATTGGCCATTTTGGGCGGACCTCGCGGAAGTTGAGGGTTGATGAGCAGTTGGCTGTACTTATTAATTTAGGGTATCCGTTATTTTACTTCTTTGAGTTTTAAAGCCTCGGACAGCCCGGATTGGCATACAAAGAAGGGTTCTTTAACATCCACTGCACAAGACCCTGATTGAAGATGGTGCTTGTGCTCTTGCTGGGAGACATGCATATCCCACACAGGGCAGCAGGTATGTATGCATCTGTGCATCAAAAACACGAGCGTTCCTGAATACAGCGCCTTTTTCATTGGCTTTTGCCCAAAAATGATTGCACATGCAGATCTTCCACCCCAGTTCAAGGAGCTTCTAAAACCTGGGAAAATTCATTCCATTCTGTGTGCTGGCAACCTTTGCAGCAAGGTACAGGCTTGTACACCTCGCTCAATCTTGCATGCTTGCCCTTTGATGAGCACGTTCCCCCTTCTCTAACCCTACTCTGCAGACCCTGATGGAGTACTTGAAGTCCATCACTCCTGACGTCACGCTTGTGCAAGGTGCGCATGGCTTATATGGACAGACAAGAGCCGACGATCCCTTGCTCAAAGTTGCAAATAGATTTGTCCTGTGCAATTGGGTACAGGACGTTCACTCACAAAGGAAAAAGTGAAATTTAAGCTTCTCAGCTCTTGCATGCGCGCGCGCACACACAACATACATGCATACACACATGGTTTGCAAAATACTCGCTCAGTAACTTGTTGCCTTGGGGAGGTCACACTTTTATTTTGTTATTGGCTTGTACAAGGGCATACATCAAATTGCAACTTTCTAAGGTTGTGCAGCGCAAGCATGAATTGTCTGACCTCGGAGTTTGAATTTGAAGCCTTTAATTGTTGTCTCGGATTTTGTTTGCAAAACCGTTGAGCAGCAACGCAGCCATACATTTACTGTCAAATTCCTGTACAAGGGGTCACGAGAAGGCACTCAGCCCAGTATTCTGGCTAATTTGGCGCTGGCGCTACTTGCTCACGCAGCATCACCAAGTCTGATAATCAGTGTGGTTAATGAAAAGCTTCTGCAGCTCGCAGTGGCTTGCCTTGTACTTCCAGTGTGTACTTATGAGAAGGTGCTTCCCTTCCTTGAGAGGTGCCCCTTCCAGAGCCCCTTCCTGAGGCTGATTTGCCAGAATGTTGAGGTCTTTTCCTATGCGAGCACCAGTACTGAGGCTGTAATTGCCTAAGCAGGAAGCTGCATGGACCAGGCACATGTATAGTATCAGAGTACCGGTAACAAGCCATAAGGAAGAGAGGGGGATTGGATGTTCCTGGCCTACTGGGCAAGTGGATGTGTAAAAAGGTGGTGTGCTCTTTCGTCCTTGCCGATTCTTAGCCACTCCCTTCATACCCAGGTCATGGCCAGGCTGCACCTGTAGGGTTGGCCAATTCCCTCTTTTATATATACATATTATACGGCAAATGTATGGAATTTTTAGCACTAAATATAAGGGCATACGGTATTGGCGTTCGGAACTGGCCAACCCTATGTACTTGCACTTCACTTGAATGGTATATTATAAACTGTATATGTTTTGGGGCTTCCCGCATGTTCACGCAGAGGCAATCAACCCCTGCTTGCCCTGGCTCCTATGAGCTGCATAGTAAGCATTGCATGTGCAGGCTGCACACTGCTGCAAGTGAAGGCCTGCAAGATGCACCATCACAGCGTGTTACAGGGTCACAAATGAAGAACAAAGGTGCTTTTCAGGAGCGCGTAAGTCCAACTGCACGCACCACTCCTACACTGAAGACCTGCTTTTGTGCCTCCTTGTTACGCCGGTGCGTGCTATCCGCTTCCACAGTATACACACCATATCAGGAAAGTTCAGGGGGGCCTGGGATCTCCTGTCCTTTTGGGTCCAGCTCTTTCTGGCCACACGAGGTTGCCCCAAGAGAGGATATTCCTGAGCGAATCCCTCACACCTTCGGGCCAACTATAGGCTGCGAGCAGTGGGTCCTGCAAATCGACCCAGAAGTCAGGGTTCGGATGCTGCTCCATCCACTCAGCAGACCAGGCCTCTGGGGGAGTGTGGGCTGCTTGCTGAGAGGGGGGCTGGGAGTCTGGCTGAGGAGAGGGGGTGGGACCTGGCCCTCTGTGTGGGGCCTGGGAGGCCCCTGCCCAAGCCCCTGCATTTTGTGGCCTTCAGGGCATGTAGTTTACCCCGTTTCATGCTCATTGGTAAGGGCTGCCAGCAATTCATGACTTGCATAGAGTGAGCAGAGGCTGTGATGGCAGGGGGGGCTCTGGCAGGTTGGGCATGGAGCCTCTGCCCCTCCCTCTCCGTCTCCCCTTCCTTCCTCCCAGAAGGTACGGCTGCTGATGACCTAGGCTTGTCTCTGTGTGTGTCTTTTAATCGTCCCAAAAGAGCTTGAATAAAATGTTCCGGTCCTGCCGGACCGGGTCCACGAAACTTTCCGGTTTGACCGGACCGGCCAAATGCTTTATTATATTTCCGGTTACCAGACGGCGTGGACTTCCCTGCACCACATGTATGTAGAACGGTTGTGCGAGTGCCGCTCCGCTCTCATCTGCTCTGCTGCTTGATGCATAGAAGCCTGATTGGACTGCAAGCAAGCTCCTTTACCTCCTTGCTGCTGCTGCAGCAGCTCCTCAGGTGAGGAGGCTCATCTGGGAGGTGGGTTTTAAGAAGCATTCCATCTCAGGCCTCGATACCTCTGGTGCTTTGAGGCCTTTGGTTCCCTCATACTCATTAAAAATCATTGATCTCCAATTTCACGCATGTCCCAGCGTGCTTAAAATAAAGTGAAAATTTTGGGCTTGCTTTGTCAATCATAGCCCCCCAAAATTTTTTTTGCGGGATGATTTATTTTTACAGCATTACTCCTAATGCTCCATTCAGGTACTTATAGGTATGTTGTTAGTCAGGCGCTAGAAATATTTGCAAATGAGGTCAAGCGCGGCAATTGCTATGGCGCCTTCAAGGTTACAGGGAACTTCCGTATTACTTTAAAGTCTTTACTGACAAGTGTTAACAGCTTTTCATCCACAAGACTCGCTGGTTGTCATCTAAAGAGCCAAGGTCCACTGCGGCCTTGATTCTTTGCTTCCTACTTTCCCCCGCGGCAGAGCACGGACACTCTTTGATGACCCTGTGCTTTCTTGTTTTTCCTGCAGGGGATTTTGATGAGTTTACTTCGCGCGAGTTAGCAGTGAGTTGCATCTCCCTCTGCCTTGCCTACAAAACCATTTCGCTGTCTGTTGCCGTGGTTTCAGTTATAGCTGGATAAACGGAGAAGGTTATCTTGCATTGTGGTCCAACACAGTGTGCTTCCTGTCTTTCCATCTACATACAGGTGCAGACAATCGGTGATTTCAAATTGGGCTTGATACATGGGCACCAGGTACGTGCAAAACAAGGTCCTTCAACATCTAGTCGCACATGCGCCATCATGAGCACTTGCTTTTCGATGTTGTGAATACTAGATGATTTTGCTTTAAACCCACCCCGGCTTTCATAAACTGAAAGCCGGCATGTGCTTGAAGAGTCCCTTGCATTGCTTTTGCAAAGTTGACTTGTCTGTGGGGTTGGCCTGTTTTGGCTCTCAGACTTTTCACAACAGGGGGCTGCTCTCTTTGTTAAGGCCTCATTGTGCAAGCCGTGCATGTTGCAAGCTCTGCCAGCATCATTGAGTTGCCGATGCATCAAACCTTCTCAGTGCAACAGCATCATGGTTTCAGTAAGATGCATGGGGAATTCTAGACTAAGCAGGGTACATCTGTGGTAGGAGTACCCCTCTGTCCTGCCAGACCTCAAAGAGCTGCGAAGGGATAGACTCCAAGGAAAAGCACACTTGTCGGACCGTCTTTCTACGCTTACCAGCTATGAATAGGGCATGCAGAGTTGCTCTGCTGCAGCTTTTGGAGATAGCTGTCTTGCCATGAAATTGCCATATTTGCAAGAGCCTCTGTGTCAGAGTTACCATTCGAGCAAGCATTGGGTGCCGTGCCGCTTCGTCCTGTGCTTGTGCAGGTCATCCCATGGGGAGACCAAGGCGGCCTATCCTTACTGCATCGGCAGCTTGGGGTAGACGTACTGGTCACAGGACACGTGCATGAGCACAAGGTGCGCAGTTTCTTTCAGGCAACCCATCCTTACTGCATCGGCAGCTTGGGGTGGATGTACTGGTTACAGGACATGTGCATGATCTTTGGTGTTGTCAGAGTTCCTGCATGAGCTGCTGATCATCATATCATGATGATATCGTGGCCCCTGCTCATAGAAGCGGAACACTGAAGGCTCTTGCTGTGCAAAGCAAAAGACTGCATACATGTAGTACCTAGTGCAACAATGGAAATAGCAGCTTTCCCTAGACATTTTGACCTAAAATCACACCAGAAGTCAAAAGAAGGGGTCTAGGAATCTCCCAGTTGGAACGCTTCTGTGTTAAATCTCTACATCTCTCTCTCTCTCTCTCTCTCTCTCTCTCTCTCTCTCTCTCTCTCTCTCTCTCTCTCTCTCTCTCTCTCTCTTTGACCCAAGGCTTCCTTGAGCAAGGTTTCCAACTTATGCTGCTTGATTTGGACAGTGAGCAGGCCATGAAAGCATCTTATCTGTGCCGCTGCCAGCTTGTTTGCTCTTACGTTATAGACATGACGCCAATTTGCTTGTCACCCCTGGTCAACGGGTGGTCGATGGATGCTGATATGCAGCGTGAATAAGAGGCATGAAGTTTCTGCTCAACTGATGCTTAACTGATGCCCAGTTGCGTGTGGACTGCTGATGGATGGATGCTCTCAGATTCTGAAGACGGAGAACGGGCTGCAGATCACCTTGGGCTCGGCAACAGGTGCATACAGCAGCATGCAGCACAGTGTGACGCCAAGCTTTGTGTTGTTGGACATTGATGGCAGCAAGGTGCGTGCACATTGGCATCCCAGCAATGCAGGAAATCACCTGCATTTCCTTAGGGGATTGTCTACGTGTGATAGAATGTTAAGAGGATCACATGCAGAGGGGGGTCACCTTTGTGTGAGACTTCCAGAGGCTATGTTTAAAAAACACATAGGTGTTCCCGAACCAAAGTGTTTCAATGTAAAGCATCATCAGGTTCAGATCCTGCTTCTCTTGTTCTGTGAACACCCATGCGTTTTGAGAAATGGCCAGGCTTAAATTGCATGGAACTTCTTTAAAACTTCGAGTCCTGCAAACTTCAGTGATGCAGGATTTTGTATATGTCGACTTGAAAAAATTATGACCTGCACATTCAGAATGCCTAGGAAGCTTCCAGAAAAGTGTATGTGAAAAAGGAGTAGTCTGATTTTGAAGTGCAAGCTAGGTGCCGTTTTTGCCAACATTTGCTTTAGTTTAAAATTTATATCTATTATGCCAGAAGTGTGTAATACAAAACATCAATGGAGGCCAGAGCCAACTTTGAGCTATTTCTTGCACACCCTGTTGCAGCCTGACTTCTAATGAATCCCATTCCTTTGCCAATGTTGTTCGACAGTTTAATTCTACAGGTTGTGGAGCTTAAGTGGTCTTGATGGGGGAGGATAGGGGAGCCAATTTGGGCCTGGGACGGAAGAATTGAAGCCCCTCTCCCAGCCATCTGATGGTGCAGGATGCATCCATGTGATGCCTCTAGTACTCCTGCATGCCCTGGTTTCACGATGGAAGCCAGTTGAGCCCATTCCCACACCTCAGCGCACAGTGCTCTCTTTTCACCTCCCTGCCACACGCACATGGGGGCACCTTCCCCCAGACTTTTGATGAGGATTGTCCCAGAGGCACACAGAGAACAAACCTGCATCGAAAGGTTGTGCCCTGAGAGCTCCAGCAGGCCCAGGGAGAGACTTCACCAGAAGTGATCCCTCTCTGGACCACATGCACCAAAATTTTTTGGGGCTTCTTTTGGTCAGCACACTCCCGGGTGCATCTCGTGCAAATGTTAACCAACTCTGCACCAGATTGTGCACCGTAATTGAATGAATTTTGAATGAATATTGGTTGTTTGAATCTGATTGTCTCAGCCCAAATGAGCACGGGGCCTCCAACTAACTAGGCACTTGAAAATCCACACCTACAAATTAAATTACTTGCTTGGATAAAAGGATTGAGATAAGGTTTTGGCACCTGGAGAGGTACTGCCCCATTTCTAGATTGGGAAAGATTCCGCTTGAAGCTTTAAGAGCGCGCGCGTGCACACACACACACACACACACACACACACACACACACACAAACACACACATGGCATATCATTGAATAAACTGTATCTCTCTTGGTTGCAATCGATTCCAAGTGCAATTAAGCCCCTAGTCAATGAGATCAAGGCTTGCTGGGTTGGACAAACAAATTTGAAAATCATTGCTCATCCCCTACCCTCTGTTCTTCAATGCCTTTTCTGCAGATCACTGCATACACCTATCATCTGGTGGCTGGCAAGATCAAGATTGATCGCATGGAGTATGTCAAGCCAAGCAGAGTTGAGGTCTAGCATCCTACCCTGCATAAGTAGGATAGGTTAATTCTGTATAAAAACACCGTATGTATAAGCTTTTTGGCAGGAAAATGCAATATTTATGGTGTTCATGTATGAAAAAGGCCAACCCTGTGCATATACCTTGGCAATGCCTCAGTTGCCTGCTGCACTAGCGTGCTAGCAAGCCAGTCTAAGGTTTATTGGCATGGTGCAAAAACCAGCTGGAACAGTTGCTGCTGCTGCTGCTGCTGCTGCTGCTGCTGCTTAGGCCTTGAAGGCTTCCAGGTTGCTGTTTTGTAATTCCAAACTCCGTGTCTCTTTTAGGAACAGTTGATTTGACCACTGACAGGCCAACGTCTACATGTATGTCAGCATTTTTTATGTGTTTCAGTAACTTTAAAGTCTAATTGTTTATTAGCTACATTGGTAAACTTGAGCTAAGTGTTTTTCCACCCACAGAATCAGCCCATGATGGTTGTATCCTCGGTATTTTGGACCAAATGAGATGAGACAAATATATGTGGTATTTGTGGGGAACTACCTGCAGCGTACCATGTAGATGTTGGCTCAAGCCCACAAATATAACTGGTTCCGGGCCATCATGTAATCTCCCCCTTCCCTGGTGCAATAGCAAACTTTTCTGAAGTGTGCCCCATCCTGAAATCCTTCTCAGCACCAGGGATAACAACTCTTGGTCTGCCCACCTCCTGCAGGTAGCAGGACCATGTTGCCAATGTTGGAACATAACGTGAACCTGTTTCATTGTTTTCCGGTTTGCTTTGATGCAACATCATTGTACTGGCCCGCAATCCCTCAGACTCTGACAATTCACCAAGGATGTCAGGTACAAGGTTTACAAGGATAAGGCCATCAGTCAAGAAGTGCGGATGCTAGCCTGCTCAAAAACGGCAATTAATTCATGTAGGTAAAAAGGAAGTTTGTTGTTGTTCTGGTTTGGAAAAGCAGCCACATCATGAGACCCTGCCTGTGATTTAGATTTAGATTTTACACAGGGGGACCTTCAGCCAGACTGTTCGGCTGATCGGCCTGTGACTGGTCCTCGCCAGCCAACATAATGTCCATAAGCCTGTGAGAACAAGGAAGCACGAGATTTAAAGAAAGGGCCGGCAGCCACACTGTTGGGCTTATAGGCCTGGTGCTGGTACATTCCAGCACACAGGTAAAAGGTTAACAATGGAACCCAGCCTTCAGCCAGAAAGTCTCGCTGCTCAGCCTATTATGCAAATAAAACAGAACAGGAAAGAGAAGAAGTTTGTCTCAATTGTGCAGAAATAGGCGGAGAAAAATACACAGGTACAGGTACAGAAAATTGGTTTCCGTAGCGAATAACAGTTTTCTGCTTGTCCCGGATTGCTCAACCGTAAGCAATGCGCCCAATGCCTTTTCCGTGCGCTTCCTGTGCAAGACATTTGCGTTTGCTGAAAATTGCAGTTGCAGCTGACCTCTCCTTGGGCCATGCAGCCAGACATGGACTACTTGGTGTCTCCCTTTCCAGTTCTTTCTACTGGCAATTGCAGTTGCCTTCGTTTTAAGGCCTGGAAACTAGCTAGAGGCCTTGCAGCAATAGCACGATGAACTCTTTAAACACCACGATGAACTGAACAAAAAATGGAACAGTACATATGCAATGCAAGCACTCCTTACATCAATCCATTCAGGAAAAGTGATTATCTTTCGTACTATCTTCCTTGGAACTTCTTCTTCATTTCAAAACAACCAACTTTTTTCCTCGAGGAATTTACACTGCCTTCCTCTTTTTATGAACAGGCTGGCAGTAAAGCAGTTCGACTGAAGGCCTTTCCTCACCTGTCCTATGTAATCTATTTCTGGGATGTAAGAAGGATCTTCAAAGTCCCAGTTTTAAGTCCTCTGGAGGCTCACATCCTTGCTTTAGTAAAGTATTGCTTGCAAAGCTTCCAAAAAATGCACAAATCTCCACGCCTTTGGATGAAATTCACTAGACAACACGCACAAAATGTCCACTACTATACGTGCCATTTAAATCCCAAACCAAGCCCTGGAGCCAGCTGCTGTCAGAAACCCTCCGCATCCGTAAATTGTTTTCCTTTTTTCCTGGTGAGGGTGCTCACAGCTTCCGGGGTCATGTTCCAGAAAAGAAAAAGAAAAAAGAAAAAAGAAAAACTACGTAGGCAGAGGAAACTCTCCCTACATCAATTAAGGAAAAGAAGACACATTGGCTCAAAAGAGCCGTGAGTCCCCTCTACCACGAAGACTACAAAAAGAATATCCTAATGGGGATCTGGAGGGTTATTGGAAGCACCCAACTCCATAACCTGGCTGCAAGAAGTATTCTTGTTTTCAATAGCATGCCTATTGGTAACAAGCTTGTTGGCATACATGACAGAATGGGCATGACGTTTGCGAGCGAGTGTATTGGCGCATTGGTGGTCAAGTCCCAGTTGTTTAAACTGGTTAAGGGTGTCCTCAGTGTAGCAGGTCCCACCAACACCCAAAAGGATGGTGTGGAGAGTCACAACTTTTGCATTAATGAGTTTGCAGAGGTCTGCATGCTGCCGCAGTGCCGCCTGAAACTGCTGTCCAGGCCTCGTGTCTTCACAATACTTGATTTCAATCAAGTGCACATGCCGCTGGTTTACATTCAGTTGGTGGGGTTGCCTCACGTGGTTGGCTGTTGAGGTCCTCAGTGTTTGGTTGTGTCTGCTGTGTAATGCATGATGGTGTGAGCAGGAGGTAGAAGGAGAAGAAGTGGGTTTGGCATTATAGGGAGTAATCAATATAGCATCAGGACGGCTGGAGGTGAGCCTAGATCTCAGAAAATTTTCTTGGAAAGAGGTAAGGGGGTATAATTCTGTTTGATGCATGTGCAGGGATTTGAAGGTTGTGCTGCGCCAACTTATCATCACTCCCTATGTCCATGTCAACCAAACCTGCTCCCCAAGGGCTTTTGCTAAGAGCTTTGATGATCATTCTTCCAGCAACATTGTGGTGTTCGGTTTTCATGCTGGAGATGATATGATTTGGGCAGCCTGAAAGCATGTGGAGTGCGCTGTCTAATTGATGACAGCCTGGGAGAGGGCATAGTGAGTCAGTAGACCTTTTGAAGCGAACCGTGTGTTTTTGGTTATAGAGGGTGCCAGTGCGATATTGTAAGATGGTGCGCTTCATGGGTGTGGATATACAGGACATGTTCCTAAAGGCATTGCTGATTTTCTTATCTACATGTGGTAAAACTCTGATAATAAGAGTAGTAGCCTGTTTTGAGGTTGGCATATCCAAGTCTGTGTTTTGTGTGCATGAGATTTGAGAGCGTTTTGAAGATTGGGGAGGTAGGTTGTTTTAGGATTGGGTGTAGGAGCTGTGGATGTGCCAGCATTGTGTTCTCTTTTTTCCTCCTTGGCTAACCAGAGTAAATGAGAAAAAAGGATTTTGGATTACTTGCACTTGGGTGTTGGTGGGACCTGCTATACTGATCATACCTTGAACCAGTTTAAACAACTTGGACTGGACCATCAACGGGCCCATAAACTTGCTCAAAAACTCCATGCCCATTCGGTTCAGTATGCCTTTAAGCTTGTTGCCACTAGACGTGCTATGGAAAATGATGCTTCTCACAGCCAGGTTCTGGAGCCGGGTGCTTCCAGTAACCCTAAAGATCCCCATTAGCTTTCTTCTTTGTAGCTTTGTGGTGGAGGAGGCTCACGGCTCTTCTGAGCCAATGTGTCTCCTTTTCCTTAATTGATGTAGGGAGAGTTTCCTCTGCCTACGTAGTTTTTCTTTTTCTTTCTTTCTCTCTTTCTTTCTTGCAAAATGAATCAATGTACAGTCAAAGGGTGTGTTCGGATTGGATTACAAGGGGATTACAAAAAGGTCTACATATCCTGGCCTTTTCTGGTGAGGGAGACTCACGGCTCTTTGAGCCAATGTGTCTCCTTTTCCTGAATTGATGTAGGGAGTGCTCTCACTGCCTGCGTAATTTTTCTTTCTTCTTTCCTGGCCGATTGGATTACCGCTCTTTCTTTTCCTTGGCTTTTTTTTTTCTGTGCATCGAGTTTCTCTGGCAATACTTATCACCTGCATATAAAGTTTATATATTTATAAGTTGCTGGGTGGGTCTTCATTGTAGCTGGTGTGTAAGCTGTGTCTAAGAGTCGATCAAACGTGTTGGCTCTTTGCTGAGATGGGGTAGCTGTTGGGCCAGACAGAGCAAACTTTGTCAATGGCAACGCCCAATGTCTACAGTGAGGAGTAGATCAGGGCTGTGTAGGTGGCACCACTTGTGTGGTGAGTAATTTTCCTTTCTTTTTCTGGGGGTTTGCTGAGGGGGCATGCATGATGGTCAGTGTAATGCGTGACGGAGGGTCAGTGTCCCATTCAAGTGAGCATCATCAAGGCAACTTTGTACAATTTGTTATCGAATGTACCTTAAAAGGAAAAGGAGGATAAGAAAAAAAATGTGCTGACTTCATTGCTTGAAGCCAATTCTTAATTGAGGAGAAGGTTGATCAGGGCGGCCAGTCTGTTGATCTCAGCAGCTTTTTTGGGCTACTTTGTCTGGTTGACATGGGCCTTGCAAGGGGATGTAATGCCATGGAGCTCATTGATTTCAGGCACAAGAGGGGTCAGCGGTTGCACTTTGCGGCTGCTTCAGGATTCTTCAGGCGCTCGTTAGCTGGGACCTGAAAAGAAAAGAAAAACTACGTAGGCAGAGGAAACCCTCCCTACATCAATCAATGAAAAGGAGGCACATTGGCTCAGAAGAGCCGTAAGTCCCCTCCACGAAGACTACAAAAATAATATCCTACGGGGATCTGGAGGGTTAATGGAAGCACCCGGCTCCATAACCTGGCTGCGAGAAATGTTCTTGTTTTCAATAGCACGCCTAGTGGTAACAAGCTTGTTGGCATACAGAACAGAATGGGCATGAAGTTTGCAAGCAAGTTTATTGGCGCGTCGGTGGTCAAGTCCCAGTTGTTTAAACTGGTTAAGGGTGTGCTCAGTGTAGCAGGTCCCACCAGCACCCAAAAGGATGGTGTGGGACCTGAAATGTTCATATGCTGCTCTCATATTATCCAAGCCTTGTGCAAGTTCCAAATAGAATTAACGTGCATTACCTGGTACATTAAGCTTTGCTGTTATCCTGACGAATTGAAAGTACAAAGAAAGCAAACTTTCAGTTTGCGTGCACACCATATGCCCACTTCACAAAAGCCTGTATGTGAGACTCATTAACACTGCAGCGCTTGGCACAAGGCTTTTCCTCCACTGGTTGACAGTTCTATTCTATGTTGCTTTGTTTTCGTCACAGGCACCTTTTTGCTTCAGCTAAGCTGCCTCGTAGGTAAGGTAAGGTTACAACGCTATATCCGCCTACGGGCAGCTGATCAGCTCATGAGTGGAAACACTAAGCTGCCTCGTAGGCAGGTACAACTATTGTTCCCCTAACATCAGGCTTTCAAAGAAAAGAAAAAGAAAAGAAAAAGCTGTGTAGGCAGAGAAAACTCTCCCTACATCAAGTAAGGAAAGAGAGACACATTGGCTCAAAGAGCCGTGAGTCTCCTCCACCAGAAGATGAGAGGGAAATTTGTGTAAATCGGGTGGGTTTCTGGCAGCACGCTGCTCCAGGGCACCAGTGTTATGATGAGTGTTTTTATTTTCAATGGCACGTCTGGTAGAGGTAAGTTTGTGCGCAAATTGTACAGAATGGGCATGGAATTTTCTTTCAAGTGTTTCAGATCTCTGTGAGCCAATCCCTAATTTTTTTGATCAAGGGTATGGGCAGTGTAAATGGTCCCACCCACACCCAGGAGGATTGGGTGGATAGTAATCTCTGCACTTTGGAGTTGTTTGCACAGTTCGCTGTGTTGTTGCTGTGAGGCTTCTAGCTGGGCACCAGGCCTCGTATCTTCACGGTATTTGATTTCTATCAAGTGGATATGGCGGGCTGGAGTTGTGCTTCTCCCCATACTGCGCAGTACCCGGTTTGAGGGTGGAGTGGGTGGTCTGTTTGGGTTAGTTGGGTGAGGAGTTACCAAGATTGCATCAGGGCGGCTGGAGTAGCGTCTTGTTTGAATAGGAATCATGGGTTTGAAGAGGTAGGAAGGCACAGCACGGTTAGAGGTTTGCTCAGGGACTTGCAGGTCGTGCTGGGCCAAACGGTTTGTGTTGCTTGCATCCAACTGCACAAGATTGGCCCCATAAGAGCCTTCACTGACCAGTTTTATAATCATCCTGCAAGCAAGATCGTGACACTCAGTTACCATGTTACGCATGACGGGGCAATGGCAGCCAGATAGGATGTGGAGAGCGCTATCCATATGATGGCAATCAGGTAGGGGGCATGTAAGGCTAGTGGATCTTTCATATCGGACTTCATGTTTCTGATTGTATAGTGTGCCTGTGCAGTATTGGAAGACAGCCAAGATAGCCAAGATAGCCAAGATAGACAGGCTTTCGAACTGTTGCTCAGGCTTTCAAACTGCCAGTGTTTCATAGTTGTAGGCGGACATCGTGATGTAACTAGACCTTATCTAAGGCTTTCCTACCCTTTGACAAGTAGCAAGCTAGCAAGGGTCTCACCAAAGGGTCCTCAAACCTGAACTAGACACAGCTAGCCTAGGCTAGGGTTACAAGGGGAAGAAGGCCTCAGTCAAGACGTTTGACCGCTAGCCTTTTCATACATGCACATTAGATCTTAAAGGGAGAAAGAGAGTTTGTTGTTATCCTGATTTAGAAGAATAGAAGAAAGCCAGAAAGAGATCTAATGGGGACCTGGAGGGTTGTCAGCCATGCTCCTGGACACCCAGACTCTCCTTCTCCCACTCTCCACCGCAATGCGCCCAGCACCCACAGAAGCCCCTTTAAATGAAGAGGTCTGGTGTTAATAATACCGTTTGTCGTAGTTTTTAGTCCCTTATGGCATGGCAGCTCCATTTGGATACTGATCACTTGGCTTTTGCCTGGTTAGTCCCGAGTTGATGAGATTTGATGGTATAGTCGTTCTAGATAGTGCCACACCAATTCAGATGATGTGCATGGTCATCTTGTTGTTTCTGTTTGGGTTTCTCGAGCTGCGGGTTTAAGCCTGGTTATAGTTGTGGCATGCTGGGGAGTTGCAGCTTTTAGAGTGGGAAAAGGGTTGGTATCAGGGCATAATTTCATTTTGACAAGGTGAATGTCCCTGTCTTGAGGAGAGAGCTTTGTAGGATCAATGTGTGAGGGTCGATCTGGGATAGAGTGCACAAAGACAGTATCCGGGCGGCCTCGGTACCGGGCAGAAAAGCCAGTAGGGAAAAACCAGCCAGGGATAGCTCGGGAGATGTTTTCAGAAACTTCAATGTCCTGATCCAGGAGTCTCTCATTTCGGCACTGCCTGACAGGCATCCATACCAATAAGGGATGAGCCGTATCTGCTTTTGTTGAGGGCTTTGAAACAGGAGCCAAGACCGACATGGTGCCTATTGGTGTGTATCCCATTCATTGCTGGGTTAGGAAGTCTAAGGACAATATGATTGAACGCTGTCCTTTTCGCTGTATGTGCAATGGGCAGCGTACAGAGGTTCAAGACATCTTGAATGGCGTCTTTGTGTGTATACTGTTCTTGTGCTTGCTCTTTCCCTGGCCCTTCCCTCTTTCTATCTCACCCTTCCTCTCAGGTGGCTCCTAACTTGTCTGCCAATCACCATGTACAATCTTATCATGTGTTTTCCTTCATGAATTGCAGTGCATTCATGACCAGTGCCGCCAAGAATTGAAGCACAGAGCATATCATGAACATATCTGACATGACCTTCATGATGCTGATGCCTTGGCAGAACATGGTGAACACACGAACAAATTAGCCAAGTATCATCTCTGGATGGCCCTTCCTTTGAAACACTTGTCTGTTCATGACACGCCCTTTTCTGTCCCCAGGTATTTGCATCTTGATTTGGGCAAGCACGCGCTGAGAAACATAGCACGTTTTCGCTTACATGCTCACACTTTAAGAGTTGAGACATCACTTTGCCAGGAGCACACATCTGCTTGTGATAGGTGTGACCAAGGAGGACTCCAAGATGAAAAGCATGCCAATGTCCTTTGTTCTTCCGCTTCTGTGTGTTCTCTTTGAAGAACTTACGTCGGAATGTTTTTGTTCTCTGAGCCTGCTCTGAATCAGAGGGACCCCCATCTGATAGCTTCTGATCCACAGTAATGCAGGGATCTGATTCAGACTAATAGCCAGACCCCCCATCAGACCCCTTTTGCTCTGAATCAGACCCTCTGATCACCAGCCAGTCTAGGCTGCTCAGTTTTCTAAATCAGTCTGATTCAGACCCTAGCCAGACCCTTGCTCGTGTGATTCAGTTCTCAGGCATGGTCTGATTCAGACTAATAGCCAGACCCCCCATCAGACCCCTTTTGCTCTGAATTAGACCCTCTGATCACCAGCCAGTCTAGGCTGCTCAGTTTTCTGATTCAGACCCTAGTCAGACCCTTGCTCGTGTGATTCAGTTCTCAGGCATGGTCTGATTCAGACTAATAGCCAGACCCCCCATCAGACCCCTTTTGCTCTGAATCAGACCCTCTGATCACCAGCCAGTCTAGGCTGCTCAGTTTTCTGATTCTGTCTGATTCAGACCCTAATCAGACCTGATTGCTGGTGGTTGCCTGTTCCTCATTCTCAAAATAAGGCAAAATAAGTGTGAATTATGGGAGGCAGGTGCGGCTGCAGCACATGCGTGCGTTCCTTTTGGACCCCTATAGGTGAAGTGCTAGAGCAAGCAACCGGGGAGGATGACAGCGAGGGTGACAGCATGGACATGCATGAATAAAAGCAACTTGCTCCTCACTCAGCACATGCAGGCACAGGGGCCCCACAACTATCAATGAGTGCCCCACAACTATAAATAAAAAAACGGTGTTTTCAAACACCACCTACTTCTGTTGCACAGCAATACTCTGAACCAGAGGCAGTTCAGAGGGCGTCTGAGGAGGCAGACTGGCAACCAGATGTCTAGATCTGATTCAGACTAGGTGCCCTCTGAACCAGAGGCAGTTCAGAGGGCGTATGAGGAGGCAGACTGGCAACCAGATGTCTAGATCTGATTCAGACTAGGTGCCCTCTGAATCAGAGGCAGTTCAGAGGGCGTCTAAGGAGGCAGACTGGCAACCAGATGTCTGGATCTGATTCAGACTAGGTGCCCTCTGAATCAGAGGCAGTTCAGAGGGCGTCTGAGGAGGCAAGCTGACACCCAGATGCCTGGATCTGATTCAGACTAGGTGCCCTCTGAACCAGAGGCAGCTCAGAGGGCGCCTGAGGAGGCAAGCTGACACCCAGATGCCTGGATCTGATTCAGACTAGGTGCCCTCTGAATCAGAGGCATCTCAGAGGGCGCCTAAGGAGGCAAGCTGACACCCAGATGCCTGGATCTGATTCAGACTAGGTGCCCTCTGAATCAGAGGCAGCTCAGAGGGCGCCTGAGGAGGCAAGCTGACACCCAGATGCCTGGATCTGATTCAGACTAGGTGCCCTCTGAATCAGAGGCAGCTCAGAGGGCGCCTAAGGAGGCAAGCTGACACCCAGATGCCTGGATCTGATTCAGACTAGGTGCCCTCTGAATCAGATGCAGTTCAGAATCCCTCAGTTGTGGTGCTGTTGCGGTCACCTCTGATTCAGACATCCTAGTCTCTGAATCAGATACCAATCAGAGGCACCATCTGAATCAGGCCCCCTTTCAGATCCATCAGATCCAGAATCAGAGAAACCCAAACTTTCCGACGTATGCACAGTTATTTTCTGACTTCTCTTCTTCTCATAGAATTTTCTGGACGATTCAGGCACTTTCTACTATTCTCAAGCTAGCTCTGAGGATGTTTATCATTTCTTGCATCAAAACAATAACAAGCTTTTTCCTTTTCTACATGAATTATTGCTTTTTTATGAGCAGGCTAGCAGTCAACCGTTTTGACTGGAGGCCTTCTTTAACCTGTAACCTTTTGATTTCTTGCAGAAGCAAACTAATGAGGCTTATCGTTTTTTTCCATTCTCATGGATATTTTTTGTGCAATTGGAACAGTTGAGCAGGCCGTGCAGCCAAACTACCTGGCTGAAGGTCAAACCCCATTGTAACTTAAATGGAGGCTTACTCCTTCCCTGTAACCCTCCTTCTCTTTGCCTGCATGATGGGGCCTGCCTTTTAGGACAGAGCTTAGAATTTGCAACAAATGCGACTGGCACACTGTACAAGACGAAGAGCATGTTATCCTGGATTGCCCATCTCAGGATTTAACAGAACTGCGCACTCAGTTCCAGCATCTGTTTAGCTCTGCACCCCCAAACAGTGCATCACGCCTTAGAGACTTCATGAATCAGGCTGATGCCCTAGGATTAGCCAAGTTCGTGTCTGCTTGCCTGAAATACTGTGACTGAGCTTCTAGCTCATTTTGCTTTTTAGTTTGGACTGGTTTGGTTGCAGGCACGTTTTGCTTCAGCTAAGCTGCCCCCGCAGGCAGGTACAGCTATGTAACCCTTCCCCTTTTAGGACAGGTGACCTTTCCTTAATGCACGCAGCCAGACTTGGACTGCGTAGTCTTTTCCTCTTCCTGTTTCTGTGCGTATTTCTAAAACACTCATCTGATACTCTGACATGTTCGCTTTTCTTAATAGATCACAAATTCTGTCCCTTTTTGCATGAACCCTTCCTTTGTTGAGAAGGATGGCAGTCAATCATTTTGACAGAAGGCTTCCTGCTCCTGTGTGTGAAGAGCTGCTAACCAAGCATGAGACGCACCTTGGCATAGGGACTGGTGCAAGTGGTTATTTACCATCAAAAATAGGGCGAAGTATACAAAATTCTTATCATGAGGAAGTACTGCATCTAGAAAACCTTTGTATAGCATAGCAACCTATGAGTAGCATAGCAGGCCGCTGAGAAAGCTGCTGCATGCTGTTTAATCTGCAGTAGCTAGGGTTTATTGTTTGCATCACATACACACATACACACACATACGCGCGCGCACACGCACACATACACACACATACATGCGCGCGCGCACACACACACACACACACACACACACACACACACACACACACACACACACAAGCAGCGGCAGTAAACGCTCAAAAACGGGAGACAAACTCAAAGAAAGGAGCTCAGTGGGTGGCCCTTTTCCAATAATCTCCCCGGAGTACTGGTGTGAAGCAAGTTTCTGAGTCCCAATTCGACCACAAACAAGGTTGCAAACGCAGAGCAAGCAAGAATGCTAGGAAAAATAAGTGCTACAGCATGGGGTGGAGTTGGCATACCTGCAGGTGCCTACCCCCTGCTTCGAAGAGAGGATAATGCAGCAAACATAAAATACGCAGCATGCATTTGGCCGCAAGTACGTCCTGCTCACTACAAAGGTCGAGCTGGGGATAAATTGGGCACGCCATCTCTGTTGGAGTTCCGTGTTCCACCTGTCTTCTGGATGCAATGGTACCATGAAAGACTGAAGGGTGACAATGAGTATGCATTTTTTCATGAAGTCCCATGCGCGTAGCGATCACTCAGGGCTAGCACAGCCCCATTCCCTCAACATGGATTCAGGTCTCTCTCAGCAATCAACCCTCGTAAAATAGCCTTTAAGTAGGGCAGCCACCCCTTAACCCTGGCCCTACACCCCACCTCAATAAACTTTTTTCACACCCAAGAAAGACTCCTAAAGGCTCCTCATTTTGTCTCGCCAAATTGTTTGCCCAACATAGCTATGTACTGCAAAACACACCTGAACTTTCAATGAAGCTTTCAAACACCCAAATCCCTGGTGGCCTGGCAGGTCACTGCTGCAAGGCAACCTGAGCTCCTCTCCTTGATGTCGAAGATAGCCTGGTGCACGCCTGGTGGCCGCAGCCTTGTGCTAGAACAAACTCGCACTGACATGGGCTTGCGGTGAAATCAACCAGCCAGGATACCGGGCTGTAGGCCTCCTTTAGAACCCTTTAATAGTTGCGTACAAGGTGGTTGCAGCCTTGCGCTGACTCTTGTAACGCTGTACCTTGTTGCACCCTTGTACACCCTGGTACCCTTGCTGCACACAATGGAACTGCTGCACCCACGTACGCCCTCGTAATGCTGCACCCCTGTAATGACCTTAAATGGTGGTCTGCCCGGTGGTTGCTGCCTTGCGCTGAAACAGGCGCGGGCGTCGAGGCACCGGCGGTGGCGTGTCCTTAAAAGACACCACGACCACAGCACAGTTCTGCAAGCACAACAGTGTTATACAGCAGGAGGGTTGGTTGCAACAAGCTAGAGCATTAGAACCAATTGCGACATTTTTCCCAGGGACATGACGAGGGCACAGTCCAGCCAGCAACACAGCAGTTGCGTGTATGAAAAGGTGTTGCTGCTCTACACTTTTGGTCTTCTGGATGGAAAATGGTGGCAGCCCCAAACACTGGCAAATGCGTGTGCCCCCTAACCCCCTCAGGAAAAGGAATCCTCCTCGCAGCAAAGCTGCAACCTCTTTCTTTGCGGCTTACTGATACACACACGCAGAGCGTATGCGAGGCAACCTCTTTCTTTGCGGCTTACTGATACACACATGCAGAGCGTATGCGAGGCAAAGGCATGTCAGGCGCTTTGGCAGAACCAACCAAGGTTGCATGCAACTTACATCATCAGAGTCAGCAGCGTTGATGGCATACTGCACAAGCTGTGAGGCTGCGTGGTGGGGGTCGTTGTTCAGGGGGAGTGGCCGAGGAGGAGGGACACTGGAGGGGCTGTCTGGGCCTTCTGGGTACACCTCTACAGCAGCTGCGGCAGCTGCAGCAGCTGCAGCCTCCTTTCGTGCTGGCGGCACCTCAGATAGGAAGCGGCAGACCTGCAGATGTATTTTTGTTGTGCAAGAACCAAAGGGTTGCCGGATGAGGAATGGAACCTCAACCACACATACATTGCGCTGATGCAAATCCGTATGTCCCCGGATGAGGAGTGAACCGAGTTCTTGTATTTGTGATGGTTGAGAGCAATGGGCGCTTTGTCGGAACCCCAGGAATGAAGCACTCGTGGAGCTCCACTCCCTAAACAGGCACACACGTTCCCACATTCATGCACGATAAACTTGAGGAGGCAGGCTGTTTCAGGGAGAATAGATGCAAATGAGTAGAAGCATGGAACTACGACCAAGCATGCAGCCAACCACCATCATGCACCACACCTCCTGGAGCAGCGCACTTATGGGCTGCCAGGCGAGCTTCCAGCCTTGAGTGCAAACTCAGCCCAAGTCATGATTGCTTACCCTTGCCTACATCCTAGTTCAAAGGAAACAACCCAGCTCAATACAAAGCTCTCCCTCACCCAAGTGCGTGCACACCTGGTTTACTATTGTCTCATCACTGAGCTTGTTGGTGATGCCATCGCTCACGGCCACCGCAAAGAGCATGTTCTCAGTGAGACGCAGCGTATGTAGCTCAGGCTCGCTGAGGATGATTTCCTCCCCCAGCGCCCTTTTCACACTGCAGGGGAAGCAAGACAAAACGCGCACCAGCACACTGAGTAGAGCAGGCTTAAGAGGAGGGAGGCATGCTGGCCAAGCAGACATCTCTGGGGCTTCAGAGCACTCGGGAACAAGCAAAGGGTTGGATGCAGCATCTAAGCACCTATCCCAGTACGGCACCTGCAGGCAGAGCAGACACCTTCCGCTGTCAAGCACCAATGCTGGCATGACGTATGCAGCTCCAAAGCACCCTTGATCACCTGCATCAATTCATGCTGAAACAAAAGTACCTCAAGGCCTATGACCTACAACAAAACAATTGCAGCCCCAAGGGAAGTGATACCCAAAGCCGGGCCCCTGGTTAAAAGGAGTCAGGTCTCCAAAACAAAGCTAGGTCATTTGTGCAACCACAATCCCTGATGGAGTGTCACACCTGGAGCCTGGCCCCGTGGCCACACAGAATTGGCACAGTCAGGAGTCCCCAGTGAATCTGCTGTCATTAGTTTCACACCTGCAATCCCTGATGGAGCGCCACACCTGGAGCCTGGCCCCGTGGACACATGGGATTGGCACAGTCAGGGGTCCCCAGTGAATCTGCTGTCATTTGTTCCACACCTGGTGCCACACCTGGTGTCATGCACACCTGAAATCCCCGATGGAGCGCGACACCTGCAGCCAGCCCTCTTGGCCGCCCACGTAGCCATCCTCAGAGACGGACACAGACAGTGCTGCCAGGCGGGCGGCTTCACCTGGGTGCTGGCTGTTGTGGTCGCAGGTCACACGCCTCGGAATCACGGTGTTTGTGGTGGGGTCCAGCTCTGTGTGTGTGTGTGTGTGTGTGTGTGTGTGTGTGTGTGTGTGTGTGTGTGTGTGTGTGTGTGTGTGTGTGTGTGTGTGCGCGCGCGCGCGCGCGCATGTGTATGTTTGCGCTCCATTTTCTCGTCATAAAGCTCTGCATTCTCTGGAATCACCACACCTACCGATAACGCCTGGCAACCTCTGCACATGTGCTCCAAAGCGCGTCAAGTACAAACACTACCAACAATGCACTAGCTTTGACAGGGCCAGGCATCCTTGAGGACCATGCAACAGACTTCTGCCATGCGCTTCATCACATAGACAAGTACCTGCTGGTTCTTGCGCTTCAATCATACAGACAAAAATGCCTGCCAGTCTAAAGGAGGCTTTGCACTGGGCTACAGGGGAGGCATTCCACCCACCTAATCAGGCTGAGGGCATCCGAGCTGAAAAACAGGGCTGCACACAGAGCTGTACCCCACCATGCATTAATCTGAGGAGTTTATGTGCGAAAGGAGGCAGCAATTCATCACGCGATGTTGCTTCAACAAGATTGCATACACACACACACACACGACCCCCCCACCTTCCGCTCAACCAGAAGTGTGACACATACACATACACGCATGCATACACACGCCTACGCACCTGCCACCAGAAGCCTACAGTCCCCCACGTTGGCGCAGAACAAGCGGTCCCCCACGATGGTGACCACCAGCGCTGTGGAGCCTGGGTCGCCTGCCTCAAACTCCGGCGGAAGACCTGGTGGAGGCGATGGCCCATCCTGCTGCTGCTGCTGCTGCTGCTGCTGCTCTTCCTTATGCTGCTGCTGTCCATGTTGAGGGGGTGACTCTGCCTGCATTCCCGCGGAGCCTCCTCCCGGTGGGCGCTTTGTTGCAGCCTCTATCTCTTCTTCCTCTGCTTCTGCTGCTGCCATTGCTTCCTCCAGTAGCAGCGCGGCTGTAGGTCCGGGCAGGTCCAGCTCCTGCAAGGCCACTAAGCGTTGCAGCTCCTGCGCCTCCTGCACTCGCTGCTGCAACCGCTGCTTGCGCTGCTCCTGCTGCTGCTGCTCCTGCAAGCTGGCGTACTGCGGCTGCTGCTCTTGCTGCTGCTGCTGGCGCCCCATGGTCTGGGCATGCATGCGCCGCCCCAGGTGCTCTTCTTCCCACACAACAGGGCATGGGCTAATGAGGTTAGGCGCACACGGCGACGTGGTGTCAGCTTGGCTGGATTCCACGATCCAGGGCTCTGTCAGCCGACGTAGCAGGCTCTCATGGCCCATGAGTACCTCCGCAATCTGTGTGTGTATGTGCGTACGTGAGTGCACGTGCATGCGTGTGTGTGAGTATTTAAGGGATGGGGGGGGCACATGGGAGAACCAGAAGCTTCAGCCATGAGCCATTTGGCGGAGGCTTGACAGGTGCAGCAGCAAATGAGAAACTCGTTTCAAAAAAGATCAGTCCGTGTGGGAAGATATCTCACGCTTCACGAAGGTGGCCGACAACGCCCTCTCCTTAAAAAGAAGAAGGAGAGCCATTGGGAAGCCTAGGCAGGGTATGAGGCAACAGTGTCCCATGTCCCAGCAACCCTGGCCTTGAAAAGCGTTCTTCTTCCACAACTAGACATGCTAGCAAAGAAATCCCTTTCCCGTCCCTCCCTCACCCTGTGTTTGGCATTTTTTCCCTTCACATGCTGCAGCACGTGCATGCATATCTCTACCACAAGCCATGAAGACCCGGCAAAAACTGAACCGCACGGACACACTGACAGCAACCCCTCATCCTGTACATACATGCAGTATCCCGAGCTCAATAATCACATGCGCTTCTCCTTGGACGCATGAGCAGAGCTGGTGCTGAAGCAGCCCCCAAAAATAAACGTCAGTAAGGCGTGCTTACATGCTGTGGCCCAAACTCAATGATCTGGTGCACATTCTCTTGGATGCGGCCAGGCACGTGCTCCGCCAACGACTGCGCCACTTCCGCCCCACCATGACCTGGTGTGTGTATGTGTGTACGTGTGTATCTGTATGTGTGTTCAGGCTATATTGAGCAAAGGCAGTAATATAGTTGGTACAGGATAACGTCATTGCAAGATCAAGTCGGCAAGGTTAAGTCGGTACAGGCCATTACGACTAGGCCAGTAAAGAACATGCTAAGTGGGCCAAACATGGGTGCTGGGATTATCACACACACAGCTCCAGAGTCCAAACATTTCAAGGACATCATACACATCCAGCAACAGATCCCCTCCCGTGCATATGAGTGAACCAGTGAGTAATGCACGTGTTGAAAACATACCATCAAAGACACCAAAGCACGCCGCTTGGAGGAGTTCAGAGTCCACACCGCTGGGGTGGGCAAGGGGCAGGGCAAACGCAAAATCCTGCATGGAGCGCAGTCATGCACACATCCCTACGTCAGATGTCAGCAGTAAACAGTTTTTGTGAATGACCCCAAGGCCACCCACAAAAAGTGCAAATGTTGAGTGTGAGCCGGGCAAAGTGACGAAAGCGTCTTCTCCAACAGAGATCTTGTCTACTTGTGCCAACTGCAGAAACTGCTTATGTTGCCAGTGAGGGCTTCAACTGAGCGCCTGGATTCTGTACATCGATGGTGGAAGAGCTCCTGCTGCCTGCAATCTTGCTCACGAATCAGCTTTTCAAAAGCCCTGAGACACCCTCCCACCCCTCCCCAAGGATCATCTTTTCAAAATACCCCTAGGCTTTCCCCCCACCCTTTCCCTACCAGTGCATGCCTAACTGACCACTGTCTATAAAAGGCCAAAACAAAATACGCGCACAAAAAATAAGGGTCAATGAGCAAAAATAAATTGCTAAAATTGTGAACAAGAGTTCCATGACAGAATGGAAGGCACGCAGGGTCACATCACGCACGCGTGCACGCACTGGCGCACATTCACACACATGCACATGTGTACACACGCACACGCGCACATACACACACACACATGCAGACACATACACAGACATGCACATGCAACAAACACACGCGCGCGCAAAAGCGTGCCTGCATACAAACATGCACAAAACAATCCATTCCAGGAAGCATTCAGCAGGAGGGCTTCCCACCTCCATGGTGCTGCGCACGCCAATGGCTGTGGACACTCCGAAGGCAAGGCGCTCAGTGACCATAGGAGGGGGACTGCCGGCATTCAAGCCACTTCCCCCTTTCCACTGACCCTGGCCCCCAGTTGTCCGGTCTACATGTGAGCAAGAGCACGTGTGTGTATGCGTGTGTTGTTTACATGTTGCGTATTGAGTACTCTTGCAAGTTGAGGGCGGTGCGGAGAAACAAACTGGGGAGAACAGCTGATCATGTAAGCACTTCCTTGCTGTTATTCATCTCAGCTTTGGAATCTCTGAGGACCCAGAACACGCAAAGCCACCACTCTCTAATCTTGCATTTTGAGCGAGAAGCCAGGAGTGCGCGCACGTGCAGTAACCCACCTGAGAAAGATCTGGGGGGCATGGAGGGCACAGACCAGAAGCGCATGTCGCAGGGGTCTTCCAACAGGGTTATCTTGCTTGATGCCGCTCTGTTGGCCTCATATGCAGTACCCACAGAGGAGGGAGGGCTGCTGCCGTGGCTGCTATCACCACCCATGCCGCCCACCGCGCTGCTGCCACTGCTGTAGCTGCAGCTGCGGCCGTGTGAAACCTTTGTGGATGCATCTGCTGCAGGTGACTGGGCTCTTGCTGCTGTTCCTGCTGTTCCTGCTGCTGCTCTGCCTGCGGGTACTGGCTGTTGCGGCTGGTTGGCGGCGTCAAGGGAGCATAAAGATGCAGCGGTAGTGTTTGAGCGTTGGGGGCTGCTGCCGCTGCTACTGCCTGCGTAAGAGGTTGCACGGCGGACCTTGCCGGGCAAGGGTAAAGGGCCTCGAGGGCTGACACGCAGGCCCTGCATTCACAGGTGCAGCATGTGCGGATTGTGCTGTTGTGTACCCTGCGCATAGCATTATGCATACGTGCTTGTCTGCAATTTCTTGTGACTTGCATGCTTGCTCACTATCCGTGGCAACAACAAAATAAAAAACTTACACAGGAGGTGGAGTGCTTCTTTTTATGTACTTGCCATGTCTTCCTAGGCGTACACAGACATGAAATGCAAGGAGCATTCCTTGCTCATGAAATGCACACTCAAGATCATGTCATATCAAAAAGGTAAGCACGGCAATTTCTGCAGCAAAAGTAGCAGGTGTGCAACCACCTACCGTTGTGCAGCCCTTCCTGAGCACCACATCCGTGCGGTGGAGCTGTGAGCATCCCTGCACAAATGTGTTATGGGCACAGGAATGCGTGCTGTCTGCATGCCAGTCAGAAGCCAGTTCAGGGTACATGGACAACAGTTTTCCAGTGTAAAGAGGAGCACATTTCTTGTATACCTGCGCATGGAAAGACAGGCATGCCTCAATCCCACCTTTAGACTAAGGTTGACAAGGCTGTTGAGCAGGCCTCCTCCCCGGTTGCTGACAAACGTCCTCTCGCGGCTGTCTCTGAGCTCATTCCTGGGGACAGTATAGGACCATGGTCAGGCACTTTGCCAGGTGAACATGGCTGGTGCTGTTTCAGAAAGCCAGGCTTTGTTACTAGGTTCCACATGTTGTGTGTGTTTACACTGTGCTTTTACATGTGGGCCTCACTAGGTGGACAGACCGGGCTAAGGAACGTCAGCTCAAGCCGTTCCAGCCGACACAAAGTGCTTTGAATTGTTGCAACTAATTTTGCTGCATGCCCCCGTCCCCGAACACGAAGGACCCTGTGGACCAGAGAGAAGGAAAAGGAACTTTTGCTTTCAAGAAGGCACCCTCACCACCAAGCCGCTCTCTGGGAAAGGCACAGCTCGTTGCTTTCCTGCTGAGGTTGTTCGGTGTTGCACTCGTCGCTACAGTAACTCTTCTTCCGCGTACAAACCTCCACCATTCACAAATAATGCGGAGTCATTTTTGCGATACAAGGGTGTGTTACTAATATATTTGTATAATTCATTGTCTCGTGGAGGGAGCGGAGAAAAATGTTTAGAGCTGACCCCCAAAAAAGCGACGCAGGCGAGGAAGCGAAGGCAGGCCTGGTAAACATCAGAAAATAAAAGTTTCATTTTCATAACAAACGTTATCTTGATCGACTGAGCTCCTGCGTCCCCTCAGGATCGGCGTGCGAAACAGTTTGCAGGCACTGAATCATGGTTCCCCCACAATAAAAAAACTTTTTGGTTGTGAAAGCGAGCGTTTTCAGGTTGCTCTTCTGTCCCCTTACTCACAAACAGGCACAACCTTTGCCCTAGTACCAGTGGTACTTACACTGCCAGCTGCCTGCAAGTCCCCAATGTCTGCCATGTACTTGTACACCTTCCTCAGCATGCCACTCTGCTGGTGGCGCCACTCCACTGGAGTAGAGCATGGGTGGATTTGCTCATACACATTCAATACACATTCACTAAGACTACAGTGTAGCTACAAAATCTGATTTGCTAGTGACTTGCTGGTGACTTGCTGGTTTGTTGGCAAGTTAGACTTATGGGGGACTTGTGCGGTAGAGATGTGTGTGGGTAGAGATGATGTGATTTCGGCAGCCTGAGTATGTTGAGTGCGCTGTAGTTGATGACAGCCTTTGGGGAGAGGGCATGCTGAGGGAGCTATCAAAGCGAACTGCCCTTTTTTTTGGTTGTAGAGAATGCCTGTGCCTGCGATATTGTAGGATGGTATATACATATATGCTTCATAGGTGAGGATGTACAGGGCATGTTCCTGGAGGCATTCAATCAACAAGTTGATGATTTTAGACATGAGATAACAAGCTTTGATGTTAAGAGCACCTAGTAGGGTGGAAGCCTGTTTTGGGATTGGTGTATCAAAGTCTTTGATTTGTATGCATTTGGGACTTTAGGGCATTTTTGAAATTGGGAAGCAGGTGAGTGCTTTCTTAACAGTGACAAGTGCAACGGCCTGGAAGAGGATAATAAGGCTAGTGGGTCTCTTGAGGCAAATTTTTTTTCTTTATAACAGGGGGTGCATCTGCACTAAACTTACAGTGGGCAAGGGAATGCAAGGCAGGAGGGGGACTCCCCACTCCTCGGAGGAGTGTCCAAGCCCGCAGGCGCATGGAAGACACACCGTCAGAACCTCACTGACCTCACTGATCATCTCTCTTGTTGGCTCCTACTCCTATGGATCAATCAGAATTATTGGCCTATCCATTCAAAAGCTGTCATCAACTTGCTTTGTTACCCAAGAATCAGTTTCAACTATAACAGCTTTTGCTGTAAAAGCAAAAAGCCTTCATAAAATGAACAATAAAAGGAAACAGTCTGTTATCATGAAAGAGCCTGTTGTCAATTTGAGAAGAAGGCTACGAGGTGTGTGGAGAGAGGTTGCCTTGGCTGAGCATGATGTGCACACAATTAGAATTGCTAAATTCCATCTGATATGTCAGTTGGTTGCGCTTTCTTTGAAGTCACAGTCTGTGCAACCATTTCCTTTCAAAATATAAATATCTTTATTTGGTCAAGCATGCATCAGCCATATGGGTTGAGAAACATAATGATCATCTGATCACGAGTAGTCAACAGCGGATCAGATGGTCGGCTGAACTTCATTTGGGTTTGAAATGTTATACCAGGCCTCGGACTTATCTGGTGACCACAGTCAAAGACCGGGTCAATGGGGAGTCCCAAAGAATTGGGCTGGGGGTTACAGCTTATGTTGCGGCGAATTCCAGCAATGTCATACTTACGATGGGGACAGCAGGGGAGGCAAGTGCAGGGAAGGTACCAGCAATACCATATCCAGTGTGGCGTCACGGGAGCAGGAGCTATGCCAGGGGTGTGGGGGGCAAGTGGCACAAATCAGCGGTGGGTTTGGAGAAGGTGGTGCAGTACCTGGCGGAGGTACTGCCACCACTGTCACCAGCAGCACCAGCGCTGTCACCAGCAGTAGCAGCAACAGTAGCAGCAGCAGTAGTGGCAGCCTCTGCCTCTGTGCCCTCAACCTCTGCAGCAGCAGCAGCCGCCGCCCCAGCAGGGACCACCGCCCCTGAGGTCCCCATGATGCCAGCTGTCCAAGCGCCTCGCCCCAGGGACGGGCACAGTGGTGACACCTCGTCGGCCAAGGCTGCCAGGGCCGGCAACGCGCAATTTGGTGTACGTCCCAACAACAATGCCCAATAACAATAGGGGTTAGACCGGCTGGGTAGACATGGTGTGCCTGATTGCCATGGCAAGCAGATATCATTGTATGTTCAGAATGTGGATGGCATTCCAGACACTGCTTGTGAACCTGAGTCTGTCAAGACTGAGGTGCTGTGCTACAATTAGGAATCATCACATTTCTGTGCTGGTGGAAACCCGTACAGATGATATGGATAAGCTAACGAGACATCTGCAGGGCGCGCACAAACTTGTGCACCGTTTAGATGCACCTGCTGGTTGTGCTGGTAGAAGGGGTCATGGAGTTGCGATCATTGCCTCTAACGCTTGTGCAGAGTTCTTGTCCGTGTTTCGTATTGCCCCAGACATTCAGTGCGTGTGGATTAAGTGCCAGAAATAACTTTTTGGTCTAAATAGGGAAGTCCTGCTTGTTGCGGTTTACACTAACCCCCAAGGAAGGTTGTTCACTGTGTCCCAAGTCCGTGAACAATTTACTCACCAGTTTGATGAGCTTGCGTGTGCTGCACAGGTGACTCCAAACTTGCTGTTGTGTGGGGATTTTAACGCCAAAATTGGCAGTCTTTGTGAGGTTTCTGATGCCCATTACGAGACTTTGGTGGACTGCCCGGCTCTCCAGACTGCTAGAAGGTGTGAATGCAGAGATGTAAATGTGGCTGGAAGACTGCTCGTGGATATTGCAGCTGCCTATGGACTTGTGGTCACAACTGGTCGTGTGCCTGGTGATGTGGGCCAGCCCACATTTGTTGGGTATTGTTCAGACACTCGGCCTTCCAGACGGAGTAGGCCTGATCATGTCTTGGTATCACCTTCCTTATTTAAGTGTGCTCAAGAGTCAGATATTTGCACTCCGATCTCGGACACCACTGACCATGGCAGTATTACAGTTGTTTTTCGTATTCCTGATGTTGTGCCTAATGTGGATTGGACTCCTTCTCCTGAACATGTGTGTGGGATGGGACGGTGTGCAAGTCGTTTGAGTTTAACTTGGAAGCATGAGCAGCAACTGGCCTATGTGGAGGAACTGGAGAGAAACTTGGAGATGCCGGTGCAATCGGAGGCCGCTCTTGATGCTGGCAACATAGATACAGCATGTTTCTGCCTGAGAAGCTGGATAATGCTGCATGATGCTGCTAGTGAACAAACAGTTGGCATGTACAGAGTTCAGGCGTGTGTTTTTAAGAGAACAGAAAAGCATGGGATTAGAAGGCCTGTCTGGTTTGATGATCAGTGTCGGTTAAAGAGGCGTCTGTTTATTCAAGCTGTGCAAAGTGGTCAAGCTGTGCATGCCTGCCAATTTCTTAAAAAAGAACACAAAAAACAAACAAGGCGTGCACGGCGGGCTTATGAGAAGTACCAGAAAGCAGTTTTCTTGGACAGGCTGAAGAGACACAAGCCTGACATTCATGAAATGCTTAGGAAGCCCAAGAGCACCCATCAGACTCCTATTACAGCGGAAGGCTGGAGCTCCTACTTACAGCATCATTTTGGTGCCCGCATGAGCAATTGCTCTTCTCATTCGAATAGAGAAGCAGCACATATGCATGGCATGGGTAGCTGCCCTGAAAGCACACACTATCAGGAAGCCGCCTTGCATACCAACATATTTGTGGGCAGGCGCCCCACTTGTACAGCAAGAAGCGCTCCGTACATCCCTCATTAACAAACAAGCCCCATGGGTAGCTGCCCTGAAAGCACCTTAAGCAGAAGACCTGGAATGTGGGACAGCATTAGCAGAGGGGTGGAGTCCGTTATTGGAGCTATGCGCGGGGTGGCACAGCGGGTTGCTGCACGCTGGACTGGCAACTCTGGAGCTCCAGCTCGGGATATGGCAGTGCCCCTGGGGCGCAACAACCCACCTCCTGAGCAGCTTTTCCGTCAAGGTGCTGAGTCTCGGTGGATGCTTGAACCTGATGTGATGGAACTGCCTGATGCAGCTGCCCTGTACCCTATTGCTTGCAAACACATGCCTAAGCTGAATGCTAGGACATCCCCTGGTTTTGATGCTGTTGCTGCACCCTTCATTAAGTACGCTGAAAAGAGGGTCCCAGCAGTTAATGGTAGGGGCACGGATAGGATGAATGTTTTGGCTCCTTACATTGCACGTCTGTTTGCTGCCATGATGGAGAGGGCTGAGATTCCTGCTTGTTGGAAAGTGGCTAAGATAACTCCTCTTTACAAGAAGGGCTCTGTGCTGGACCCAGGGAATTATCGCATGCTCGCAGTAAGTGGCACCCTGTACAGGCTGTACGCTAACGTTCTTAGGGAGGTGGTCACTGGGTGGTGTAAAGATAAAAAACAAGATTCCAGACACTCAATTTGGTTTCTATCCTGGCCGTAACACTTTGCAGCCCAAATTCATTTTGCGGCACTTGCAGCATGCTGCTCAGGTCAAGCGCCCAAATGCATCCCCAAGGCTGCATGCAGCTTTTATTGATTTCAAGCAGGCATACAATACAATTTCTAGGGAAGCTCTTTGGACTCACCTGCAGCGAATTCGTATGCCTACGTGCCTGTTGGCTGTCATCAAAAGCATGTATGCTAATGATGAGTATATCCTGGTGGATGGCTGCAAGCAAGCCCGTGTGCACCCCCATTATGGAGTTAAGCAAGGCTGCCCGCTTTCCCCCTTGTTGTTCTCCTTGTACATTAATGACGTGGACTGCTTGGCAGAAAATGTGCAAGGGGCTATTACAGGCGCTAGGGACGTTCGAGTCACCCACATGCTGTATGCAGACGATCTGTGCCTCACTAGTAACCTTCCTGATCAGCTCCAACTGATGTTAGATAGGCTACATACGCATGCTCAGCAGAATGGATTGGTGATTAATACTGCCAAGTCTGAGATTGTGCACTTTAATTCAAAGGGCGATAATGTGCCAGTTTTCACGTTAGGTGGAGCTCGTTTGGCGTGTGCAGATTCTTTTAGATATTTAGGCATGCTGTTCACAAAACAACGCAAACCGCAAGCCACTACTGCTGAGTATATGTGTGCCCCTTTCCTAGCTGATTGTAGACGGATTAGGCAATTCGCATCTGAGCACCGCCTGACAGACAGGCCGCATACCATGCTCGCTGACTAAAGCATATGCTCTCCCTGCTAGCATGTATGCATGCCAGATTTGGGGCACTAGATTTATGAAAGAAGGAGCTGAAATGGACTGTCCTTCATTTGCAAAGTTTGCAAACTGTACACCTGTGCTTATTGAAGCGTTTCCTTGGGGTAAAGCGCACCACTCCTAATTGGTCTGTACTGCGCGAGTGTGGGCATGAACCTTTTCAGTTCTATTGGTTTCGTGCAGCAGTTCGGTTTTATAATGCTTTACTGCGCAGCAACAGCACTACACTCAGTAAGGTACTGCAAGCAGATGTTGAAATGAGCAGTCTTTCCCATAAATGCTGGACCTCAGGATTCTTGGCTGCCTGCACAGGCTTGGACAGGTGCAACGTGTTTACTCATTGTGTTCGGTCAGGGCAGCCTATAGTCATGAAGGAGTTTGTTGTTGATCTGAGAAAAAGGCTGCGAGGTGTGTGGAATACTGATCCCTTGGCAGAGCATGGTGAACACACGGACAAATCAGCCAAGTATCATCACTGGATGGCACTTCCTTTGAGACCCTTGTCTGTTCATGGTGCGCCCTTTTCTGTCCCCAGGTATTTGCATCTTGATTTAGGCAAGCGCACGCTGAGAAACATAGCACGCTTTCGTTTACATGCTCACACTTTAAGAGTTGCCAACTCTTCAACTCCTCAGTGAGACATCACTTTGGCAGGAGCACACATCTGCTTGTGATAGGTGTGACCAAGGAGGACTCCAAGATGAAAAGCATGCCGTGTTCCTTTGTTCTTGCGCTTCTGTGTGTTCTGTTCAAAGAACTTATGCACAGCTATTTTCTGACTTCCCCTCTCACAGAATGCTACTGGACGAATTAGGCACTTTCTACTATTCTCAAGCTAGCTCTGAGGATGCTATTCATTTATTGCAGAAGCAAACTAATGAGACTTATCGTTTTATTTCCGATCTCATGGATATTTTTGGTGCAGTTGGAACAGTTGAGCAGACCGAGCAGCCAAACTACCTGGCTGATGGTCAAACCCCATTGTAACTCATTATACCAGGCCTCTTCCGGATGGTCGTGGTGGGTTTTTGGACAATCCAGGTTGCTCTGCTGAGTGCTTTCCAGGTTGGCTACAGGTGCTTTACCAGGTCCTTATCAACACTCTGCATCATCATTCATGCCTGGCTGGACTTTTTCTTGCTCATGTCCCTAATGTTCTCCAGTGGATGCTAAGCACAAACACTTGTAGAAACTTGTCTTGTTTATATGTTGTTAACCTTGTGAAAGCTGGTTGAGAATGTTCCACCAGCAACCAACCAGCCAGAGATTCGGGCTGTAGGTTACCAATGTAAACCCATGTAAACAAATGTACTGACTCCCTTGCCTTTGTTCTATCTGGGATATTGCATTACTGCACCCAGCTGTAGAAAATTCCAGCATCTCTTTCTCACTGCTTCTGGATTATACGCAGCATATAATGTCAGAACAGTTTTTGGATCAGAACTGAGTATTTATCTGATCCAAAAACTATGAGGCCTTTGAGCAAAATCTACAAGGGTTACAAGGGAAAAGAAGGCCTCAGTCAAGGAGCATAACCTACCTCGTGCTATTCCATCAAACACCAGACGGCAACAGACATGATTTGTTACCTTTCCTTTCCAGTCCAAGTTATGTGAGTGGGGGCTTTTTTGGCCAGGTTTGGTTAAAGGCCTCTATGTCTCCGCTCAGCTGCCCTTACAGGTGGATATAGCATGTGACCTTACACTATTTTGTTTGGTCTACAGCCTAGCAGGCATGCATCTTGACTGGCTTCTTCCTGTGTTTGTTCCTTGGAATCCTATCAATAGAAAAAAAGAAAAGCCTACGCAGGCCTGAGGCCGCGTGCATTTAGGGAAGGTTCCCTAAGTAGCAGGCTAGCAAGGGCCTCACCAAATACTATTACTTTCAGTGATACATTACCCAATATACTATAATGCTTCAAAAATGAGAAGACAATTGTACGCAAACCAGGTCCAGCTGCATGCATTAAGGAAAGGTTCCCCAACTAGCAAGCTAGCTATGGCCTCACCAAAGTATAATGCGTCTTGAAGCATTGACGCCCAATACACTGGCCACCCGAAAGGGAAAAGTTCATAGGTAGAAGAAACTCTTCCTACATAGATCAAGGCAAAGGAGATGCTATGGCTCAAAACAGCCATATGTCCCCTCCACTGCAAAGCAGGAACAGAAATGGCTAGTGGGGATCTTGAGGGCTACTGGAAGCACCTGGCTCCAGAACCTGGCTGTGAGACGTATCATTGTTTACAGAAGTCCAATCCAATCTTGAGGAAAGAGTTCAGGTCTGAGTCGAATACTCATCTACTAAGAAGCAGTGCGGAAGCTACAGGGTGTTGGCAAGGGCTAATGAGGACAAGTCTGCCATGACCTGATCTGGGCTGCGGGCCCCTATTGCATGGGCCAGCTGTTGCTGCTGGTCCCTAGGTAGGGTGGCAAATCGCCAGAGCAGGTTGCCATCTAAGATACAAGAGCCTGCAGAAGGGAATATTGTTCAAGTGAGGTAAAGACACAAATGGTGCTGAACCAGCTCACCCAGTGTACACAGCAGTACAACCAAAACCAATTATGGCTCCCTTAATGCTTCTGCAATCATCTTTGCCTTGACTTCTGCTCTTGATGCCGAAATCACCTTTTTCCAAGCTATTGGTGGCCTACTTCCAGCATGCATCATCCCCCTCAATCAATAAGAAGGCACAGAGACCCTCCTTTCACACAAAGGTTGCAAATGTTGCCTGAGAGGTTTGGTTCTATGCAAAGCCCAAGGCACACAGTTTGCGATTTTCTGCAGCAAGCAGAAATTCTGGGTTTCTCAAATGCTAGTCTTTCCATGTTTGCACCTTGCCCGTGCATTCAGTGTAGCTGGATTTACAGCACCGTGTTCTAGACAGCATTTTAGCATGCAATGTGAATACCACCTGCAAAGCAACCCCCAGGTTGCACTGTGAGGAACACGTAGCATGCCAGCCAGAGTCAATGCAAGGTGCCACAGAACTCCAGCCCCACCAACCTGTCTCTGCCACAAGGTTCTTGCTTGCGCGAGCCAACATCTCCTCCCCAGCAGCCACTCCCTCAGGGGGTCCTTGTGGTCCGTATGTCTCTCCGCCACCCATTGCTCTGGGAAGCTTGAGGTGCCGCCTCCGAAAGGCACGCGGATTCAGTCCACCTGAGGCAAGCAATGCATTCAGCAACTTGTGTAATGCACACAACTACGCATGCGTGTATGTATGCACGCAAAGCACATGTAGGAATGTTGCAGACTATTGTACGGGGGACAAGCCGGTTCCGTGACACTGATGGGACAGCTCAGGCACTCCCTGTTCCTGGGTGGCCCCTCCTGAGCTAAGAGTCCTAAAGAACCAATTGGAAGGAGCCTCGAAGCATTCCCATGCAGACCATCGCCCAGCAGCAAGGAGTGGATACGACGGTTTAAAACTAGACCCACTCTGAAGTTGCAAAGGTATCCCAGTTTACACTACATCAACAAGAGGCATCTGCCCAGCGAACACAGCCTGTGATATAACCTTTTGTGATGCAGTGTAAAAGCGATTCAAAACCACACGCGCACACACACACATGCGCACACGCTTGCATGCATGTCCCATGTCTTACCTGTATGGCTCAGAGCACGGTCTAGCAAGGGCTGCAATCGCTGCAGGCGCCCTGCGCTCTCCTTGTCCCAAACAGGGGACCAGATGCCAAAGCCTCCACTGTGCGTGCCCAAAAGCAGAGCGTGACGATTCAGGCCGTCTGGGGAAGCTACCTGCATGTGCAGGTTACATACACATGACCATCTTTTGTACACCACAGACCTCAGATAGATACTAAAAGGTCACAGCATCTGCCCAGACAAATGGGGGGCAGTGTGGCGTCAATAGCAGATTTGACTGTCCACAGCTTCCATTGTGTGTTCATGGTTGTGCGTCCTCAGCCATAACTGTGTCTTCAATTGTGTTTGATTGTACCCCCTTGGCCTTTGGTGATTGTGTCCTTGTTTGTCTTTGTTCTTGATTGTGCGTGCCAGGTCATGCAAAAGAGTCTCACATGGACAGCTCTGCACCAAAACGGTCAGGCCCTAGCTCTTCAAAATTTAAGGATCAGCCTGACCAGAGGCCATCCCCCCCCGTTCAGCACTGCTCTGCGTGCAATGTCTTCCCCACAACTGCCGACAGAAGCCAGTTTGGAAGCTGGGTGGCTGAGGATGTTGCCTGCCCAGGGACCGCATGGTTGGTGCTATCCATCGCACTCCACAGAAAACAGGGAACGGCAGGAGCAGCAGAAACAGAGCAGCCCCACCTTGATCGACGACAGCTTGGTGACTGGGTGGCCTATGTAGAGGGAGCCTCCGGGCAGTAACCGCTGCCCGTTCCAGCTCAATGGGTGATTCTTGACATACTCATACTGCCACAGTGTGCCACTAGCATCTGTGGCTGCAAACAACAGCTTTTGGGCGTTGATGATGAAACCTGTGCTGGAGACGTCGTGGCGCTCAAAGTCGCGGGACAGGCCCTCCAGCACCTTGGTGGTGTCGTTGTACCTGCGTACAAGCAAGTGCGGTGCCGCTGTGTGTGTCTGTTGTTGTTGGGTTTATCTGGCCACAAGCGCTCAAAGTTGCGGAACAGCCCTCCAGCATCTTGATGGTGTCATTGTACCTGTGTGCAGGCGTGCGCTGTGTCAGCGCACAACTGTATGCCAATGAGTGTGGTGTCATTGTCCTCGGTGCTGGTGGCGCTCAAAGTTGCAGCAGATACCCTTGAGTACTAGGATGGTGACTTTGACCTGCATGCCTGTGTAACACATGTGTGTGTGTGCCCTTACACTTGCCTGAAGGCTGGCATGCAGGTCTGCATCCGGTTCCGGAGCTGCTGTTGTTGTACGTGGATGATGCTCTGGGAAGTGGCTTACTGCCAAACCATGACTCGCTTTTTGGATGGGAGCATATGCAGCCAATGAGCACATGCTTGTATGTCAAAGGGGGAGGCCTGAGCAGAGGAACCTTTAAACTGCAAGGGCGCTATGAGCTCACAAAGCTTTGCACCCTCATTCTTGCACCAGGAGGTAGTTTTGCTTATGTCATGCTGTGGGGGGCCATGGCATGCTCTCTACGCAGAACAGCATGCACGCACACCTGAGGAAGCTCACGCCGTGGTGCACATCCCCCACCAGCAAGAAGTCCTTGACCGCCGCCATGCTGGTCACCAGAAGCGGCATGTCGTAGAATGCAGCCTTGACCAGGGACAGGTTGCTACCTCGCGCCGCTGAAGCTGATGCCGCTGCAAAAAGCATAAGCCCAGCATGGTTGTGTATGCTTTGTGAGTTGCTGTGCGTAAATGTAGCCTTGACCAGGGACGGGTTGCTACCTCACCCCGCTGAAGCTGATGCCGCTGCAAAACGCATAAGCCCAGCATGGTTGTGTATGCTTTGTGAGTTGCTGTGCGTAAATGCGGCCTTGACCAGGGACGGGTTGCTACCTCACCCCGCTGGAGCTGATGCCGATGCGAAAAGCATAAGTCCAGCATGGTTGTGTCTGCTTTGTGAGTTGCTGTGGATAAATACGGCATTGACCAGGGGCAGGTTGCTACCTTGTGCCGCTGAAGCCGATGCTGCTACAAACAGGGAAAGCAAACTGTTGTTTTGTGTGCTTTGTGAGTTTCTGGGAATAATGTTGCCTCGACCAGGGGCAGGTTGTTGACATTCATAGCTGAAGCCAAGGCAGCTTTTAACAGCGGAGGCCACATTGTGCATTGGATATTTTGTGAGCTGCCGCAGATGACCCAGATAGCTGGCAGCCCCTGTGATCTGGATGTCTGCAGGGACTGACGTGGTGTGCAGGGATGTGAGCGTTGTAGAGCTGTCAATCGCGCTGCACAATTGACGAAGGGGGTGTTTCTCCTGCCTGCATGACTTTCCTAGTCTTTTACACAGCAAACTGCAGAGGTGCTGCCTGCTTGGAGGCAGGACTTGAAGAAGGCACAAAAGATCAGTGCAGCACGAAAAGATCAGTGCAGCACTGAAAGATCAGTGCAGCACTGAAAGATCAGTGCAGCACTGAAAGATCAGTGCAGCACTAAAAGAGCAGCGCAGCACTGAAAGAGCAGTGCAGCACTGAAAGATCAATGCAGCACTAAAAGATCAGTGCAGCACTGAGCCTTGGCGAGGACAGCAGGGCGCACAAACTCATCACCATCACCATCACCACCACCATCATCCTCATCCTCATCCTCATCAATCAGTGGCAAAGCCCTACCAGCCACTGCTGCAGCAGCAGCTGTGCTGATGCCTGACTCTCGAGCCAACGAGGAAGCAGGCGGGGAAGGATTCGGCTGAGCAGGGGAGGCACGCAGGGAGTAGGTCTCCACAGTCTTGCCCACGGAGACCAAGAGCATGCCTTTGAAGTCCTGCATGCACAGCAGTATCATGAAGCATGTGGCTAAGGGGGGTAGGCGCGCAGGGAGTAGGTCTCCACAGTCTTGCCCATAGAGACCAAGAGCATGCCTTTGAAGTCCTGCATGTACACCAGTGTGGTGCAGCATGTGTGGAGTTGCATGATGGCCGAGAGGTGCGGTGCACCATGCAGGAGTCGAAACGAACGAGGAGCGATAGGGTTTAGGGCTTAGTTTATATCATTACTGCAAATGCACAAGGGGTATTACATGCACAAGGGAGAAGGCGGGCGCTTCTCACAAATTTGGAGAGCTTGGGAGCATTTGAGCAAGCACAACATAATTAATGTGCTACAGGTCAGGCTGAGCACTCAAACACCATGATTCGTGAGAATACTTTGATTGGCTGCTTGCCACGCTTTTTGTTTTTAGATAAGGCCCAATGGGCACAGAAAAAGATGCAGGAATTTCCCTGGTCGTTTAATTTCACGTAGCGCTGCTCTCGGTCTAGTGCTTGATTGTGCATCATGGAATTTGTCATGGAAGGAGGCCCCTGTGTGTGTAATATGGAGAAAACACTCTTACTTGTAGCTTGGCCTTCCTCAGATATCTTCCACCTATTGATATGCCCAGCCTGCTGTGTCCGGTGCTGTAGCCCCCCTTGCTGCATACCCCCATCCTATTGTGCACAAATTTTGTTGTCCCCAGTGTACACATTGGACGCACAACCATGGATGTGGTCTGCCTGCTGCATCAATGACTGTATAGCTCTCCCCCGCTCCAAAACCCGACCATATAGTCCACTGCCCTCAGTGTGTAAGTAAAACACACAATCATGGATGTGGTCTGCCTGCTGCGTCTGTTGCTGTACTTACCCCGCAGCTGCCTTGGCGGGCGTAGTCTTCTCTTTTCTTGTTCTGTCCTCCTGCTGCATACCCCCATCCTGTAGTGCACACACCTTGTCCACAGCCTTGGTTGCAGCACAGCAACACAATCCAGTGCCCACACCCCCTGCTCAGCCTTACCTGCTGCACAGTAGGTAGTTCCTTAAGTGTCTCCCCGCCCTTATCTCCAACGCAGCTGCACACCCCCTGGGGCCTTCCCCCTGGCACAGCCTCACCTATACTGAACTGCCACAGTACCTCTGCTCAGCCTCAGCTTTTGGCACCCACATCCCAACTACCTGCAGCACTGACACAGCCCCTTTGCTCAGCCTAAACTTAGGGCATGTGCATCCCACCTACCTGCAGCACTGCCACAGGCCATGCAATACCCGCATCCCACCGACCTACAGCTCTGCCTGTTCCAATGCTCAGCCTGAGCTTTCGGCACCTGCATCCTACCCACCTAGCACCGCCACAGGCCTTTAAGCACCTGCACCTTACCCACCTGTAGCACTGCCACAGGCCATGCAGCACCTTCAACCCACCCACCAGCAGCATCGCCACAGTCCCTCTTCCCGACCTCTAATTCTGACACCTGCATCTCATACCCACCTGCAGCACTGCCACAGGCCCAGCCATGTCCCGCTGAGCCACAAGGACCATCCGCCACCCCCCTGCCCCCCGAGGGAGCCCCTTGCTTGCCTGGCCAGCAGCAGAGCCTCTGCTGCTGCCGCTTGCACGCTCCAGCCGATACAGGGCCACACGCCCCTGCAATGTGCAGCGTGCAGTGTGCAATGCATAACACACACAAATTGGGAGTATGCAGCATGCAGTGTGTGCCACTGCTCCACCCGATCCAGGGACACTCGCCCCTGCGATGTGCGGTGTGCAGTGTGCCAGACACCCCCTACGACGTGCTGTGTGCAGTGTGCAGTGTGCATTGCTCAGTGTGCCACACACTTCAGCCGATACAGGGCCACACGCCCCTATGATGTGCTGTGTGCAGGGTGCAGGGTGCAGTGCTCAGTGTGCCACACGCTTCAGCCGATCCAGGGCCGCACGCCCCCTATGATGTGCCGTGTGCAGTGTGCAGGGTGCAGCGCTCAGTGTGCCACATGCTCCAGCCAATACAGGGACACTCGACCCTGCGATGTGTAAGCAGAAAGTGGGCTGGGTGGCGTTGTGACGAGGAGGCGGCAGGAGGGGTGCAGGGAGCAGTCGTCATGGTGAAAGATGTGGGGGCAGTGAGCGAGAGATCAAGGAGGCAGCTGTAGGTGAGTGAGATGAAAGCATGATCAGGTTTTGAGCTAGATGAAATAAGAGCTAGATGAAGTGAGAGTTGAATGCAAGTATGACCAGAAAAGGGGGCAGGGCTGAACAAAATCATGGTTTGCTGAGCAGGGAGGTCGTACTGAGCGAGGCACTCCCTTTTGAGGTGAAAAGGGGCAGGTGGGACCATCACGAGCCTTTGCAGAGAAGCTGGGCAGTAACAAAAAAGGAGCAGCGACAGCAGAGCAGGAGCAGCACCAGGCCAGAAGTCATGAACCATAACTCATGATACATGGACTCATGGATCATGACTCATGATCCAGAATTGATGAGGATCTGAGCATACGCCCACGCTGTGTGCCATGTGCACAGACTTTGCAGCTCCCCACAAATCCTGGTTCCCTCGCACGCACGCACATACACACACAAACACACGCGCGCGGGCGCATGCACGCACGCAAACATTCCTTTTGTACCAGCCCCCCCTCTCCTTACAAGGCAAGGGTAGTCCTCGCCCAGAGCCATAGAGGTGCCCACTGCTAGGAAGGTAGCTGCGTCTGGCTGAGCTGATCCATAGCCTGGAGAGGGCATGTCCTGGCTGCAAGCGGTCACGCAGGCAAGGCAGGTCATTCACAAACAGCCGAAATTTGGCTCTGCAGCAGCATGGAAGGTACAGGAACATAGTAGACCTAGCCAGCTAGCACGCAATGAGGCCTGTCCTTAATGTGTGCGGCCACTTTTGATCCCATGTGCTTTCCCCTTTTCTACTTCTGTGTTTCTGCTTGCCGTCTTTGATGCAAAAGTCAACAAAACTGTGGCATGAGGGTGTCCATTCTGATGGAGTGTTTGGTGGGAAACGTTTTCCGCGGGAAGAAGTCAAGAGCTGCTTGTGCTGCTACCCTTCTCAATGCTTCAAAGCCAAATTTGTTTGAAGTATTTGCATGCATGTGCAAGCTGCACAAGGTGCACAGTCTCAGGCACTGTAATGGAGATCAGTTGGGGGGCGGCTGCCAAGCAATCACTGCCCCCACACTAAAAAGCACATCAAAGGTAGATCAGGCAGAGCTCTCAGAGAGGTCATGCCCTCATCGCTGCCTCTCAATCATTCCCTGACAACCGTCACATTCTGGCTGACCTGCGCTTTCAATATCAACCAGCACCTCATGTTAAAGCCCCAACCATGCCATACATCGGCAACACCCCCTATCGTCCCATTACTACATTCATGTGTGCGAAAACACGCGCACAATTCTCCACTCTCCTGACATACACACTTTTTCCATACCCACACCTGCTCCCAAGTACACATGGAACCAGCCACACACTTGCCAGTGCTGTCATAAAATCCATCCCATCAATGCCCATACAAAGGCCCGTACCCCCCCTTCAGCGACCCCTCTTCGCACGTTCACATGGACAAGAACATGCGCACAAGCACCCCCTGCTGTGTCTTGCACCACATTGCCCCGCACACTTTTGCCACGCACCGAGTCAGCCGCACACTTTTCAGTGCAGTCACTGTCTCCCCAGGCTCCATGGCAGCAAACCCTGCAGGTCCTGGCAACCCCACAGGCGCCAGCGCCGGCAGATCCAGTAGCCGCACTTCGTGCACCTCCTGGCGGCGGCTGGTCTCCACTGCTCCTGCGGCTGCTGCATATGCTGCAGCTGCGTGCGGGTCACCACCTGGCTCCTCGGGGGGGAAGGGAGAGCGCAGGGGCACCTGGGGCACGTATATGTGTGTGTATGTGTGTTGTTATGACATGAAAGCCTCAACTTTTGGACAAATGTCTCTGGTGAGGCCAACACCCATGCCCCACAGGCCCACCGCCAACTATCATGCGATAAGAGCCCTCACACTCGTGGCCTCCGCCTTATAGGCACCATCAGCAACCTACGCCCAGCACACCCACACCTGAGCACCGGGGCTTTGGTGAAACTCACAGGGGCCTTGGTGTCGCACTTGGTGTCACTGTTGATGTCAATGCTGGCTGTTGGGTCTTTCCTCAAAATTGCATTAACGCACGCTGGTTGGTGTGGCAGCGCAGGCTTTTACTTGTTCACCCAAATGCACTCCACAGCCGACACCGCTCCCGTGGTCAAAGGAGCCCCCATGTTCACCTGCCACAAAACCCGCCGCCGTTAGCAGCTTGCAATAGTGCACATACACGACACGGTGCACCGTGCCCAGGCCCCCAGGGGAGCTTACATTACACGAGGCCCGAGGCATGTCAGCCCCATGCTCACCTGCCGCGACACCGCCGCCGCCTGCAGCTTGTACTTGAGCGATGCAATGCATGCTTGCGCGGTGTGATGCATCATGAGTAGGCCTCCGGGGGCCGTACTTTATGTTTAACTTGTTCACCTGGACGCGTTCCACAGCCGACACTCACTCCCCTGGTGAAAGGAGCCCTCATGCGCACCCGCCGCGGCACCATCGCCATCAGCAGCTCGTACGCGTGCAATGCGATGCACCGTGCCCAGGCCCTCAGGGGGCTGTACTTCACGCAGGGCCCAAGGCATGTTAACCCCATGCTCACCTGCCGCGACACCGCCGCTGCCAGCAGCTCGTACTCGCGGATGTACGCGATGCGGTGCACTGTGCCCAGGCCCCCAGGGGGCCGTACTTTACGCAGGGCCCAAGGCGTGTCGAGCCGCTCCCGTGCAGGTAGGTTGCACACGCGCACCACACTTGGCGTGGACACTATGAAGCCAAAGGGGCAGTTGGGGTTGTGGAAGGGCGTCATGGCAGTGACAGTGCCGTCTAAGTACCTGGGCGGACAGTGTGCATGCATGCAAAGTTGTTGGAGGCACGCCTGGAGCCGAGGAGCTTGGTGGCTGTATAAGAGCGCCTCGGGCTGTCAGCAGGTAGGTGTACCTCCCAGAGGAAGAAGGTGTCAGCACTGCAGGCATATGCACCTCCTGAAGACAGGAGCTGTCAGCAGGGGCGTGTGCGCCAAGGCCTCCGTGCGTGTGTGTATCTCCTGCAGCATACTGCGAAATGCAAAAGACTTGTGCATCCCTGAACCTGCATGGAAACATTTGCATGCCATTGCTGAAACTTGCCCCTGTTAATCGTGCAAAGCCTTCAAGGCCTAAGGTGCAGCATAACCTGAGATCACTTCATCGCAGAAAGCAATTGTACGCAGAAGCAGGGCGTGACGCCATTCCCCTTTGCAACTGACATGCACCCACACGCAATTCCTCTGCCCCTGCGCAACTTGGCCCCCCCTCCCTTTCCCAAAAAATCTCTGCAGGGAGCATCGCTGCTTCAATGCCTTCTGCAACCAGTCCAAGGCTTGCCTCTCTGCCTCTGCCTCCATCACAAATCAAGGGCTTGCTTGTCTTGTTTGGCACTGGATCATGAATGGTGGGCATGCTAGCCTTCTTGGCCGCTTTGGTGAAGCGAATGAGCGGATGACTTCTACCATTATCCCCTATATCCTGCACGGTGAGCCTCTCTCTTTGACGCAACAGGTGGAGTGCTTTCCTATCTCTTCCCCTCCACCCTTGAAAGAGTTGGTGTGGACCACGCGTCCTCTGCATACAGCTTGAAGCATGGGCCAGACTCTGTATGACACCCCTCCCTCCCTTCCTCAAAGTGTTGAGGAAATAATTTGCTGAGGGGACTATTTGGTCACCATCACTCACATGGGGTGCGGTACTAAGGTGCCTCTGCACGCAAAGAGCCACATGGGGCGCGCGCCACAGATGAAGAAGCCGCTATGCTTGGGTCCTGGTGTGCCTTTGTCGGGGTCCACATATGAGATGGAGCTGAAGCGGGTGAGCCTGCAGGTATGTGTGTGTACATTTGCGTGCGTGTGTGCGTGTGTGTGAGTAGCTTTTATGCACTATGGCTTTAAATACTGCGCCAAACAAATATGGTGTGATATAAAGTGACGTGTGGTGCACGTGTGTGTTTGTGTGTGTGTGTGTGTGTTGTGTGTGTGTGTGTGCGCGCGCGCGCACGTGTGTGTATGTGAGCAAAGGGCCATGTATGGGTGGAACAGGTGCAGGTGACTGAGCCAAAACGATTATATATTTACATATATATGCGACTAAAATTTGCAAGGATGGTATATCCTTGGTAGCTTAGTCTTTCTGCATTGTAGCAAAGTGGGTAAGAAGTCAGTGCAGGACTGCACCTGGTGCAGCGCATGGGGCTGAGTGCAGGGCAAAATGCAAAGGAAATGCTTGAGGTTTGTGCAATCAAAAGTGCACAAACCCCTGTATGCGCATGCAAGCATATCTGCTCTCTGACAGCACACACACATATACACACACCGTGTGGAGACGATGCCGCCCATGGTGCCCCCTTGCGCAGCCTCCTGGTGCGAGGTCCAATCCAAGGGCAGGCGTTTGAACGCCAGGGCATTCGCCAGCGGTACCCTACGCTGATCCCCACTCTCCTCAGTTAGTGTAGGCGACCCACCACCTTCCCCAACCACGTCTGCAACCTTCCCCCCATTCACTTCCTCCATGACGACATCCCCTTGAGGGCCCTGCTGCCCAGTGCCTTGAGGTTGCTGCTGCTGCTGCTGCTGCTGCTGGGCACGCTGCATGTGCGCAGTAGCTCTTCTGCTACACCCTCCTCTGTCAAAGGCCTGGTAAGCAAGCAGGTTGCCGCTGGCGGTCATGGCCAGCAGCACAGGGCGATCGCAGCTGGCCACGCTGCCGGGGCTGGCAGGCTGTGTGCATGGAAAAAAATGCGTGATGTTTGTAAGGTGTTGGCACGCTGCTGAGGCTGACAGGCTGTGTGCATGGGAAAAGATGCGTGATGCTTGCAAGATGTTGGCACGTTGCTGAGGGTGGCAGGCGTTATACATGGGACAAGACGTTCAATCATATCCACATAAGCTCACAAGATGCTGATTTGCTGTCAGGGCTGGCAGGCTGCGTGCATGGGACGAGATGTTTGTGACATAGTTGGTCCATGCTTGTGCGTGCAAGCGTGTAAGCGTGTGATGTGTGTGTATGGGTGTACATGTGTGTGGCTTGTTTGCTTCCTGCATGCGTGTCATTGGCACGAGTTAACACATGGGCTCAGAATCACAGATGACAAGAGTGAGATACAAAGCATTTGAAAAAATTGCCGAGTACTAACCACATTGACATTTTGTAAAAAGTATGAGTCATCTAGAATCACACGAGTTTACCTCCAGGGACGTGTGCACACATATTCTTTACGTTACGTTGCTTGGACTCATTCTATTCTGTTAGAGCATGCACACATTTTTTGAATTCATCCTCTCAGGGCACATTACTTCCTTAAGACCAACACTTGACTCACGGTTATTCTCGAAGTTGCACCTAATTACAATAAGCTTACTTGACCGACCTTTTTTTATTCATCTTAATTGGTCTTCATTAGTTCAGGCAGGCGGAGAAGCACAACGCTATGCAGGCGATATTTTTCAACCGTTGCAGCACATCTGAAGCTCCCCACTGGAGTGTCTACCTACACTTCCGTGTCTTCACTGCTCTTCATTGTATCGAGATTGACAGTGATAGGCAGTCAGCTATCGCCTCCATCCCATCTGTGCAACAGCCCACCTGCTGGAGCACATACCTGCCCCACTCGGCCAGCCTACCAATTGGAGTAGGAGAAAAAAAACATGACAACAAACATGCTCCTGCTTCTAGCAGGAGGGAACACTTGAGCTGGACACGCCCAACAACTAAAAATGCCAGTAATGTTCGACACAGCCCCCACCCAACGCCAGCCCTCTGGCACTAGCCACGCTAACACACGGCCTCACACTCGCGCCTCACAGCCTCACGCCCACACAGCCACGCACCCCAGCACACCTTGAAGCTCACCATGCACAGCAGTGTTTGGCAAGGCCCCCATTCTCTACCCCTCTGTCACCAGGTATACAGCCACACAACCTCACAGCCTCGCGCCCACACAGCCGCGCACCCCAGCACACCTTGAAGCTCGCCATGCACAGCTCTACCACGCGTGCTGCAGGGTGGTCCATCATCGCCGCGCCTCTGCTCACGCCTGCACCAGATGTTGCTGAAGGCCCACCCTCAGGCGTGCCTCCCTCATGGGCATGCTCAGGGTCCTGGGAGAGGAGAGGCAAGGATGGGAGACCGTCAACAGGGTTACAGAGCCCAAGGTGCTGCTGAAGGCCCACCCTCAGGTGTGCCTCCCACATGGGCATGCTCAGGGTCCTGGGAGAGGAGAGGCAAGGATGGGAGACCGTCAACAGGGTTACAGAGCCCAAGGTGTTGCTGAAGGCCCACTCTCAGGTGTGCCTCCCACATGGGCATGCTCAGGGTCCTGGGAAAGGAGAGGCAAAAGGATGGAAAGGGGTGGCAAAGCTGCATCTGCCCATGCATGTGCCTCCAGCCTGTGGGCGTTCTGAGCCCTGAGACAGAACACAACAGGGGGGAAAGAGGGCCACTTTACGCCACGTTCTAGACCATTGGCTCATGAAGGCAAGAGGCTGCAGGACATGTCACTGAGCTGCATCTGCCTATGAGGCCAGCTTAGCTGAAGCAAACAATGGCAGGCCCGTCACCTGGGAAAGGAGGGGGTGGCCGATGCCCAGGCTGGTGCAGGCAAAGATGAGGTCCATGTCGGGGAGCTGGTACACCTCTAGCGCACCACTGCAAACACATGCATTGTTTAGGTGTGGGCGGCATGCATGCATGCATGTGTGTGTGTGTGTGTGTGTGTGTGTGTGTGTGTGTGTAGGGGTGGGGGTTGCGTGTGTGTAGGGAGTCTAAAATTATGTCTGGACCTGTGTCTTGGCGTGTGCATGCAAGGTTAAGCATGTGAGCTTCTCGGGGTGGGGCAGGCGAGGCGTGCTTCAACGTACGACATGCGGTCAGTGGACCTCCTCTTACTGCTGCACACCAGGCACACTGCTGTGCGTGCCATGGTTGCCATGATCATGAGTCACGACAAAAAAAAGCACCATACAACCGTTGCTTTGGTAGGCCTGTGCTGAGAGAGGACTGCCAAGTTGCACACCACAGAATTGAGTGCCATTCATGCATACAGCATCAATGCAGTGCCTGCACAGACCTGCGCCAAAAGAGCACCTGTAGGAGAACAAGCACAGCATCCCTCACGCATCTCATGATGCAATTGGAACGGAACCATTGTTCTGCAGACCACCTCATGATGTGACTGAATGGAGCGATTGCCCTAGCACAGACCTGCGACGAGAGAGCACCAAATATATCTTGGGAGGGGAAGGGAGATCCAGAGGAGGTTGTGGATTGGGTTGGAAGGCAGGATCAGGGTTAAGGCCTTGCTCAGGAGGAGAGCTAGGTTGCTGCTGCTGCTGCTGCTGCTGCTGCTGCTGTTGACCATGAGTCTGAGGCTGGCTAGGATCTGAGTTAAGGCCCCGAGGTTCGCTCTGTTGACTATGAGGGGATGTTCGGTGAGGCGGGGAACCCTCATGCTGTGGAGCAGAAGCTGCTGCGCACGTGGTGCTAGCGCCAGCAGCATTTGCGCCCTGGCCAGCCTCGGGCGCTTGCTTGTGCATGTCAGCATCTTTGTCATTGGTAATGGAGGGAGCATGGTCGGCCATGGGGTCAGGGGTGAGGGTGTTCACTGCCTCTGAGGCCCCCTGCTTGTCGGGCAAGTGCTTGTGCTGCTGTTGCTTGTCTTGCAAGTGCCTGCCAACGAGCTCATCCAGCCACCTAGACTCATCCTGCAAGAACAGGAAAGGAAAGGAAAAGAGGGTATGAGTGAATGAAGCCGTCCAGCTAAAACAAAGGAAGAGAGAAGATGAGTGGACTTATCCTGCAGCCAATCCCAGCCTAGGTCAAGCATGTGCTTCAGTTGTCTGTTTTGTGTGAGTACAATGCCATTCCCAGTCAAAGGACAAGCCACTGAGGCCGTCTGGTCAAGGCAGCAGGGCAGCATACTTCATCATCTGAGCCTGTGAAAGAACAAACAAACCAACACACAAACAGACAGACAGATAGATAGACAAACAAACAAACAAACAAACAAACAAGAAATGTGAGGTCCATGCCTGTGGCGTGCAGCCTCTTCTGGTGGGCATGGCTGAGCTGGGCACCCTCACAAGCAGGCACATTTTCATCCCCTACCTTTCACTTGGCATTCAAGGAGTTGGACACCACATTCCAGTGTCTTGACCAGGCAGGCGTTTTTGCATGTTTCCTGGATCAGGCCTAGACTCGTTTGAATTGGCCCTGCTAGCATTCTTACTTGGTCAAATTTGACACTCTAGGTTGAGACGTAGTATGCTGGCAGGCGCGCATGCACACACACATGCACACACACAAACGCACACACACATACACACATATATGCACGAACACATACACACGCACACACAACACACCCATACGTGCATACACATAAACACACATGCACACATACGCACACACATACGTGCCGCACCTCGTACAGGCAGGCCGCCGTCACCAGGTCAAATGGATTGGAGGAGGGCCTGGCATACAAAGGAATTGCTGCAGTCGTGCACAGACTGAGGGTCATGCTGAACTCGTCACCCACCAAGAGCACAGCCTGCAAAACGCACATGGGCATGCACAGACTGAGCGTCACACTGAACTTGTCACCTACCAGCAGCATGGCCTGCACAACACAGGGGCATGCACGGTGTGACATTCATGCATAGACTGGGTCACGCTGAACTTGCCACCCACCAGCAGCCCAGCCTGAACAACACACGGGCGTGCGCATCATGATGGGACGCAACTTTTGTGACACTGTATGACGCAGGTGAGGCAGCTGCTCCTGATTTGGATAAAATCTTCAGAGGAGCGGCAATGTGGACAGGAAGATTTTGTGTGTCAACAAGGACACAGACAAAGGGGAGGAGACACCTAGTACACAAGATAGCCAGCCAACCCCATAATAAGAAGCAGGTCAGGGCTTTTGAGTCTGACTTGGTAAGAGAGGAGCAGCTTTCAAGGTTAAGAGAAAGCACCACATGCATGCTTTTAAACGTGAGCACTTTCTGAAGGTGCAGAAAGGGAACTGCTGTCGCATGCACAGTCTATGCGACATCAAATGGGGGTGGGCACTGTACGCTGCATATTTCCCAATCTTCCCAAAATTATTTGCTGCACGAGTCCGGGCAAAATGGACATGCCAACAACAGAGGCCCAAAATTTTCCCTGGCTCATACATCTGTGCACTATTACGCATTCACCTCACATAATAGGGAATAGGGTTGGCCAATTCCCTCTTTTTATACGTATCTTTATGCATTTTACAGCAAATGTATGGAATTTTTAGCACAAGATATACGGGCTTACGGTATTGGCATACGGAACTGGCCAACCCTAGTTATGCGCATTCATCCACAGCCTGTGCACTCAGCTGCCTACATAGAGTCTATTTGTTTGTTGTCTGTGCACCGAATTGTCGTGTCTTGTGCATCCATTTACTGCCTGTGCACTCAGCTGCTTGTATGGACTCTCACCTGGCTGTAGGGCAGGTACAGCAGGCGCACAAACTCCCACGGGACAGGCGCTTGAACATTGGAGGCTTGTGAGCACTAGACAGGTGCATGAACACTCACCAGGCTGTTGGGCAGGTGCAGCAGGCACACACACTCTTGCTGGACAGGCATTTGAACATTGGACAGGCGCGTGATCACTTACCTGGCTGTACGACAGGCGCAGCAGGCACACAAACTCTCACTGGACAGGTGCATGAACTTCCGACACGTGCATGGGCTTCCGACAGGTGCATGAACACTCACCTGACCGTTAGACAGGCGTAGCAGCACGAAAGGGTCTGCGATCTGACCAGACACGATGGTGACTGATGCAGCAGGCGCCCCTAAAAGTAGCTCCTCCACATGCATGTCCTGCATATTACAGGGAGCTACATCAAATCAAGAAAAGATGCAGGCATACGATGGTGACTGATGCAGCAGGCGCCCCTAAGAATAGCTCCTCCACGTGCATATCCTGCATACCACAGGGAGTTTTATAAGTAAATGTGGATGCAGTTAATGGAATTGGGCACCAATCGGTCCCCCCTTCTGGGCTCCTTTGCAGCCACAAAGCCCTCATCGCAAGCAGGTCTGATGACACAGCAAAAACATGTTTCACTCAAGGGACTGAAATACGATCAGTGTGCAGAACTTATGTGACTGTACAATCAAATCTGACACTGAGGAAGTAAGATACAGTAGTGAGACCATGAAACACAAGCCTCAAGAATTCTCCTTGCTGTGCAGGAAGTTACAACCATATGTTACATGAGTGAGAGTGCATGTCATTGAGGACCAGAGCTCCTCTGATGTTCCCAGAAGTAAGTCTTGTGCCAGGCATCTTCATTTCAAACAAGACGAAGAAACTGTCAAAGGAAATGAAAACACCTGAAGCACGCATTCAAAGTTGCCATGCTCGCATGGGCATGAGCCAATCATAATGCTGTACCCAGCATGCACAAGGGCACGGAGCTGAAACACCGAGGCTTGCAACCAGTGTTGGAGAGCACAGTGCAAAATCCCTTTGGCTTGCAACCAGTGCAAGCCAAAGAATGTACAGCATATCAAAGCTGGGAATGGGTGACTGGTGCCCACAGGCACGCCCAATCAAGCTCACCTGGATGGGGGTCAAGCCGTCATACACTCGTATGCATCGGGGACATACTTGGCAGATGCCTGCCAGGTTGAACAAGTTGCCAGCAACTACTGTGGCTTGGTCTGTGATGGAAGAGGAACTGCAAAAGGACACATGTGGCAGGCAGCTATGACATGTTTGGTGGGCGGATACGACATGCATGGTAGGTCATAAACGCATGCACAGATTTGCTGCACACAGCGCAATTTCTTCGATTCAAAGTTGCACCTCCCTCCACACACTCGCACCCAAGCACGCATGCATACCATGCGCAAGGTACCCTCCAGAAGCAAGATGGATGGGGAGTGTCAGATTGCCATTGCACATCTCACTCACGACTCTGCAACTTCAACTCCTTTCCTGCCTCAAAACCATAGCGCAACGGCAAGTTCACATCTCAGGTCTGTGCATCTTCTTTCAGCTCCTCCCCTGTTTCCAGAACTGTGGTGCAACGCTGATTACACATCTCACTCACTCCTCTGTCACTTCTTTCAGCTCCTCCCCTGTCTCCAGAACCATGGTCCTGCGGCCCTCGCAACTCAGCAGCAGGTAAGCGTGGTAATCCAAAGCTTGGCCTGCAACAGAAGGGTGTAGGAGGCCAGCAGCAGCTACTCTCTTGGTCAATTGCACCACAGGCTTGGTGAATGAGACAGCATGAATTAGACATGCTAATGGAGCTCCATTTTACCGAGACCAAGGATTGGGAGCAGCAAAATGATGTACCTACTGCAGAGCTGCTGTGGAGTTTGGCTCTGTTGACATGCTCCCATGCTCGTCTTGCTAGTGGTTGCAGGATGGCATGGATGCGGGGAAAAGTTGGAGCGGATGTGAGCGAATGCATGGATCAATTGTTAAGGTGCTGTGACCCCAACCTTTAATCAATTTGCAAGTACGACCACAACATGCATATAGCCCAGGGTTGACGAGTTGGCCGGTTCGACAGAATAAGTTTGCCAACAGTTCGAAAAAGTTTGAGGTTCGACGAACAATTCGAACGCCTGTTTGCCTGTAGGCGAGGGGCTGAGAAGTGAGAACTGCCCCCCAACCACCCTTCCCTCCCTTTCCCCCCCTTTCCCTTAGGCTATATAAACATTGTAAAGGGAAGAATAGAGGTCCTGAGTGGAACCTGGAAAATGGAGAAAGGAATGGGGGATGTTTGGGGGGTGACTGGGGGGTGACTGGGGGGCCTTCTGCCCCAATTTTGGCACAGGGCACAGTTCTATGAACTGGCAATTTAAAGTTCGCCACAGTTTGAAAATGTTCGAGTTCTAGAACAGTTCTAAGTTGGCAAACACGTCAACCCTGATATAGCCCCAGAGCGCAATATACAAACATGCGCGCACAAGCACACACTTACACACTCACCATCTGACCCTTGGTTGCCCTGGAGGGCAGGGTCAAACAGGCCCTTATTAGGCTGCTCCTCACCCATTTGGGCAGAGAAGTCTTCCTTCCTGCACATGAACCCATCCAAGCGGGGCGAAAACGCGAAATTGGAGTCAGCAAGCACAAATCCACGAACGTGAGGCCGTCCAAGAGGGGCAAGGGCGTCACATTAGAGTGAGCAAGCATGAAATTATGGACATGAATCCAACATGAGTTCAACATAAATCCATGCACGTGAACCTATCCAAGAGGGGCAAGGGTGCCACATTAGAGGAAGCAATCCATGAACATCAATCCCATAAGAATACTTCCAAGAGGGGCAAGGGTGCCACATTGGAGGCAGCAAGCCTTGGTCCAGTGTTCTAGGATACGCAAAGCCTTTGCAACCAGTCCATTTTTCTTTGTTCTTCAAACATGGACAGGCTGTTAAAGTTTGGTAACCCTCACTTTAGCTATAACAAAACATCACATCAGGATCCCCCTAACCAAATGCCACGCAAACAAACGTGATCTGAATGAATCTAGAGAAAGACCACTTCTGCTAATACACACACTTCTGCACATGCACACGGAATATGCAAGTACCAATGCATACCTGTGGCGGATGGCCCACATGCCGTGAACAGCTGGCAACTGCTGCTCCACCATGAGGTCTGTGATAAGACCTGGGCGGAGCACAGCGATGCCGCCAGTCTTGTCGTTGCCGATGGCTGCTAGTAGTGTGGGGCCGCCCCTGCAAACAAGTGCATAAAGTCCAAGCAGAGCGAGTGTGTTGTAAGTAGGTTCTGTGACCAGCGTCGCCTTCAGTCGTGCCGCAAGGGTGGCTGCAGGGTAGCAACTGCTGTGACACATGAGTGGGCAAAAAACGCGGTCCCACATCTATGAATGAATTTGTGTAAAAGGGTGATTTACGAAGGCCATAAGTGTGTGTGTGCATGCTCTTTCAAGGAAGGGGAGAGGTCTCTTGCCTGAGCCCACTTTATCCCATCCCCATTGAATGGGCATGTTGGTTTGCCAGTCACACTCTCACACACGCACGCACGCGCGCGCACCCACACCCACACCCAGACACACACACAAAATATGGCATACACCACCAAAACATCCAAGCGCGCCTGAATCCACACCATCTCTGGCCAAGAGAAAGTCTCTTGGCCATACGCCACACTTTGTGCTTTCATCAATCATCATCACTGTGCACTCATCAGCTTGCAGGCTCTCCTGGAAATGCTGGCTGCCAGCTTACCTGACAGTAGCCAGTGCAGCGGCTCACCTAGCAGCACCTGCAGTGGCTCAACCAGTAGTGCCTTCAGCGGCTTCACCTAGCAGACACCACAACGGCTATATAGTGACAGTACCTGCAGCAGCTCACCTGGCAGTGATGGCTGTGCCTTCTGGGTTCTGAGCAGCGGCAGCGGCTGCTGCGGATGTGTCGATGTGCAGCAGGTCACGGATTGGGCCGATACCTGCAAGGCTGTCCAATACTCGCAAGTGGATGCGAGGGGGGGGCATGGGGATCACCACTGTAGGGCACCTGCATGTTCGTTCATGTGCACATGTGGGTGCATGTGCATGGCATTTGATACACATACACACAAGACACGCACACAGAAGAGAGAGAGAGAGAGAGAGAGAGAGAGAGAGAGAGAGAGAGAGAGAGAGAGAGAGAGAGAGAGAGAGAGAGAGAGAGAGAGAGAGGGAGGGAGGGAGAGGGAGAGAGAGAGGGAGCAGCGCCATTTAGACAGGCAGGCATGCAGGTGCACAAAACCATGCCCTCAGCGTTTCATATATCATTTTCATAAAACATAAAAATTAAACTAATAAAATTGTAATGTATTGTATTGCAGTTATCTGACAAATCGCGGAATTGAATGCTTGCATTGCATTCCTGCTTTATTACCAAGTATGTTTACATATGATGATAAAGACACAAGGTCTTTTCCCATCCCTAAAGTGGTGCTTTTTATTGAGCCCCATTCCTATGCCTAAACATCTCCAAGTATTTTAGCGTCCTGCGCTGAGGACTTCCCAGCTGTGTTTTCCAAAGCTGCGTACATCACGCATATTCAAGTGTCAAGGGAAGTCAGGCATATGGGAGAGGAGGATAGGGTGTCCCAAGCAAAGTGCACAAGTGGGTATCTGGACTGATGTTTAAAATAGTTATCTGTTGGTCAGCTCAGCCAAGCTATGTGTGAAAATGAGGAGTTAATGCCCCGCTGCAAACTGAGTATGCTAAGTGGTTGAGGGTGCCTAAACTGGTGCTTCTGCATAAAAAAAGTGAGGGTGGGGCTCTAGGATTGAGCCATGGGCATTTTAGGTCATTTTTGACCATTTCCAGGAAAATGGGTGCCAAAATACCTGCTCTGGCCCAAATTCTGCCCATATTTTGGCTCTCAGGTAGGTTTTAGGTCAAGCCTGATCTTCGGAGTGAAAAAAAAGGGGGGGCAAATTTTGGTCCGGAGCATTTAGAGGATGGTCACCTGTGCGCACCTGCTAGGCAAAAGTGGTGTGAACAGGGAAACCAGGCAAGCACTGTGTTTGGCCACAACCTGAGTATGAGGACTTGTTCAGCATGCTTTCTAGGTATGCCTGCCAGGTTTGGGGGCCCATGAGTGGATGGGTGCGTCCCTGAGGCGCGGTCAATGCGCCAAGCATGGTTCACGCCATAAGAGTTTTTTATGAGTTTAAAATTATTAAGTTGATCGACCAAATTTCGACTGGATTCCGTCCAGTGTACAAAAAGCCTTTGCTTCTCGCCATTTCCCTGCCAAAATCGAGGTCCGGGGAGCGATTTTCTGGACCCCCGCCCCAGCCCCCCGGACCCCCCAGGATGTGCTCCTGGTAAAGTGCCCAGCCATTGCTGCTGGTCAGGCAAGCCGGGGGACGACCTCCTGGAGACCCCATTTTGGCAGGGGTTTTGCTTGATTTCTGGCCCCACACCCTGGGCACCCCTTGGCACAAACTGAGCATGCAGAGTTGCTAAGATAGGTCTAGACAAAGGTCCTGCATACTCAGAATCATCTGGTTGCAGTGGGGCATTAACCCAAACCTACTTGGCTGACCTGACTTTTGGCATTGCTGATTCTTAGCCGCTCCCTTTGCATCCGGGGTCAGCCACGACCAGGCTATCTTTGCATTAAGTGTTTCATTCAAGCGTGTTCAAAAGTAAATCTATACAACTACAAGCACGCAAGGTACAAACAGGGTCAAGCGTGACATTTGCTACACCTCTTGTGAGGTCACATAGGGCTTCTTCAGCAGTTCAAGTGTCCAAGAAAAGTTATATTTCCCCAAATACAATATCCCAGAACACTGTCTTTAAAGCCAAGGTCCGCCGCGGCCAAGGTACCAGGTACCCTAGCTACTTTGTTACCCATGTGGCTTGTGATGGTCGGACCTAAATTGCCTTACCTTCACGAGTGCACAATCTTGGCAGTATTCCTGAATCTGTTGTAATTTCAGACACGGGGGAAGTCAAAGTGCACATGGCACGGTGTAGAGGCTTGCAGCTAGGGTGATGAGGGTGCAAACGATAGTATAGTAGCTACCGATTCCTAACTATCAGTTGCATGCCATTATATGCATGCACGATAGTATAGTAGCTACCAATTCCTAACTATCAGTTGCATGCCATTACATGCATGCCACACAAGAGTGTTGCTTGCATAAACCGCCCCTAAATGTTGATGCCCCTCTGTTGCTTGTGTGGAATTCACTAGGACATGAATCCATGGTGACGGGGCTCACACAGACACGCACCAAGGCCTTCTCATAGTCATGCCCTTCTTCGTCATCCTCTCCTTCAGCAGCAATGGAGCCACTGGCATCCGCACCAGCCAGCCGCCTGAGCTTGGTGGGGCCTGCTCAGCACACAGCATCAAATGATTGTGACTTGAATGATCAAGAAAGTAACCCCAAAGCACGATGGACACCAGCCACCTGACCTTGGTGGGGCCTGTGCAGCACATGAAGTGTTTTCTTCCTTCTGTGCAAGATATTAGGTCTTCTGTGTGACATCAATCCTTGCACCAGCACCTCTGCCGTGGTCTTGCGCCTGTAGGAAACTCATGGCTCTGTGAGCCAACACATCTCCTTTTTCATACCTGATGTAGGGAGTGTTCTCACTGCCTACGTCATTCTCCTTTTCTTTTCTTTCTTTTCTTGCGCCTGTACCTGCCAATTACTGGCGCTTAGGATGCCTTGCACAGCTCACAGCATAACAAGATAACAGCTTTTGGTTCATCCTCAAACTGATGGCAAGAAAAAGACAACGGATGCCAGACACCAGAGCTGGAAGGGCCTGTGCAGCGAGCATAGAAAGGATTGTGTAGGCAGGCAGCAGGACTGCTCCAAATCGGATTACGCTCCCAACATGAAAAAGGGAAGGAACGGCAAGGGATGCAGCACTGTGAGCTCCTTGCACCAGTTTGGAGCATTGGTATTTTGCTGGCAACCATGACTTCACTACTGATGGAGCTATGTTACTATAAGTTCCAGGGTACATTGAGACACAAGCATGAATTCAGACATGGGTACTCAGCTCACAGCATCAGGGAATCAATTAGTTTTCCATTGGTGAAGCCCCTCACAATTCTGGGGAAGCACGCATGAGCTCATGCATGAACAGCAGGAGGCCCAAGGAGCATCGCATCAGCAAACTAAACGAAGGGAGGCGCATGAGCACCAGAATTGAGGGAGGCATGGCAGAAGGGCTCTATGCAGTGATGAGCAAGGCTACGGATTTTAGATGAAGGAAGGCCTTCAGTCAAGACACACGCATGACTGCTAGCCCAGACAGTGCTGAGCAAGGCCAGAGCAAATTTTAACAGGCAGGCGAGGAGGGTTTGTCTGTAGTTGCGGAAAGGTGTACGCAGGATGATATGTCAGGGAGACAAAGTAAAAGAAGAGGCGGTGCAAACAAAGATACAGGGATTTACTAGCTGGCACAAGTGCACCATCAAGACAAGAATTACTAGGAGGGAGCAGCATCAGCATGATATTGCAAAGAAGGCCTGTTGTGAGGAAATGCACCATTGAGACAAGAATCACTGGGAGGGAGCATCATCAGCATGACATTGCAGAGAAGGCCTGCTGCGAAGAATCGCGCCGTTGAGACTGGAATCACCAGAAGTGAGCAGCACCAGTACAACATTGCAGAGGAGGCATTTTGCAAAGCATAGGAGGCAGGACTTGATACAGCAATTTCTCTCACAAAGCATGTCTACACATTCCACTCATTGGATCCGATTTCCTTTACAGCAAAGAGCATTTGAGGCCAACATGGTAGCCCATCCGACACAAAACCACACACCTCAGAGATCCTCCAGCAAATGCAACGTTTGCGCGGGCATGGCTCAAACTTCACACAGCACATGCGCACCTCCTGCCTCAGGTTTGCGTGTTTTGCCTGAGGACTGCAGCGTGTAAGACAGAAGCAGGGAGTCGCCAGACCAACTACCCAGGAACATGAGGCTGGCGGTCAAACTGCACAAGACAGACGCCACAGGGGCGTTGTTGAGCTGGGTAACCTGTAAGGAGGGTGCATGCATGTGTGCGTGTCTGTGCATGTGCGCAGGCGCATGTGCGTGTGTGTGTGTGTGCGTGCGTGTGTGTGCGCAGCGCGTGTGCGTGTGTGTGCGCACGCGTGTGTGTGTGTGTGCGCGCGCTTGTGAACGTCAGGACATTCTCACCACTGAAGAACAACATCACCGCAACCTCAAGAGATAGAAAGGCTCGGCATAATAAGCTGCACCAAAAGTATGTTAGCAATGTCAGCATTGCCTATCCCAGAATCCCAATAGCATGCAGAGATTGAGGTCAATCATGTTGCGGCACAAGGAAAAGCACTGCGTCCAAGTTCCAGGAACAAGGCATGTCCTTAGAATGACAATGGCCAAATCAGGGTTCCCAGGAAAACAATCCTCCACCTTGGTGTGCTTGTGCACGCCCAAGCAGCAGCGCCTGTTGTGCTGGCACAATGGTAGAATATAAAAGAGGAGCTGCAAAGGGGCACACATGCACACCCACAACAATTGCTCAAGTATACATGCAAATCAGGTAAACACTTGATTGCATACAAACCACAATCATTCCTGCAGCTATTTACTTGCTCACAATCAAGCTGCCCACCTGCATACGCTTGTCTGGAGGGGCATCCAAGCGAATGTGCACTGCCACCTGAATTCCAAACACATATTGACACAGGGTTGAAGAATGGTGAGTCGCGAGAAAGGATCTAAAGCAGGCTGTTCATAGACTGAACTGTTGGATGAAACATTTGGGTGTCAAAGAGCTCCCAAGGTGCGTGAACATCCATCCCCTTAACAGCACAGTGATTCGCACTACTGAACGCTTGGAGCTCGAGGAAGGGCAAGCCAGCTTATGACGCTTCTTGCAGTATGGAATGTTTTCCATGTCAGTTGCCCTCAGAGGGAGTGAAATGTGCATCACACAGACACTGCATATATATATCATATATATCATATATATCATATATATCTTGCTGTGTGCTGTGAAGAGGCGCATCGCAGCTTGTGTGCATCGCGTAGGCTTGGCGTGCACAGAATGAACACCTCCACCTGCACAGCAGTATGCTCCCGCATATGAGTGCTTTTGGCGTATCACTTTTGAGTGGCTGTGCTGCGTCAGGCATGGATGGCTGAGGGCATAGGGTGTGCTGACAAATGGCAGGTTGCAGCTACAGTGACCGCTGTATGCCAGAGCGTATGCCAGAGCGTTGCAGTGACCGCTGTATGCCAGAGCGTATGCCAGAGCGTTGCAGTGACCGCTGTATGCCAGAGCGTATGCCAGAGCGTTGCAGTGACCGCTGTATGCCAGGGCGTAAGGCATGGATGGCTGAGGGTGTGCTGACAAATGGCAGGTTGCAGTGACCGCTGTATGCCAGAGCAGCATCGTGTGTACCATCACACACACGTCATTTCTACCAGCAGCAGTGCCGAGAGGAGTTGACACAGTTCCATCAGCTTGTACTGAGTCATTCCAATGCGACATGCGGCTCCTTCAAGCATACTGAGACAGTTTGCTTGGTCAGCAGCATCAAGGGGGCAATAGGCCCTTGTTACCGACAAAATTCGCGCAAGTATCAGATTTTTGTTTGAATTCCAGCTAAGAGGTCATTTAAGCATCCCTCAAGGAGAGTCAGTGTATCAACCCAGCGACTTGACGGTGTTAGGCATGTCCCCTTGGTTTGTGAGGAGGGACGTTTGTTGGGACTAGGAAACCATTCATAAAACGTATTTTGGCTATTGAAAGGAAGCCACAGGGCAATGAGGCAGTCATGTACAGCTCGGGCACAACATCAGGGCTGCACAGGGGCTAGGCCAAACAGTCTGTCTGTAAAAAAAAGACTTGGCCAGGACATGTTGATCCCAACCAAAGTCGCGACAGCCGCCTCAGTCTGCAGCAAGAGTGCCAACTCGGCGTGGCTGCAGGGTCGTCAACAATCTGAGGTAGGGCTCAGAGATGCAACTCAGCTCATGGTCCTATGCATGTGAGGGGATGCAGGCCTTGAGCTGATATGAGAGGGGATACAAGCTTGTGGCAAGATGTCTGGGACATGAGGGGGCGAGCTCCCAGCTCCTTGCCTGTTGTGAGGATGCCAGGTTGATGAGGCAGCATGAGGGTGACACCCACGCTGCTCTGGCGCCTCTCAGGTCCACATCAACGCCCGGAGCAGCACGCGCAGATCTAGACACTGCAGGAAGGACCTGCAGCCAGGGTCAACGCGAGCAGACCTGGGCACTGAAGGGAGCAGCGCAGCTGCACAGATCTGGACACTGGAGGCAACACCTGCAGCCAAGGTCAACACGAGCAGTTTGGAGCAGTGTAGGGGGCAGCACATCCATGCAGATCTGGACACTACAGGCAGCACCTGCAGCCAGGGTCAATACGTGCTAAGATCTGGACACTGCAAGGGGCAGCACAGCCGCGCAGAACTGGACACTGCGAGGAGCACCACATGCAGATCTGGACACGCAGGCAGCAGCCACGGCCAGCATCTAGATTGAAACCTTGCAAGAGAAAAAACAAGGAACACCATCAGCATACACGCACGACTGCTATGTGCATGCATGTTTGTGCTGGTCAGCAACCAGATAAGAGAAGGAAAGAGTTACATTACTGTACTGCTTCAAGGGGCAGCCGAGGTGGAGCTTACTGCCTACATCCACCCATGGCATCAAGCCGATATGGGGCCACGACACTGGCAGGACATGCAGCCCTGCAGGTTGTGTGAGCCTGTTGGAGCATGCTACCCTGCAGGTTGTGTGCGTCTTCTGGAACATGCAGCCCTGCAGGTTTATGTGAGCTTGCTCGGGCATACTGCAGATTGTGTGAGCCTGCTGGGACATGCGGCCCTGTTCTGCCAGTTGCTGCCCCTCCCCCCTGCAAAATATGATCAGGACCCAGCGCAAGCCCACTGCAATGCAATCATTGGCACGCGCTTTGCTGAGCACATACAACAGGCTGCAAGGGTGTGCAGGGAATTGCACCAAATTTTGTTTCGACATTGCAGAAGCCAAAGCAACAGGCACAAAGTATATGCGCCCATGTGTATTGCGTTTGCCCTAAAGTGCTCTGAAAGGGCATTAACATGCAACTTACTGCCTCATGCACACACACATACCACTAAGAAGTCCATTGAGGGGCATCAAACCCAACCATCAGCATCACCAAATGACTTCCAATACCAAACACTGAGTACCTACCTCCGGGTGCATGTTATGCACGTATTTGCGTGCTGTGCGCGCTGCTGTGATGTCAGGGGTTTCTCGCATTAGGTTGAACTCCAGAGGGGGCACTGCCTCCCCTGGGCTTGAATGCTGGTTCACAGACAGCACCAATTGGCTGCCCTGCAGGAAGAAGAAAGAAAAAAAGAAAAATACATAGGCAGAGGAAACTCTCCCTATATCAAGTAAGGTAAGGGAGGCTGCCCTGCAAGGCATGAGTGCAAGAGGAGCCTGGAATACGAAAACAGGATGTATGAAAACAGTGAGGACATACATGAGCATGATGACATAATATACAAGCACAACAGCAAGCACAACAGCAGCCTGGACTGGTAAAGATGAGTCGGAATACACAAGCTCTGACATGAAGAATGCTTGAGGGTGTGAACTGGAGATGAAAAACAATTTTCTCCGGTTACAGTAAGACGGGTGATCAGCAGGGCATGGCCGTGGGGAAAAGAGATGTGGTGTGGAATGTTCTGGCAGGCATGAGAGCTGTTGTGAAAAATGGCACCTAGTATTTGGTCATTTAGCATTGTGAGTCACACACACACACAGAGAGAGGGGGGGGAGAGAGGGGACAGAGAGAGAGGGACAGAGAGAGCACGCAGCACACCACCGCACCTGCTGGCAGTACAGCAAGTAGTTTGGGCACAGCAGCAGCGCAGCGGCCTTGTCTGGCACAGCCACCAGGGCGAATGCATCAGCAGGCAAGCCCGTGGACACCCACAGCACAGTCTGCTTCTTACGCCGGATGCTGAGCGACACTGCGGTGAGCACGCACGTGTCTTTTCGCTCCCTGTGTGTGTATGTGTGTGTGTGTGTGTGCATGTGTGTGTGTGTGTGTGAGAAAGCAGGTGAGTCTGAACATATGTGTGTTTTGATGCATGTCAAGAGGAGAAAAGGACTCAAAGAGAGGGGATATGATGACAGTCGGGTAACAATCAGGTGTGGAAAATGAAGCCTTTACACAGACTAGTGCTCAGGAAGTTTGAAAACGTCCTGCTCTCTGCAGCTTGGAATTTTCCTAGAAAATGGGAGGGTTCCTGTCCACCTGCAGCTTGATTTGCTTCACACTATTGTATGGACTACAGCTTTACAATGCCCCTTTTAGGTACAGCTTAAGGAACGATGCCCCCAGCTCCCTGCATCACTTAGCAACAGTTCACAATCAAGCAAACAAGCACAGAGATGGCTGACAGCCAATCCCACACACACCCGTCTGCACCCACTTGTATCGGCCGGGCCATGTCGGATCAGGCTGGTGTAAAATTAGCAGCACGGGCTCCGTATACCCGTTGAGCAGCACACAATCTCTCACTTCCTTAATGCCAGTGGGTCCTGCCAGTGCTTTCCCACTCGCTCCCCCTCCAGATCCCAGCACGCGCGCCCCACTCTGCAAGCCAAGCCAAGCATGTCACGAATGAGGCACCATTTTGACAGGTGCACTTTCTTAATGCCGTTGGGCCCTGCGAGTACTTTTTTCCCCTATTGCCCCCCACTCTGGACCCAAGCACACGTGCCCCACTCTGCAAACCAGGCCAAACATGTGAAGCTGCATGTCAAGCAATGGGTTTGAGCGAATGAATCCTCACCACCTATTGGGTTGAGTGACCACATCGTGTGAGCATGGTGCTGATGTTGCAGGGAAGAGTGGGTAGCCATTTTGCTGCAGCCTGGAGGGAAGTGCTGGGGGCATCCTACACAGTTGTGCCTGATGATGTGAGATTGCATCAGAGCGTGGCAGATAAGCCTGGCCAAGGTGAAGAGCGACCAATGCAGCCGCTGCACACGTCTTACTCTGCCTGGCATGCAGCTTCCCGACTTTTGCATGTCTTCACCTCGAGCTCATAGGCATCATTCCATGCTTCAAGCACTCAGTGTGTGTGTGTGTGCTTATTTTGAGGCACATACATTGTGCATATCTCATAATTCTTTTCCATCAGCGCAATGGAAGAGCCAAACAGCAAATTGGAAATGCGCGGGAGGCACCTACTTGGTGGCTTGCCCCACTGCCGCCCCCCAGCTTAGCCAGGTTCAGCAGGTAGCCGTTGCCCAAAGCCGCCGCAGAGCCCAGTGGCATGCCCGCAGACCGCTGAGCCGTGATCTCACGTAACACATCCGCAGGGTCTGTCACAGTGGAAGGGAGGGAGGCCAGCAGCTCGAATTGGTCGGCCTGAGAGGAGAGCAAGCAGGGTGCGGGTGAGCTCAAATTGGTCAGGCTGAGAGTAGGGTGAGCTCAAACTGGTGAGCTCAAATCGGTTGGCCTGAGAGGAGAGCATAAGGGGTGACAATAAGGGTGTTTGAATCGTGCGGGCAAATCATGAGGTTGCCAATAGGATGGGAGGCAGGGTGTAGATGAGCAGCGGAAGCAGCACGAGCGGCGTCCACGCGCACAGCACGCGGCGTCCCATGCACGCGGCAGTGTACATGTGAGCAGCTGTTCAGGTAGCTTTGTTGAGCGGAGATGGGACCTATCGATGCTGCCTCAGGCACCAGGATGGCTGTCTAAGGCAAGAGTGCATCAATGTGAGGTAGCACCAGCAAGCGGGGATGGGACCTGTTGATGCTGCCTCAGGCAGATGCAACGGATGCGACAAGTATTTGCTGCATGACATGAGACAGATGCTGCCTTCGGCAACAGGACGGCAGTCAACAGGCAAAGGGCGTGGAAATGAGAATGAGCTCGAGAATCATGGAGGGACCATAGGGGTCATAGGGATCACAGCAGCCCATTAATGCATGTGGTATTGTTCACTGCCCTGAATAGGAGTTGGAGGTGCTGCCGGGACCACGAGTGAGGCATTTGTGACTACCCCTTCCATGTCACCATCAAGCAAGCAGTGCCAGCTCACCTCGATGGCAGGGAGGACAGCAAGATAGTGGTTGTACAAGATCATGGCGGCAAAACGGCCCTGGTGATCGCCTAAGAGGCGAGGAGGGTCGGCAAACACCTGTGCAGTGCGGTTGAGCGCACCCGAAACAGTGCTGTGTGCACTGCAAAAAAAAGCAAACCAGTTTTATTGAGTTGGAAAGGAGAGTGCGTGACGTCACCGATGCCCTGGCTCAGCAAGTCTTCAGATGCAGTAAAATGCAAAGCAACCTGACGCCAGCTTGCATCAACGAGCTCTTGACACAGAGCAGCAGTCAAAGCAGGGAACAGTCACAAGATCACAGCCCCCTGAATGGCTGCACGTGTTTGCAAGGGCAGCACAAAAATCCAAACTCCATGTCCAATCACCTTCCTCCCGTCTCGCAATGCCGGGTCACCCTCAAAGAAGTGCATGGAGGTGGTGCGCAGGTCATGACTTGACGTATCCCATTCAAGCACGCACAGCTTGGCATCCCTGGAAAGGACATGTTACAAAGTGCTCGTAAAAGTTTGGGTTGGAATGTCCATAATTGTAGTGAACGCACATGCCCCATTCAAGCATGCACCGCTTGATATCCTTGGAAATGGGTGGGTGAATGCGACATTCCATTAAACAAACTGGACGCATGAAGCACATTGATGGTGGTGGAGTAAAAAGGTCAACAGCAACATTGCTTCTGTTCTTGGTGCGCATTGGCACTTGACTACTTTCACCCTAGCAACCCACTATTGAGTGCACAACATGGTGGATCATTGATGTGAGCATCAGCATAAGCACACGCCAGCAGGTCCAGTAAAAAAGAGCTACTATGAAAAGAACAAGCACATGTGTGTCATCACAAGCCTGCACACATGGCGATGCTAATTGAACCTGGTTGTGAAATTAGAGAGCGTATTTGAAGTGCTTGCATGTTGGAGGCGTGTGTGAAAGATGTGCCCACTCTTGACAGCTGCAATCTGGCAGTTTACCAACCTATCCACTCGTTTCAGGGTTTCAAACACATGAATGATCACAGTCATCCCTGTAAGCGATTCAGGGAAACCCTTTTGCCCAAATCGAGAGACTGTACCTGAAGGCTAGCATCAGCGCATCACGCTGTATGCCAGGCGAGCGGCTCTTCAGCATCACCATGCTCTCCACTACACCACAGAGCGGGAAGTGTCCCATCAGCTCCAATTTACCACCCTGCGCTGCACTATGGGGAGCTGCACTCCATGCAGCCTGGCTGTCATCTGGGCTTCCACTCCTGTACCAGGTACGGATGTGCAGACATCCGAAGCATGACATGTGGCGACATAGTGGGATCTGAAGTTCTCAAGTGTTCTTATGTAGCGTCTAGCAGCATGCAAACGCACCGGACTTCAAAAACATCAACCACTGTTGTGCGCGCAATGATCAGGTTGGGTGTGGGGTGTTGCGCTGATGCTGTATGTGTGAAGAAGCCTGACACAGCCGCTGTGACTCCAGTAGGAGGATGCACCTCCCTGAAGAAGCAGGTGTTGGCCATGCTGAATTACATGCCTCGAACTATTTCATCAGACCCCGCAAGTCAGTAGCATTACCACTTCTTAAATTTTTGCGTTAAATTTAAAAACAAATAGTCTGATACGCTCTATTTTTGCCAGGTGAGTCCGCAGGTGCAAAAACGCACAATTGCGCACGCGCGCAAACACACACACACACACACACACACACACACACACACACACACACACACAAACACACACACACACATGCACCACACGTCACTTTATTTCACACCATATTTGTTTGGCGCAGTATGTAAAGTCATAGTGCACAAAAGCTTCAAATCACCTGGCACCTTAAGTGCAAATCAACCAAGACACAATTACTTCACACAAAGAAGTGTCCAGAAACGTATTAAAACTTCCTAGCTTGGGGTTTTACACCTTGCCAGCATAAACCATCTGGACCATGCAGAGCTCTCTCTCTCTCTCTCTCTCTCTCTCTCTCTCTCTCTCTCTCTCTCTCTCTCTCTCTCTCTCTCTGTGTGTGTGTGTGTGTGTCTCCTTCCCTCACTCTATGTGTGCAACCACACAGAGTTTCTTGCCTTACTCATTGCATGCAGGTGCTGGCTCCTCCTTTTTGTCCATGTCGCGCATTCTACTGATTGAATGTGATGACTCGGAAAAGTGGAAGGGCCTCACACTGAGTTGCTTCCAGCAGCTCCTTGGAAGACCAGGGGATGACTGGAAGGTGTTGAAATCGCTATCACTTGCATTTGTTGTAGGGTGCAATTCATGGAATGCAGCTCACCTGGGATGTTCGCATGTCACACACACATACACATGCACGCGCGCACAGACACATTGTGTATGTGTGTGTTGTGTGTGTACGTGTGCGTGTGCGTGCTTGGACCCAGGAGGTGCCGCATTGTGCGTACAGCAACCCAGACAGCAACCTCTCACTGCAAATCCCTTACCAAAAACTCCAGATGACGAGCAGCTCTTGCTGCTTCTACCTGCAGGTTTTTTCAGTGCCCAAGCACGAATTCCCCACCCAAGATGACGTGCGTCAAGCAGGCCTTGTCATCTTGGGGGGCGGCAAGTACAGCGCCAATGGCGAGGAGGAGTGGATGAAAAAGCTCCTGAGCCCAGACTGCTTACCAGCCTGGGTCCAAACAGGTACACTATGAGCGCGTGCCAGGAACATAATTCTGCTGGGAACCTGGCTTTGTGTTCTGCGCCTCACAGCTTTCAAATAAGCTCAGGGCACCCTGCTCAACGCGCTTGTTGCTGTAGGGGTGTTGTATCATTGTCAGATTACCATTCCATCAAAGAACAGTCTATCTCTTTTTCTAGCATGCAAACATCAATTTAGGATGAATTGGGTGTGGGAAGAGACCAGCATTGTTTGACAAGCAGGGGCTTTTCAACAGCACAATGATTGCCTCTGTTATCTGCTTGCATGCCAATGAAATTTTGCCGTTCCATCTGCCTCATTGGTTTTGGCAGTACCTCTGAAGGCATGGAGGTGGCAGGTATGGGCTTTGGTGTTGCTCAGTTGCTGCATGCTGGATTTAGAGCTAACAGCCACCAGTCATCACCATTCTCAGACTATGTGCACAGTGAGTAAATTGGCTGCTGCAAGAGCCTGAGTGCAATGAGAAAACCCCCCACAGTTATTGCCGGCATGATCAGTGAGTCCCACCAACATAAGGCGAAATCAGAAGCAACTGCATTAAGCAGATTTGGCGGGTTGTTGGCCATTGGAACGAGTGTTACATTCACCTCAAGCACGCGGATGTCTGCGCGGGAGCATCTGTCCAGGCACGCGCCTTACACTCCTACAAGCGGCCCGTCCAGAAGCCCCCCTTCCAATCCCTTTAAGCCCAAGATCTTAATACCGTGACAATGGAGCGTGGTTGCAAGTATGGATGGATCCTTCTTTGGATAAGTGGAGTCATCATAGGTTTAATTGTTAGCGGTTGCAGATGGTGCCAGCAACACAAGCGGTGTGCAGCTAGCTCTTGCTGCCTACACAGCTCCCAGCCGGCCCCATATGCTCTTATTGTAACGAGTAGGGTTGAGTAAAGGAAAGGAAAGTGTTACATAGTTGTACCTGCCTACGTGGACGGCTTAGCTGAAGTGAAAATGGTGCTTGCAACCAAACCATTCTGAGCCGGAACAAGAACAAAACATATAAGTCAGTCACAGCATTTCAGGCACGCTGACAAGATTTGGTTGATCCTAGGATGTCAGCCTGGTAGGGTGGAGTGAAGAAGATGGAGCAATCGTCGAAAGAGGCTCTAGCGAGGGCACAAGAGGCCCCAAAGAGGTTTTTCAGGATCTCTTTTGACGCTGCTCGCCTTCCTTAACCCAACCTTGGTAATCACTTTGCAAGAGTCAGCTGCTTGCATCCCTTCACTGCTCTTTCAAACAAGTTGTTCACACTTTGATTATACCCAGGCACGAAGCATGTAGGCTGCTGCCTAGGCCACCAAGCACTGGCCAAGGCCTTGGGAGGGCAAGTTGGCCCCAACCCCTCAGGAAGGTGCGCACCTGTACCTCTTTTGCACCTGAGAATGGGGTACAAATGGAGACTGAAATCACATGCTTGTTGCATTGCCCTATGCACTCAGCTGCCTCTGACTTCTATCCTCTAGCTTGTTTGGTGCTTGAAGCAAGTGTGCTGAGCACAGCAAATGGTTCTGCTTTGGTTTGAGTACACTTCGCTCTTTAAAATTTGAACACTTTGGTGCCACCTTTGCATTGCTCACGCTTCTAGTTCCATTGGTTTAATGGACCAACTTTCAGGTTTGTGCTGAAGGTAGAGGATGTGGAGTTCGACAAAGCAGCCTGTGCATCTTGTGGGTTGCTTGCTGCATTGCCCCCTCAGCAGGTGCGCGCATGATGCGGTTGCAGCGCCTGTGCCACAAAGCAGACCGCTTGCTGTGGGAACAAACATACTAAAAGTCACAAATGCCAAGAATGATGTCAGATTGGATGGGAGGTGTGCCACACCCCCAGGCTGAACTCCCCCAACTTCCTCCCCGCTCTTTCAATGCCCATACCTAGACATAAGGTTGTTAGTCTGTTCCCTTCTGGATCTGCAATCATGTCCACACACATCAGAATTGAAATGTAACTGCATGTAGAGTCCGGGCTCAGAGGTCTCTCTCGTTGACTCCTAGCTTGGAGTAGCCCAGACCTGCCTCTTGATGAGGCACTTGCTTGCTAGTTTGGGCGCATTAAGGAACCTTTCCTTGTTGCAAATACCTGATGTGCGTGGTTTTTCCATGTAGCATAGAAAGTCCAGGAATTATGGGGGCTCTCAGCCCCATCCCAAATTCAGATTCCACTGATCCCTAACCAACTGGGAGACACTTTACATGGACTCATGTGTTGTTGTCATACCTCTCTTGGTTAAGGGGCAACAAATTTCTGAAGTTTGCCTTACTGATCCACTTTACTTGACACACTCTAGGAACAGAGCCTTGGGGGGGGGGGGCGGGGGCGACTGACTTTCAGTTTGTTACAGTAATTGATACTTCTTGAAATGCTTACACCATGATAATCCCTTTCTTCCATAGAAGCCAAGGATGATTAAATTGTTTTAGAGGAGCGCAGACCAGCAGCCATGCCAGCCCCACTTGTAGCTCGATGGGTTCCCTGCAGGCACAAGGCTCAATTGAAGTGCTATATTTGCACTGCTACTGCTGCTGGTCTAAGCTGCCCTCAAGCTGACTGTGCTACTTCTGCTGCTGTTGCTGCTGGGTGACCCTCTCTTGCTGCTCTTGCTGCTGCTGCTGCTGCTGCTGCTGCTGCTGCTACCGCTGGACCCATGCAACAGCAACCAAGCTGTCACCTGGAGGACGCCTCACAGGGATTTTCTTCTTTGCCTGTTGCCTCCCTTGGCAACACAATCCCCTTGGCTTTGGCAAGCCTGAGGTGGTTTGACAAGGGCTTCTAGGCTGGGTTTACAGGCTTGAGCCACTTAACAAGAGGGTTGAAGCTTGGGCTGGGGGCCTGGGAGCCCCTTTTGGCAAACGCCCTTTCAGGCCCAGGATTTGATTGATTGACTTCACGCATGGCATCCTCCTCGCTCACCAATATTGATGATGATTTTGGTTGTGGGTCTGTTTTAACTTGCAGGAAGGTGAAGGAGGACCCTTGGTGCCTTTTAAATTTGTAGAAAGCCATGGGGAATGCGTGACAGCCTTGCCGCCCGGCTCACAATGCTTAGCTAAGTCAGGTATGTATACAGCTTTGATGTGGGTCACATCCTAACAGGCAAGTCTGCTTAGGATTTTGTGCTTTCAGTATTGCTTCAAAAGCATTGCATTCTCTCTATGTCTTGATTTCATATTGTTGATGTGGGTTTGTTGCACAGGTACAGCAGCTGTGGAAATGTGGAGGTATGGGAGTAATGTGCTTGCCTTCCAATACCATCCTGAGCTGCATCCGCTGATGGCCTTGGAGAAGATCCACCCCACTATGTCCAGTATTGGACGCCTAGATGAAGCTGAACAGCTAGGTGTGTGCATGCATGCATGCATACGTTTCAAAAATGGTCATGAAGGCTTGCATTTGTGTGAGTCTTTTGCCATCATTCATAGGCCAAAGGCATCGCCTTGTCAGCGTTTGCTTCTCCTGCACTTGTATGCTAAGTGACGCTGGCTTGTTCAATTGAGGGATGCTGCATCCTTATCAGTGCTGTGCCCTTACGCCTGACGTCGTCAGCCGTAAGTTACGTTACGTAACGTATTTACGTTTTTTGTCGTAAAAAATAAAAGTCTGGCCGTAAATGACGGTAAAATTTTTTTTGTCGTCTTATGATTGGGCTTTTCCATTATTCACGGCAAAAAAACGTCAAAAATTACAGTTGTTGTGAAAAGTGTCCACTGAAATGCCAAATTCGGCATTTGGAGGGGAGGCAAGCAGCTGCTGTGGGACAGGCTGCTCCCATCCAGACTCGATCTGGCCCTCTTCTTCATGTTCCTACACGGCTGTAAATCATTTGACGTATAGAATCTGATTACGGCTTTTGTCTTCACTCGGAGGCCTGCAAGTTCACTCAATTGGCAATAAGTTCGCATTTTGGGTCACTCTGATTTTTTGACGGTGATTATTTCACACCATTACTGAAGATTTCATACCGTCAGGAAAAAACACACCGTAAATAACGGTGATGTGACGTCAACGTCAGAAAATCACCGCTATTTACGGTGGCAAAATCAATTTACGCCGTAAGGGCACAGAACTAATCCTTATCAGCAACAGCTTCATGAGAATTATATTCACAATATGGATTGGCCCGTGAGCACTCACGTATTAAAGAAAACGTCCCAGCAGGTAAAATATTGCGTAGAGCACATCCAGGTTGATCACTGCCTCCTCCTGCAAAGCGAAGTACATTCCGCAGACAATTTTACCAATCATCAGAGGCTCTCTTACTGGTAGGAGAGGGTAATCGGCAGAAGGACACCGAGCTTTTGCATCCAGATGCAACCAGCTAACAGTATGCAGCACGCTCTTCCCTCTGTTTCTTGCTATTTCCCTACAGCAAAATTGCTCACATTGTCAAGGGAGGACATAAGCCCCTCAGCTCCTGGGAAAGTTTGACCACTCCCACCCAGTGTCTCTCTTAGACTTGCACTGCAACAGCAAGCAAAAAAGGTAGAGACTAGAAAAATAAAGTGAGTGCATGTGTAGGTATGTCTTGTTTGCACAATTTCATGGCAATGCTGCTGCAGGGTAATGCAGCTCACAGACGGGGATCAAGAGCAGAAGTAGGCAAGAAAAGCAACCCTTGAGCAGTTTCATATCTGTCACACAGCCTTTGCATATAAGCATCTGCCAGACTTCTTTGGAGCCCTGCGGGCTGAGATCAGGTCCTCAAGTCCTGGATGGGCCCCTGATAGGGTGCTGCCAGGGACGCGCGACAAATCACGCACTTCATCGCACTCAAAACTTTACGTGGATATGCCATCCATCAAACGTCAAACCCTCTCTGCAAATCGAATTGCAACTTAGATGTCAAAAGCAAGAACCTTGCATGCGCACCTGGGCACCCCTCTTCCCATAATCACTATTGTCCCATCTCCTGTCTTCCTGCAACAGTCCTCTCTGATGCCTGCTAGCGGTGGATGATGAGGAGAGCTGCCGCACTGCCTCTCCCAAAGCAAGGAGATCTTGTTTTGACTTTTTAATGCATGCCTCCTTATTCGCGTTCGCAAAGGCCATCCTTTTAAGGCACCTGCAGACGGAAATTTATCATACTGCCATGTGCCATGCTCTGACAATCATACAATGCTGTGACAAACAGACAATTATTTGGACATCCCAGGCTCCATAACTTTCTCACTGATCATGCGTTTGCAATGCCTCTGTGTCTTTTTGGAGGGTCCGAGGCGCAGGCCTCCTTCTTCAGGTGGCTAACATCATTTTGTTGTCCAGGCTTTGATCCATCCATGCTCCCTATTGAATTGTGCTTCTCATGGTGGACTGATGTCACGCTCCTCTACTCGATACAGAGAGCGCATGGAGCTTGAAAGAGCGATCTCCAGATGTGGCTTGCATGGCGGCGGTACTCTCGCACTACCGAGACCATGGTTTGATCTATGAGCAAGGTGCGGAGGTGCAAAGAAAAGAAAGTGCAAGGCTGGTGTTCTTGCCATTGAGTGCAAACAAGACCTCCACCAAATTTGAAATCCAAAGGGTATTTTCCAAAGCTGGTTGTGCTTGGGTAAAAGATTAGGGTTGAAACTTCAGCAAGCGCACTAGCCTAAATACATGCCCTTTCTTGAGAAGTTAGGCCTGTTGGTCCTAAATGTATGTTTGCTCATTAGCAGCAGCAAATGAAAATGCACTCCCCTTCTAAAAAGATATCCCAAAAGGAACGCTGCCCTTTGACCCCAGGGATATCATGGTATTACTAAACGTGCTACTTTGATCGCTAATGGTCCTGCCTCCCCTTTATTGGTTGCAGGCCCCTTAATAAATTGTCATACCTCTCTGTATATTCCACTGGACTTAATATGGTACAGGCTTCAAAATTTCACAACACAGTTTCTTCTTTTTGTGAAGTGGAAATGTATCCATCACACCCAACCAACATGCCCAAATATTCATCGGATAGTCACACCCATGTTTGCTGGTTTCGTTTTAGTTCAGCCATTTTGGATCCTTTTCAGAATGTGCTCTTGCTGCTCGGGTTGTGCTCAAGCGCAGATACATTGTATGTGTTTTTATTACCTGATAGAGGACTGAACAACTGGACCAACAGAGGTCTGGTGGAAGGATGGCAAAGCTTTTTTCCCCTTACATGTTCCCAGGACAGTTTTGTCCTATTAGGGACTATACAAAACAGGTTCAGCACGCAACTCTTTTGCAGGGACAGTTATGGGTATCTCTGTAAGTGTTCTGTACTCTAAACTCTGCATGCCTTTGTCAGCTAGTACCCGTGCTCCTCTTGGTTTATTTAAATGCAACCATCACTTTGTGAGCTTGATGTGCGCCTTTTCAGATAAACAGTATCAGCAAAGGAGTTTCTGACACTTTATTGCGCCTAAAAGAGTCTCCTATTGCAAGCTGAATTAAAAAATGCGAGTATTTATCTACCAAGGCCAGACAAAGCTTGGAAGTTTTCTCTTATGTTTTTTTGTCAGCAACTGTCAGCAAATATGATGCTTGAGGTGTGGTTTCAACCATTATTCTCGCCTTTAATGCCTGAGCAATAGGGTTCACCAGGAGCTTGAATCAATACAGGGTCCAGAGGCCCAGAATAAAGTTTGGGTAATCAGATCAAGAATCGGTTGGAAGATCAGGAAAAAGCACATTTGAGGCCCAAGCTTCATAGGTGTCTATGCTGGCAAGACATAGTTGTGTTTGCACACTCTGCTTCTAGGTTGACATGGACTTAAGCCCTGACGTGGCTGGCTACAACATGCATGCATGCAAGCAGGTGCAACAGAAGGGTCTTGCCCAAAAGGAGCACAGGCAGAGCCAACAATCCACTTGCAAGCAACATCATTGTCTGCTGCTCAGTGATGTGAATTTGGCCAAGCGAACACCTTGGGGTTCGTTCACACAGGAGCGCTCATGTCTAGGAGTGCAACACCAGTTTCATTAGCTCATCTCTTTTTAACTCATTGTTCATCTTCATCAATGTCTGAAACTTTCTATTTATCAACATGCTTGTCTGTGCTCAACCTCGTTAAACCAAACCCTGAACATGCAAGCTGTACAGGTGCATATACAGAAGTGCATGTGACAGCTGTTTGAGCACTTGCTGCTTTATTTGGAACCTCACTCTGTGCTACAATAGACTTGTCTTGTCTCGGGTTGCCGAGCGCCTATTTTGCATGTTGCTGTTTGACTTTCACACATCATAGCACACTTTGATAGCGTTAAGGAAAATTGTAAAAACAAGTTTTTGTAACATATTGAGCTAACAGTGTCTCTTTTTGCTTAATTAATTGATTTTTGTTGGACTGTTTTTGTGGGACTCAAGGTTGCTTGCCAGTTAGACAAACTTCCAAGAATGTACACGGTCTTCTTGTCAGCATTGTTTTTTCCTTTTCCAGGGAAATTACAAGAGGCCTGCATCCCAGTATCCTAGCTGGTCGGAATCTGGAAATACATATGCACATAATGAGTTACAATGAGTTACAATGAGTTACAATGGGGTTTGACCTTCAGCCAGGTAGTTTGGCTGCTCGGTCTGCTCAACTGTTCCAACTGCACAAAAAATATCCATGAGATCGGAAATAAAACGATAAGTGTCATTTGTTTGCTTCTGCAAGAAATGAATAGCATCCTCAGAGCTAGCTTGAGAATAGTAGAAAGTGCCTGAGTCGTCCAGAAAAATTCTATAAGACGAGGGGAAGTCAGAAAATAGCTGTGCATAATCCCTTCGAAGAGAGCACACAGAAGCGCAAGAACAAAGGAACACGGCATGCTTTTCGTCTTGGAGTCCTTGTTCACATTTATCACAAGTTGATGTGTGCTCCTGCCAAAGTGATGTCTCAACTCTTAAATTATGAGCATGTAAGCGAAAACGTGCTATGTTTCTTAGCGTGCGCTTGCCCAAATCAAGATGCAAATACCTGGGGACAGAAAAGGGCGCACCATGAACAGACAAGGGTCTCAAAGGAAGTGCCATCCAGTGATGATATTTGGCTAATTTGTTTGTGTGGTCACCATGTTCTGCCAAGGCATCAGCATTCCACACACCTCGCAGCCTTTTTCTCAGATCAACAACAAACTCCCTCATGGCTATAGGCTGCCTTGACCGAACACAATGAGTAAACACGTTGCACCTGTCCAAGCCTGTGCAGGCAGCCAAAAATTCTGAAGTCCAACATTTATGGGAGAGACTGCTCATTTCAACATCTGCTTGCAGTACCTTACAAGGGGTTACAAGGGTTACAAGGGGTTACAAGGGGGTTGGCCTACAGCCCGAAAATCTGGCTGATCGGCTGCTGGTGATACATTCTCATCCAGCATCAAAAATTGAAACCAGTTCAGACAAAAATTTTGAAAATCTGTGCGAGTCTTGATTTAGAAAAACACTGACCTCAAGATTAGTCACAACGTGAAAGCTCGCCAAGAAAGGAACAAAATCAGTGTTTGGAAGCTGGGCAAAAGTGTGTAACGGTTTAAAAAGATCAATGAACAGGTCCTTGTATTTTCTGCGCAGCTCACACAACTCATAGCAATTGCAGTAGAAAAGAACATGTTTCTCGTCCTGGACTTCAGCACATCCACACTTATCACAAATATTTGAACCACCCAACCATTTACAGGACTCGACCTTCAAGCAGTGGGCACGAAGCCTAAACCTACTCACATTCCTCATGACTCCTTTATCCAGGAGTACCTTACTTAGTGCTGTTGCTGCGCAGTAAAGCATTGTAAAACCTAACTGCTGCACGAAACCAATAGAACTGTAAAGGTTCATGCCCACACTCACGCAGTACAGACCAATTAGGAGTGGTGCGCTTTACCCCAAGGATACGCTTCAGTAAGCACAGATGTACAGTTTGCAAAGGACAATCCATTTCAGCTCCTTCTTTCATAAATCTAGTGCCCCAAATCTGGCATGAATACATGCTAGCAGGGAGAGCATATGCTTTAGTCAGCCAGAGCATGGTATGCGGCCTATCTGTCAGGCGGTGCTCAGATGCGAATTGCCTAATCCGTCTGCAACCAGCTAGGAAAGGTGCACACATATACTCTGCAGTGGCTTGCGGGTTGCGTTATTTTTTGAACAGCATGCCTAAATACCTAAAAGAATCTGCACACGCCAAACGAGCTCCACCTAACGTGAAAGCTGGCACATTATCACCCTTTGAATTAAAATGCACAATCTCAGACTTTGCAGTATTGATCACCAACCCTTTCCGCTGAGCATACATATGTAGCCTATCTAACATCAGTTGGAGCTGATCAGGAAGGTTACTAGTGAGGCACAAATCGTCTGCATACAGCATGTGGGTGACTCGAACGTCCCTAGTGCCTGTAATAGCCCCTTGCACATTTTCTGCCAAGCAGTCCACGTCATTGATGTACAAGGAGAACAACAAAGGGGAAAGCGGGCAGCCTTGCTTAACTCCAAAATGGGGGCGCACACGAGCTTGCTTGCAGCCATCCACCAAGATATACTCATCATTAGCATACATGCTTTTAATGACAGCCAACAGGCACGCAGGCATACGAATGCGCTGCAGGTGAGTCCAAAGGGCTTCCCTAGGAATTGTATCATAAGCCTGCTTGAAATCAATAAAAGCTGCATGCAGCCTTGGGGATGCATTTGGGCGCTTGACCTGAGCAGCATGCTGCAAGTGCCGTAAAATGAAAATGGGCTGCAAAGTGTTACGGCCAGGATAGAAACCAAATTGAGTGTCTGGAATCTTGTTTTTATCTTTACACCACCCAGTGACCACCTCCCTAAGAACGTTAGCATACAGCCTGTACATAGCATCAAAAATGCAACAGGTTACAGGTTACAGGAAAAAAAGAAGGCCTCCAGTCAAAACTGCAACCAAGTCTAATCATACCTGTAAATACAGATTGTGCCTTGACTCAGCAAATCACCAGAAAGGAAGGAAAGGAAAGGCTTACAATAGCTGTAGCTGCCAACGTGGGCAGTTTAGCTGTAGCAATTTCACTTGCCTGTAACCAAGCCAGTTCGAGCAGAAGGACAACTTGAAGAACATACTATGTTAGTATATACATTAGTAATGTATGTCAGTCACAGCATTTCAGGGGCACTGACTCGAACTTGGCTAACCTAGGAGTTCAGCCTGGTTCATGAAATCTCTGAGACGCCATGAACTACTTAGGGGTGCAGAATCAAACAGGTGCTGGAACTGAGTGTACAGGATTTCACCAGAGGTGCCGCCTGTCCAGTGGACAACTCCCATATATTGCTGGATGCGCTTTTCCGGTCTTCTTTCTCGAATCTAACCATGCAGGTTACAGGTTACAGGAAAAAGAAGGCCTCCAGTCAAAACGGTTGACTGCTAGCCTGCTCGTAAAAAAGCAATAATTCAAGTAGAAAAGGAAAAGGCTTGATATTGTTTTGATGTAAGAAAAAAGAGATATGATAAGACTGTACATGGTGAATGCCAGGCACGTAGGGAGCCACGCTATTGGAAGAGTGAGATAAAGAGAGGAGAGGACCAGAAAATAAGGGAGCATATTTGAGTCGAAGAGAACAAACATGGGGATGAGTGCATTTGAAAAGAACGTCTTGCTCATCCTGCACATCATCTTGGGCATTACATAGATCACAGGCAGGGGAAATAGCATCACCCCATGTGGCCTGCTCGACTTTCAAGGTATGGACACGAAGGCGAAATCGAGCCACACTGCGGACGATGTGTTTAGGTAAATCCAAGTAGAAATATCTGGGCAGAATATAAGGAGAATATGTCATGTGTGCAGGCTTGGTTTGAAGAGCACACCAGTGATGATAAGTAAGTTTTTTGCTGTTTGTGTCTCATGGGTCGTAACCAGAAAATTGCCTCCAATATGCTAGATGGCGAGACCTGAGATCCTCAACAAGCTGACTCAAGTCCAAAGGATCAGCAGAGCGTACTACGATAGTATCTTTTGCTGGAAATGATAAGCGTGATGCAAGCCATTCATGGCAAACAATAGACGGGACGTCCAGCAGAGGAACTCCTGGGGCTGAGGGAGATGTCCGCATGAAAAACCTTGCGAAGTAGAGCACTGTTGCAATGGGTTGCAATGGGAGAGAATTATATACGCGTGCACAGGCTCTGAACCAGTTGAATTGAATAGGTTTGATTCCACAGTCACAGAGGACACTCCAGGAAGGAGTTGATTTTCGTACACCCAGCATGGATCTCAAGAATCTAAGAAGCCATTTCTGGATGCAATATTTATCTCTGTCCCCTGTTGAAGATATGCAGTGGCCCAGATCTGACTTGCATACATTCTTGCTGATATGACATACGTCTTGAAGAGCTGTAAGTAGGCATGTAGGCGGTGTGTAATCTGGTGTTGATGGGCAAAAATACGTACGCGAGCCATGCCTGCCAGGCAGGGTTTGAGAGCCTCCTCAGCAGCACTGTGCAGATTAATGTGTTTGTCCAACTGCAAATCTAACCATGCCAACCATTATTATTTCATGTTTGCGTAGGATACTACAGATGCATGGCCTCTGCGCTTGCTTTCAGTCTGGAGGACCCCTCCACAAGACACCGTGCAGTCAGCACTTAATGTCCTTACCAAACAAATTACACACCTGGAGAACCTTTCCATGGACTTTCTTAACAATGATGTAAAGACCAACCTTTGCATAAAAAGACGACTGAATCACTGCATGCGAGCATAGCAGTTAATCAGCATCCACCTCAATGAACTCCACCTCAGAAAGGAAGGGAAAAGGCATGTTCCATGACCTGAAAACCATAACTAAAGCTCTGTCGCTACGCAAACCAAACCCTTGCAACCTATCTGACCTCATCACCTGCCTTACAGAACCCCTTATGGGCCTTGGTATTCATGGAATACATGACCTCACAACCCCCCAGGAACCAAGGTAATCACAGTTGCCCAACTACAGGCAATTACTCCAGGGTGAATATTAAATTAATTTGAAATGCAAAATTCTGTGCCTACGTAGTTTTCTATTTTTAGATAAAAAAAAAGTCGGCAATGCCTTTAGAAACATGCCCACTTTAGAAACACTTGAAAGCCCACACCATATATCGCACCCACCTCACCCTCCCTGAAACCTGCAAATCAAGAGTGGCTTGTGTTTACAATGCAGAAGGCAAATGCGTTGGGATGATAACCCCTGAACGCTATGACGTCCTTTTCAAAGCATTCCACAAGTCCAAAGCAGAAGGTCTGTATGATAGTATCTGCCCCCCACCAGCAAGTTTTGCATCTGAGATTCTGGGGCTCCTAGCCCGCAAGATCAAATTGGAGGATAAATAGACAAATATCAAGCATAAAGATTAAAGACTCCTTTTCACGGACCCTCCCACCTCACATTTCCAAAAATGGGCCCATGTCATCTAAGCCTCTAACACTTAGTACCATCACTACTGGAGCTCTAATCCCCGCGACATTTTGTTTGGTGCCCACTACAATTATCTCCTCCAGGTTTTCTGGGATGTCAATCTGTCACCCTATCCATGATGAGAAGGCCATGAAACTAGCATTACCACGTGCTATTTACTCTGCCGTCCTTAACACAGAGGCTACAGCCACCTTCATGCTTTTGCCAGCAAGTGTCAGGCATATGATAACAAACGCTACTCAGAATTCCTCAATGCTTACCCACATCTTTGCTATAAGCTTGGGACCGTTCCAAAAAGCAAGCTTACCTATGGCAAACCCCAACCCTGGGCCAGCCAGGAAACTGCCCTCCCCCAGCATACCTGGGGTTTACAATTAGTTGCAGTCTGGAATACGGCTGCAAGAGTCCACTTGAACAATCATAACCATACCTGGGTTCAGGGTCTAGCCAATGCCATCCCAGAAGCCAAGTGGATTATCAAAAACGTTAGGAACGACCCCATTCAAAAAACAAAGAAAAATAGTGATGCTCGGGATAAGGGAATGTGAAAAACTCCCCTTCACATGAAACAGATTTCCAAGGGCCCCCAGAGATCCGCCTCAGACATTACCGTCGAAACTCCTTGTCAGTCCCATCCCAACCTCCAGCTTAAAATTGCAGATTGGAGGTCTTGGGCCTACACAGACGGCAGTTGCCAGGTCCAGAACAGCAAGACAGTTATAGGGGCAGGTGTATACTCACTCCTATGAGTGACTCACAAAATCTAGTTAAACCTAATGGCGCTGGTATTACCAATACCGTAGGAAGAGCTGAGCTGGCTGCCAGTGCTGCTGCGCTCACCCATGATTACACACCTATTGCCACAGATAGCCTCAGCTCACTTCACCAACTCAGAAAGCAAAGCCTGTACCCAGAGAAGCATAGGCATCACGTGCAAGGAGATGTTCTGAAGAGGATCTCAAACCTTGCCCGAGCCTCTCAAGATCACATCTTTTTCTACAAGTTCAAGTCTCATGATGGAGTAGCTGGGAATGAATGCGCAGATCAGGTTGCTAAATACCAGGCCTCCCTCAAAGATGGTAACCTGACTGATACTGGAATCCCTAGCGCTAGCCCAGGAGGAAATCCGTTCCACAATACAATCTGGCTGGCTTGGGAAGAGACAGATTCTAGGCCACCTAAATCCCACCCTTCCTCTCCTCGTCTGAGGTGCCTCCCAGACCTTAAAAATGCTCCGAAATCCCATATACATGTTAAGCACAAGCTGGCTATGCTGATCGGGATACAGGCTACTAAGAAAAAGAAAAAATAAATAGCTGCGTAGGCAGAGAAAGCTCTCTCTACATCAATTAAATAAAGAGAGACACATTGGCTCAAAGAGCCGTGAGTCTCCCTCACCAGAAAATGAGAAGGAAATTGATGTGGATCAGGTGGGTTTCTGGCAGCACACTGCTTCAGGGCACCTGTGTTGTGATGAGTGTTTTTAATTTCAATGGCACGTCTGATAGAGGTAAGTTTGTGCGTAAATTGTACAGAATGGGCATGAAGTTTTCTTGCAAGTGTTTCAGATCTCTGCGAGTAAATCCCTAATTTTTTTATTTGATCGAGGGTATGGGCAGTGTAAATACGTCGGAAAAGTTGTAACTGTTGATTCAACCGGATTGAATCAATGGGGTCTGGTTGATTCCTGCTTGAATCAACCATTTTGGTTGAATCAACCAGTATCAACCAGGAAATGGTTGAATCAAGAGGCTGGTTGATTCCTCAATGAATCAATGGGTGTTTCAACCATTTTTGTTGATTTTGCCTTAGAGCCCCTAGGAAGCTTTTCTACTCAAGCGTAATGGCTTACCACCAATCTCTAGGCAGCTCTCATGTGTATTGCTCGAGGAGTATTGGGAAACAGTGTTCCATGCATGCCATATGGCAAGCAGGACAGGTGACATTTAGACATGCCTCCGAGGAGTCCTTCAAGAGGAGAAACAACTTGAATGTGACTTATCCTGAGCGTGACTTATACTAGAGGTACATCAGTACAACTAGAGTTAGTTCTAGTTGAGGCACTTCGGCATCTCAAGATCTTTTTGCTAGTAGGTTCAACTCCCAATTGGAAGCTTGCAAGTTAGCACAAGTTAATTTGGCAACGTTGCCAAGTAGTGGTGCCACTTCAAGAGTGCCACTGATTTCAATTGCTTTGCCAAAAGCCAGTGGCTAAGCAAACCAATTGGTGCAAGTGTTTATAAGTGTAACAACCATGTAAGGTCTTCGATTACCTTCTGTTGCATCCCGGGCAATGCCTTTTCATAAGTATTACAATAAGAATCTATCATTTTGGTGGAGCCTCATCATGAGTCACTTTTTACGAGATGAGCTCTGTGACGATGTCCTTTCTGATTGACAAACTTTTCTAGGTTGATTCAACCGGATTGAGCCAATGAGGTCTGGTTGATTCCTGCTTGAATCAACCATTTTGGTTGAATCAACCAGCATCAACCAGAAAATGGTTGAATCAAGAGGCTGGTTGATTCTTCAAGGAATCAATGGGTGCTTCAACCATTTTTTTTTGTTGATTTTGCCTCTAGAGCCCCTAGGAAGCTACTCTTCTCAATCGTCATGGCTTGCCACCAAACTCTAGGCAGCTCTCATGTGTATTGATCGAGGTGTATTGGGAAACAGTGCTCCATGGCAAGCAGGACAGGTGACATGCATACATGCCTCCTTCAAGAGGAGAAACAGCTTGAATGTGACTTATGCTGAGCGTGACTTATACTATAGAGGTACAGCAGTACAATTAGAGTTAGTTCTAGTTGAGGCACTTCAGCATCTTAATACAAGCAGTAGGTAGAAAGAAAGAAAAGAAAGAAAGAAAGAAAGAAAGACTACGCTTGCCAAGTCTGGCCGCATGCATTAAGAAAAGGTCAACTGTCCTGAAAGGCAGGGCCCCACCACACAGACCAAGAGAAAGAGCAAGCACATAAGTCTACTCCAGCAAGTTGGCCACCACCATGGGACCTACGACACGACTGTCAGGCAGGCCCTGCCCAGCAAGCTTACGACCCACCCCTAAGCCCTGAGCATGCTCTCCAACATCCCACTAGTAGGTTCAATTGGAAGCTCGCAAGTTAGAAAAGAAAAAAGAAAAGAAACACTACATAGGCAGAGAAAACTCTCCCTACATCAATAAAGGAACAGGAGACACACGAAGAGCCGTGAGTACCCTCCACCACAAAGTTTTAGAACAAAAAGTGTTAATGAGGGTCTGGAGCAAGTTGGCACAAGTTGACTTGGCAACGTTGCCAAGTAGTGGTGCACTTAAAGAGTGCCACTGATTTCAATTGCTTTGCCAAATGCCAGTGACTAAGCAAAACAATTGGTGCAAGTGTTTATAAGTGTAACAACCATATAAGGTCTTCGATTACCTTCTGTTGCATCCCGGGCAATGCCTTTTCATAAGTATTGCAAATAAGAATCTATCGTTTTGGTGGAGCCTCATCATGAGTCACTTTTTCTGGGATGGGCTCTGTGAAATGTCCTTTTTAATTGACAAACTTTTTTAGGTTGATTTGGTTTCACACATGGAACCTCTTTAATGCAGCTCAACTGCCCTGGTACTTAGGCGTGCCAGTTGTATCTATACAATCTTTTCCCTTCCCCACCTTTCATTCATAGATCATGGCCATCCGTAAATGATCATCCAAGTAACTAAATTTTACATACTACTGATCATGGTAAGTTGTTTTTAAATTGCCAGTGGCCTGCAAATCACCAGTGGCATGTAAATTACCAGCCGTAAATTACCACTGCAGTGGTAAATGCAAGTTGTATTACACCAAGAAGTAAAGGGTCGTCCTATTCAGTCTTCAGTTTTTGTTCGTGTGGAATTGTCAGAAAAGTGAAAATGATTAAAAACCCACAAAGAAAAGGCTCTTGAGAGCCTTATCTTGAAAGTCTAATCACACGTAGTTTTTCCTTTTCTTTCTTTTCTTTCACACGAGGTATACCTTGTATGTACGTCTACTTTTCTATCACAGTTTCATCATCAGTATTTTTCACACCTGTCCTACATCTATTCATGTGCTCGTTATAATAAGGTTTCTTACACTCATTATGTAATTTCAACTCAGCATACAATCAATAAAGCATAGGTTGGCAGTTTTTGTTCCAAGTTTCTGACAATCTGTGACCAAAGCCTGAACAGGAAAGAGGGAATGCACAGCGCATAAGGCAAAAGGCATAATGAAGGCTCTTATGGAGAACATTTGGGTTGAATTAAACAGAAAAATATTGTGCCATACCTTCAGCCTCCTAGCTAGCGACCAGTTCATAGAACTGACTTTTCCCCTCGCATATAGGTTGGGCATGTTGATCCTGTAAATTTATTAAGAAGCTCATTTCAAAGTATAATTGGGTCTGCAGGTCTAAAAACAGGTCGTCGCGAGACATTTCTGTTGCAGGTCTTTCATTACACGGCAACCACTGTTGTGCATATAGCATTTACTCAGCGATGGGTACCGAAAAAATAGGCCACAATTTTCAAGCGCTGAGCCCGGGCATCGTCACGACATGCCAGGGCTCCTGTCCCCCCGCCCTGGTCATCCCTCCTCCTATGTGTGAGCCGGGTGCCTGCAGGAGATATTTCTATCGCTTGAAGGTCTCGCTGGGGGAGCGGCCGAGGAGGGAATGAACGCGCAAAGGTGAGTTGTTTGACCAGCCTGCATGGGCGTTCTGCATCACCCACAGCCTCAGGGCTGCCTTAATCCTGGCACGTATGGTCTTGCATAATAGGTTGGAGCACAGGGCATGAGGTGTGACGGCACAGGGTTGGAGCAGGCTTGCTGGGGCAGGGAGATTGACTGTCGCAGTGCCCCATCCCTGGGCAGCATGAAGGAAATGGAGGCGAGGATGAGGAGTACGGGCAGCATCCCACACAAGTCGTCCTTGCCATGAAGTGATGAGGTGTCCCGCAGGTCTAGGTGTTCCAGCTCCCCTGATGTTGAGCCCATGCTTTACCAGCCGAATCACAACTCCATGGATTTGTCTTAACATGTCTTTGGCTGTACTGTGTGCCTTCAGGGGCTCAACACAACCACCAATGAACAACCCACATCCACAGCTGGCTGTATGCCATCACACAGAAGGTCGGGAGGTGGCATCAACTGGGCAGGCAGTGATCCCTGACACCGGCACAATCCTCTGTCTCTGTGCTTTACGGGGAATGTGCAGCGGTAAGTGCCTGGAACATAGTGCTAGGGAATGTATGATGGGCAGTCATCTCCCGCTGTGAACATTGGAGGACATTAGTGTTCTGATGTATCTTCTGGATTTTTGGATGCCTAGGGCATGATGATCGATTGCCAGGCCCAGGCTGAGTTAGTAAAAAATTGCTGTGCTTTTGTGTGTCAGAAGTATCTTGCAGGAGTACGCGCGCATGTGGCATGAATGCTCGAGGAACAGTGTGGCCATTCTTACCTGCACCTCGCTGAGTGTTCCACGAAGCATCATTTTGATTAATCCATCCACAGTGTTCATTGGAGGCATGGAAAGCATTCAGAGATTGAAAGGTGTACACATGATTGAATGGGAAGGCAACCGCTTTTTGCATGTTGTTGAATACATGATGGATTTTAATGTGGCTTTGCCAGGAGGGTAAAAAAAATTAGTGGACACATCGTCAAAATTCTGGGTGGGAGGCCCAAAAGGACCCCCCCCCCCCGGCCATCCAATACTGCCCCCCTTGTAATAAAAAGGGTACCAATCTGCTCCTTTTTAAATTATGCATCTACCTGCATCTTCAGAAAATAAAATAAATGAGCCTGTGAGACGCTATAAGCAGAAAACATAATTTGAGCATCTGCACGCATGTTTGCACAGACACCTAAGCTGCTTGTTCCTAACTAGCAAGGCGCATGCACAGCCTTAGCCACTTTCTGCTGCATGTACTTCTGCTCCTTGGGACCCTTGAAAGGCTGATTCTGCTCCAGCTGCTGCTGCTGGTGCTTGGCTGCAAAGTGTGCTTCCAAGCCGTACTTCCACACCACCGCCTTGCACCCAGCTGGGCACTCCATGTGTGCACATCCTCTGCATCCATGGGCTCTGATTCTGCAGCTGCTCCTGCTGGTGATGCTAGAACTCAGTCCATTGGTTAAACTTTGAGCAGCCCTAATGAACCCCCATTTCAACCGAATGTCTCTAAGAGGGTGCCAATCGACAGTTTTCAAGCTGAGGAATCCGTTTATATTTAAAGTTTTAAGGACATGCCTCAGAAAATTCTGGGGGGGGTCCCAAAAAGTCAGAATCCCCTCTACCCCCCCCTCCCCCTCTCCACCCTCACCGAATGGGCCCATACATATACCAATCGACTCCTCTGAGTCTCAGGATTAGGAATATATAATTTTTATGTGGGTTGACACGTGAGTGCCAAAAGTTATGCTTATTTCACCCTCCTGCTTTGCTAAGCAAAAACACCTTTGTGCGCGTTGCAGAAGATTGTGGGGCTAGCCATCTCAAAAACTATTGAGGCACAGTCAGGGCTTACCATATCGTCCACAGTGGTTGGTTGATGGTTGGTGGTCTTGGCAGCTGTGGAGGCTGAGGAGAGGGGAGCGACTTGGACAGAAGTCCACTTTTGTGGTAAGTAAGTTTGTGTGCTTGAGCTAGATGTGCTTCCATGGTTTTACTTTGCATGTTGTGCATATTCTGTTACGTACTAGGTGCTAGGGCAGTTATACGGTCTCCGGAGTGAGTGCAGCCTGCTTTCCTTCACTTTGAGTAGCCACTACATTCCTCAGTGCACATTTGTTCCTTGTATCAGGTGTGAAAGAGGTGATACTTAGTGCATGCATGCGAGAGTGAGTGTGTGTGAGGCATGGTTGTGTTGGTGGTATTTGTGGCACATGACATGAATGCCCTCCTCATCTTTTATATGCTGCCCTACTCTCTTATCAAGTGCCCCCTCTCTTTACTGCCTACGAAGGTATTCAGTGCGTTGGTCGAGCAACTCATTGAGTTGCACAAGTCATTAGAGCTGATGCTACTTAACATTCAAGTGGCAGGCGTGCTTTGCGCAATCATGGCACTTGATAAAGAATCGTCATTTTCACTTGCATATCTGTGTACATGTGTGAATGAAAGCCTTCAAACTGCCCGCTGACCCTACCCGTCCACACCTGCCTCCTTGCTCGCAGTGGGAGGCCTACCTATCAGCCGCATTCCTCAGGGTCAAAGATCCATTCGACAACCTGCCGTTTCTGCTTTATGTGGCACAGACCTTCGGCGGGCAGGTCAACTTGCAGGCAATCCAGGTCATTGACATGCTGGTCTTAACTTTCAAGGTGCTGGCTTCCACGGATTGGTGGTGAGTTCAAGTGGAGCAAACTGCCATGTCTTTATTTGTGTTTGGGATTGCGTCATGGCTTAGATGTAAAGATGGGAAGAGGGCCTTGGGACAGAGTAGGTATGCGTACTAAGGCGGCATCGGGTTGTTTAAATAAAGGAACATGTTGCCTTGATTTCAACTTCATGGTTTTGTATGTGAGGTCTTGCACTTGCTATTGCAGGGACAGCGTATCCTTTGGCTTCTTTCAAGGCAGCAGTATTCATTGCTTGTGCATTACGTGAGAGAGAAAAGCTGATTTCTAAGGTGCACACAGGAAGGTAACAAAGAACTAACCTTGATGCTCTGCCCTCTCTTTCTTGTCTCTGTGAATGCAGGTTAAAATGCATCTCATCGACCCCTTCAAGAGAAGCAGTGAGGCCAACAGCGGAGCCTTAATAGAGGGAAATGATGGAGCAGCATGAAGCTGAGGTGGCTGCATCTGAAGGAAGTGAAATTTGTGAGAGTGGAAGGGAAAAATGCTACAGCTGAATTCCTTGACTTGGATGCTTATATGAATTGAGAGTGATTGAAAGGTTGCTGTAGGCATTGCACCGTGTATTGAGCTGCGCACTAGTCTTCGGCTGAGTTTGGCGTGCTGCATGCTCCTTGCAGATCAGTACCTCAAAACATCGCATGTTGTAACATTTAACTGTCAGACATGCATTTAAGATTGATGGGCATGGACGTGCCTGGATTCCTAACCCAAAGCATTGTACTTTAGACTGGGTCTTTCTTGCATGCATGCAACTTTAGCATGGCGTGGCCCTGTATGCCATGCACCTCTGTTGGACAACATGTAGGGCTTGCTATGTCATCTTGTAAGGCTGGATTCTAATCGTTTGACTTCTATTGCTTACGCCTATTTGGCTATTACATGCTTGATATGCAAGCACTTGGTAGCCACTTGTTTTAACAGGAAAAACCACCAGTCTTGAGCACCACTTGATTCAAGAGCAAATCAACCACGGTTGAATCAACCAAATCCAACTCGAGGCCCGGGTGGAATCAACTGCATTGAATCAACCAACTTGATTGAAAGCTAGTTGTTTCAACCAGGAAACAACCACTCTTGAACACCACTTGATTCAAGAGCAAATCAACCACGGTTGAATCAACCAAATCCAACTCGAGGCCCGGGTGGAATCAACGGCATTGAATCAACCAACTGGATTGAAAGCTAGTTGTTTCAACCAGAAAACAACCAGTCTTGAGCACCACTTGATTCAAGAGCAAATCAACCACGGTTGAATCAACCAAAGGGTTTACAAGGGTTTACAATGGTGGCCTACAGCCCGAGACTCTGGCTGATCGGTCGCTGGTGAAACATGCTCAACCAGCATCAGATTTGAGACCTAGTTTGAAACCAATTGACAATCAACCAATCCAATTCGAGGCCCGAGTGGAATCAACTATGGTTGAATCAATCATCCTAATTGATCAGCAGTTGAATCAACCAGAATCAACCACAGTTGATCAGCAGTTGTTTCAAGAGGAAATCAACTGTAGTTGAATCAACCATTTTTCCCATTGAATCAATGAGGAATCAACCGTAGTTGAATCAACCATTTTCTACACGAGGCCCGGGCTGTTTCAACCGGCTTTTTTCTGGTTGATTCTGGTTGATTCAAGCCGTAATCAACAGTTACAACTTTTCCGACGTAGTCCCGCCCACACCCAGGAGGATTGGGTGGATAGTAATCTCTGCACCTTGGAGTCGTTTGCACAGTTTGCTGTGTTGTTGCTGTGAGGCTTCTAGCTGGGCACTAGGCCTCGTATCTTCACAGTATTTGATTTCTATCAAGTGGATATGGCGGGCTGGAGTTGTGTTTCTCCCCATACTGCGCAGTACTCTGTGTGAGGGTGGAGTGGGTGGTCTGTTTGGGTTGGTGGGGTGAAAGGTGACCAAGATAGCATCAGGGTGGCTGGAGTTGCGTCTGGTTTGAATAGGAATCATGGGTTTGAAGAGGTAGGATACATGCATCAAACAGCAATAATTCCCCCTTACCTCTTTCCAAGGAATTCTTCTAAGAGATCTAGACTCACCTCCAGCCCTCCTGATGCTATACTGATTACTCCCTGTAAAACCGAACCCACTCCTTCTCCTTCTACCTCATGCTCACACCATCATGTGATACACAGCAGACACAACCCCACACTGAGGGCCACAACAGCCAACCGCGTGAGGCAACCCCACTAACTGAATGTAAACCAGCGGCATGTGCTCTTGATTGAAATCAAGTACTGTGAAGACACGAGGCCTGGACAGCAGTTGGAGGCGGCACAGCGGCAGCATGCAGACCTCTGCAAAATCATTAATGCAAAAGTTGTGACTCTCCACACCATCCTTTTGGGTGTTGGTGGGACCTGCTACACTGAGCACACCCTTGACCAGTTTAAACAACTGGGACTTGACCACCAGCGCACCAATAAACTCGCTCGCAAACTTCATGCCCATTCTGTCATGTATGCCAACAGGCTTGTTACCACTAGGCGTGCTATTGAAAACAAGAATACTTCTTGCAGCCTGGTTGTGGAGCCGGGTGCTTCCAATAACCCTCCAGATCCCCATTTGGATATTTTTATGTAGCTTTGTGGTGAAGGACTCACGGCTCTTTTGAGCCAATGTGTCTCCTTTTCCTTAATTGATTTAGGGAGAGTTTCCTCTGCCTACGTAGTTTTCCTTTTCTTTCTAGGAAGGCAAACTTCAGCTCTCAACTTGTGAGCGTGAAGCATGCAATGTTCCGCAGAAGCATGAAATGTTCCGCTGAAGCATGCAATGTTCCGCTGCATGTGCCCTCCTTAATCGAGGCAAAGATACCTAGGAACATGGAGGGGCTTGCCAAAAGCAGAGTTATGCCTGAATGGAAGTACCGCCCAGTTCAACAAGTTGTGGTACTTGGCTAATTTGTTGAAATGTCCATCATGCTCAGCCTGATCCTATGTCGGCCACACACTCCTATACCTTTTCCTTAAATCAACCACAAGGTCCCTTATGTTAATTGGCTGGCCTGGTGCGATGTGCAAAACTGTTCCGTCTATCCAGTCCTTCAAAAGCAGATAAAATTCTGAAGCCCAACATTTTGGAGAAGCACCTTGCAGGGAGTTTTGCAATTGCAGGTGGGCGAGGCATTATAAAATCTGACAGCTGAGTAAAACTAATAAAACTTCAATGGCTCAAACCCACAATCACGCAGCACAGGCCAATTGGGTAGTGCGCTTTACTCCAAGGATATGCTTCAACAAGCACAGATGCACAGTTTGCAAGGACAGTCCATCTCAGCTCATGGTCTCACAAATCGAGTGCCCCAGATTTGGCTAGCATACATACATGCTGGAAGAGCATATGCCTTAGTCAACCATAGCATAGTATGAGGCCGATCTGCAAGCTTGTAGTCACATGCAAGTCGTCTCACACGACGACATCCAGCCAAGAAAGGTGCACACATATGTTCAGAGGAAGAGAAAGAACTCATGTGCTTTATAAAGAGCAAAACTAAATACTTGAGTAACTCAGCACGCACAAGCTGTGCTCCACCTAGCGTAAAAATGGGTACGTTATTGCCCTTTGAATTAAAGTGCACAACTTCAGACTTTGACACGTTGATAACCAATCCCTTTCTCTGTGCATACCCATGCAACCTATCCAGCATGATTTGAAGCTCATTAGGGTGATTGGCAGTAAGGCACAGGTCATCCGCATACAGCATATGCGTAACTTGAACGGGCAGGCACGGGATGCTGAAAAAATAAGGAAGAAAAGAAGGAAAACTACGTAGGGAGTGAGAGCACTCCCTACATCAACTAAGGAAAAGGAGACACACTGGTTCAAATTTGAACCAACTTTAAAAAACCGTGAGTCTCCCTCACCAGAGGAAGCTAGTGTGGGTCTGGTGGGTTTTTGGACGCATGCGGCCTAAGGGTACAAGAGTTATGATGAATGTTTTTGATTTGAATGGCACGTCTAGTAGAGGTAACTTACTTGTTTTGCGCATGTTGCAAGTTTTGCGCATGTTGCACAGAGTGGGCATGGAGCTTCCGTGCAAGCTTAGTAGACCTTTGCGGGTCAATCCCTAGTTTTTTAATGATCCAGGATCTGCAAGCAACTCTTCCCGTTATTTTCCATCCTCTCTTGGTGGAGAGGAAACACGTTTAGAAGAAAAGAAAAACTACGCAGGCAGAGGAAACTCTCCCTACACCAATTAAGGAAAAGGAGACACATTGGCTCAGAAGAGCCGTGAGTCTCCTCCACCACAAAGCTACAAAGAAGAAAAAGCTAATGGGGATCTGGAGGGTTACTGGAAGCACCTGGCTCCAGAACCTGGCTGTGAGAAACATTATTATTCTCCATAGCGCGTCTAGTGGTAACAAGGTTATGGGCATACTGAACCGAATGGGCATGGAGTTTTTGAGCAAGTTCATGGGCCCGTTGCTGGTCCAGTCCAAGATGTTTGAACTGGTTCAAGGTGTCATCAGTGAAGCAGGTCCCGCCAACACCCAGAAGGATGGTGTGAAGAGTCACAACTTTAGCACTAATGAGTTTTCTGAGGTCTGTATGCTGCCGCTGTGCCGCCTCTAACTGTTGTCCAGGCCTCGTGTCTTCACAGTACTTAATTTCAATTGAGTACACGTGCTGCTGGTTTACATGTAGTTGGCGGGGCTGTCTCACGCGATTGGCTCGTGTGGTCCTCTGTGTTGGGTTGTGTCTGCTGCGTAACGCATGGTGTGAGCGTGTGGAAGAAGGAGAAGGAGTGGGTTTGGCTTTATGGGGAGTAATCAGTATAGCATCAGGACGACTGGATGTGAGTCTAGATCCCTCAGGAAATTTTCTAGAAAAAAAGATAAGGGGGTATAATTATGTTTGATGCATGTGCAGGGATTCGAAGGTTGTGCTGCACCAACCCATCACCACTCCCTATGTCCATGTTAACCAAACCTGCTCCCCAAGGGCTTTTGCTAAGAGCTTTGATGATCATTCTTCCAGCAACAATGTGGCGTTCAGTTTTCATGCTGGAGATGATATGGTTTTGGCAGTCTGAAAGCATGTGGAGTACACTATCTAATTGATGACAGCCTGGGAACTCGTTTAGGCCGCGGTCACACCTGTAATTAATTACGCCATAATTATGTTTCATAATTACGCTCCATAATCATCTTTAGGCGTAATTAAGTCCGGTGCGGTCACACCGGACATAATTACGCAAAAATTATTAAGCTGCAATAAGTTGGTTTATATTACTGTGGATGATGACGGGGTCCCTGAACCTTCTATTTGTGTTTCATGAAGGCACTTGTGAGTGGAGGAGTCAGTAACACTCCAGCGCTAGCCTAGGCCTCCTCTTAAGGATGACAACAGAAAATACATTCCTGGTTGGAGGCCATCAACACTCTTCTTCCAGCAATATTAAGCAGTGCGCATGCGGCCTCACCCCTAGGGATGCAAGCCTGCTAAGCAAGAGAAATGAGGGGCTATTACACTTACAACCATAGGTTGGGTATGCCTTCTGGGTCATGCCAGCAATTCCATTCAAAATGAGACGAAACATTTCATATATTTTGCACAAATATCCTCTTTAATCAAAAGCACGCAGTGCATTTTAAAATGTCCACCAGCCTACGAGGACAGGTCCCCTCTGTGGGGAGCCAGACAGTACTGGTGCCCTTCACTAGTGCCCTTCACATTCTTTTAGGGTGTAGGCATTCCATCATGCCAAGTGTGGAAACCGAGCGCCACAATATTGCTAGCAGAATCCTTCTTTAAGGTGTCAGCAAAGGCCCTCTTGGGCAGGCCTTGCCTTCATGGAATTGGCAGCGCATGCCCCAATTCCATGCCTGCGCAGGTTGTCTTGCTTTGCATAACCTTCAGACCCTTGAACTCTGCAAAAAAGGACCCTTCGTGATTTTCCAGAAGTAAAGCCTCACTTTTCGTTGCAATGCTGCTCTTGTGCAAATATAAATGCATGGCAAGGACATCCATAGATGCCAGAAGCATAAGTGAGCTCTACATTTTTTGTGCTAAGTTTACTGTAAGCAATTTTCACATGCATCAGGATTGACACAAAGGACTTCATGGTGCAATTCCAGTCGAGAAGCTTCTGAAGAGGCTGGCAATTACTTCTTCCTACTACCGGGGCCCATCGTACGACCTTTCTTATAGAGCAGGAGAAATGTTGTTAGCTGCAACCTTCTGTGTCCTTTCCCTAGGCCAGCGCCAGGGTCCCGGCATCTCTTTCTGACTTTACCTGTATCCTACCAATTTTTAGGGTATACTGCTCCTACGTAGGAGCAGTTGAGCAACAGGATAAATTGAGGTAAGAGCTCATATTTGCCTCAGGGGAGTCATTATCTGGTGGAGCTCTACCTTCTGGAGAGTGGTGGTGGCGGAAAGAGAAAGTTGGGAACATAATTAATTTTCGTAATGATGCCCCCCCTACCATAATTACGTTTTCCTAATTATAATTACGAAAACGTAATTATGGTTATAATTATGTAGTGTGACCGCTGAAACAATGATCTTTTCCCTAATTATAGACCGCGTTTCCAGGCACTGAGTGGTTCCGGAAATTCAGATCTCAATCCGGAAATTAAAAAGTTGTTTCCAGTGGGCAATCCAGAAATTCACATGTCATTCCAGAAATTTGACAAGTTCCGGAGTGAAAATTTTCCGGAGCGGGGAATTTCACTCCGGACCCCCCCCCCCCCGGAGTAAAATTTAGCTGACTCCGGAAATTCGAAAAATCAGTCCTGAAAAATCAGGGCTCCAGCAAAGCTGCCCAAATGTAGCTCTTTTCGTGGCAGGTGGTTTAGAGTGATGTCTGCAGGCTCTCTGGGCCTGGGGAAAGGTCCAGGCCTGGGGGGCCTGAGTTCAACTATTTTCATGTGTGCATGCGCGCATCTTTGCCAGTGTGCTTGTTTGCAAGGTAAGTTGCGTGCAAAACAGCATGTGCGCAAACATGCATGCGCGTACGTGCGTGCATGCATGCGTGCGTGCGTGTGTGTGTGTGTGTTTTATGTGTGTGAGTGAGTGTGTATGTGTGTGTATGTATTTGTGTGTTTTATTTGTCTGCGTGAGTGTGTGTATGTGTGTGTGTTTTATGTGTGAGTGTGTATGTGTGTATGTATTTGTGTGTTTTATTTGTCTGCGTGAGTGTGTGTATGTGTGTGTGTTTTATGTGTGAGTGTGTATGTGTGTGTATGTATTTGTATGTTTTATTTGTCTGCGTGAGTGTGTATGTGTGTTTGTATGTGTGTGTGTTTTATTTGTCTGTGTGAGTGTGTTTGTGTGTGTGTGTGTGTTTGTGTGTGTGTGTGTGTGTTATGTGTGTGTGTTTTATGTGTGCGTTTGATTTATGTATGTTTGTGTGTGTGTTTTATGTCTGTGCATGAGTGTGTCTTATGTGTTCTATGTGTGTGCATGGGTGTTTTTGTTGTGTGTGCGTGTGTGTGTGTGTGTGTGTGTGTCTGTGTGTAAGTGTGTGTGTATGTGTGTGTGTAAGCGCGTGTGCGTGTGTGTAAGGATAGGATAGGATAGGGTTACATAGCTGTACCTGCCTACAAGGGCAGCTTAGCTGAAGCAAAAGGTGCCTGTAACCAAACCAAACCAAAAATGTGTAAATGTCGACTGAAAGCCTTGAGCTGAGTTTAGAAGTGTCAACTGTAAAAAACAAACAGTCACTCTAAATGAAACAAGCAAACTTTGCATTGCAAAGTCATGCACAAAAAATCCATAAAGCTGCAGTGTCAGGAAAATACACATTCGAGTGTGTGTAAGAGTGTGTGTGTGTGTGTGTGTGTGTGTGTGACTGACTGTGCATGCGCGCGCTTGTGTGCGAGTGTGTGTGCTTGCATATGTGCGTTTATGCGTGCATGTGTTTGCATCAGTGTGTATAGGGGCAACAGGTTGACAGCTGCAGCTGTTGTGGTCATTGACTGAGCACTGCTCACTGCTGTGCGTGTTCCCCACTGGCCATGCCATCATCTTGAAACTCCAGCTCATGGTTCATGCCATCAGAAGTCATAAGGGTGATTAAAATGCATTTTCATTTACTTGAACCAATTGCTGCTATTTTCATTGAAGAACTGGGGGTCACTGAAAAAAGAATTTCTGGATTAAAATTTCCACTGAAAACAGCCCATTCCGGGAAATGAATCTCCGGAGCAGTACAGTTTCCGGGGTGCTCCGGAAAAATTAAAATTCAATTTCCAGAGTGCCCACCTGGAAACGCTTTCATAATTACAAAAACAGGTGTGACCGGGGCCTTACTTCTTTCTATGCGGTGCCTCAGCCCTAGGTTTCCTCAAAAGATGTGGGAAGGTGCTTCCACTGCCTACATGTTTTCTCTTCTCTTTAGGACGGTACATGCCTGTCACCATCACTGTCTTCCGTTTTGAGTCTGCCAGTGGCCGCTGCCCGGCATCCGTGTAATCCCAAGACTTCCAACCTGCAACTTTGAGCCAGAGGTTTGGATCCCATGACACTGGCTCTCTTCTTTGACTGGTTTTTTTCTTTGCTTGTGTGACAGTGTGTGTTAGAGAAAAGCAGGCATGCATACCACATGCACCATGATAAAAGTTGCACGCCAGGCTACACCTCCCTGCTGTGCAAACTTGCAAGGGCAGTGGCTCAGAAGAGACGAACAACAGTGGCAGGTGGTGTTGAAAAACACCGTTTTGTTGCTGTTGGGGGGTGCCCTGGTCACCGCTGCTGCTGCTGCTCAGGCCCTTAAGCGCTGGTGAACTTGGTGACGGACTTGGTGCCCTCGGACACGGCGTGCTTGGCCAGCTCGCCGGGAAGCACCAGGCGCACGGCGGTCTGGATCTCACGGCTGGTCACGGTGGGCTTCTTGTTGTAGCGCGCCAGGCGGGAGGCCTCCGTGCCGATCTTGTCGAAGATGTCGTTGACGAAGGAGTTGAGGATGGAGATGGCCTTGGAGGAGATGCCGGTGTCCGGGTGCACCTGCTTCAGCACCTTGTAGATGTACAGCTTGTAGCTCTCCACCTTGGCCACCTTCTTCTTCTTCTTGCCGTCGGGCCCGGCCTTGGCGGGGGCGGCCTTCTTGGCGGGGGCCTTCTCAGCTGCCTTGGGAGCCATTGGTTTGAGTGGTGCTTGTTGACGGGGGAGGTAAGTTTAAAATTGATTCACACTCTTGCAAATAAACAATGCAGCAGAATGTGGCGAAGCCAGCAAAGAACGGTCACACGTCTCCAGGCGGTGGATCAGCAGGACCGCGCTGTTCAGAACCCTGGGGTCCTGTTGATCGGCAGCGCTCGGACAGCCCCTAGTTCAGGCCATAGCTGCAGGAAAGCACACATCTTTTGCATCTGCACTACCGCACTCTACGAGAACACACATCCAAACACAATGGCAGGCAAGACAGGCAGCGCTGGGCGGGGCAAGGGGGCCTCGGGTAAGAAGCAGATGTCCCGGTCCGCCAAGGCCGGCCTCTCCTTCCCTGTGGGCCGCATCGCGCGCTACCTGAAGAAGGGCAAGTACGCGGAGCGCATCGGTGCGGGCGCACCTGTGTACCTGGCCGCGGTGCTGGAGTACCTGTGCGCCGAGGTGCTGGAGTTGGCGGGCAACGCTGCCAAGGACAACAAGAAGAACCGCATTGTGCCCCGCCACATCCAGCTGGCCGTGCGCAACGACGAGGAGCTGTCCAAGCTGCTGGGCGGCGTCACCATCTCCTCGGGCGGTGTGCTGCCCAACGTGCACTCCATGCTGCTGCCCAAGAAGACCGCCAAGAAGGAGAGCGCCTCTGCCTAAGCACCACCCAGCTGCAGCCAGTATCTGTTTAAAGCAGGCTCTACACGGCATCATCAAACAAACGGTGTTTTTCAACACCACCTTGCACTGTTGGACACGTCTTTCCTCTGGGAGTCTTTGGAGTGGGTGGGTGTTGGCAGGGGTGCCATAAGGCAGGAACATCATGCGCACCCCAGCAAATTATGGCTTGCATGCACACAAAGTGGCCATCCCCAAAGTACTCGTCCATTGTAAACAAGAAAAGGAAATGCAAGGGAAAAAGGCCTCAGTCAAGACGTTTGACTGCTAGCCTGTTCATAAATACACTGACCACGACAGGATGCTCTGGATAATGTATGACTTGGGCTTCCCCACTGATGCTTTTGACACTGTCAAAAATCTCTATGAATGCGCCACCACCCAAGTTAGATTGCCCTCAGGATGTAGCACTGAAAAAATTCCTGTTGAAAGAGGTACAAGGGAAAAAAAGGCCTCAGTCAAGACGTTTGACTGCTAGCCTGTTCATAAATACACATGAGGTCATGAAGAAAAAAAGGAAGTTTGTTGTTATCCTGGTTTAGAAAAGTATTGATATCCTGGGAATTCACATGGTGAATGGTGTCTAGACAGGACATCCTGTGGGAGATGTGGAGGTGTAGGAAAGAGAAGTTGTGCTCAAAAAGTGAGGCATACTTTTGACGGAGAGAGCAGACCTGGGGATTGGAGCATCTGAACAACACATGTTTTTCATCTTGTATGTCATCAGAATCACAGATATCACAGACCGGAGAAGTACTATTGGACCAAGTAGCCCGTTCAACTCGGAGAGCGTGTACCTGCAGCCTGAATCTGGCAGTGTTGCGAATGACATGATGGGGAAGATCCAAGTACATGTATTTAGGCAGTGTATAAGGTGGGTGAATGGCATGTGCATTTCTGACAGGGAGAGCGCACCATTGATGGTAAGTCAGCCGCTTACTGTTGCTTATTCTTGGATCAGGGGCTGTGAATTGGTTCCAATAGCCCAGGTGTCTAGATCTCAGGTCCACCACAAATTGACTGAGGTTCACAGGGTCACAAGCCATAATTTGACGTTTCATCAGATCCGAGTGAGCCAAACCATCCAGCGCAGATAAGAGGTGGGACGTCCAACAAGAATCAGTCATGGAGCTAAGGCTGATGTCAGCATGGAGAACCTTTTTGAGGAGGAGACTGTTGCACTTAGTAAGCGAGTTATAGAAGCGCATAGTGGCACGGAACCAATTGAACTGAAAAGGTTCAATGCCACATTCTCGTAAAATGCTCCAAGATGGTGTTGTGGATTTCACTCCAAGAAGATTTCGCAAAACGTTCAGGATCCACTTCTGCAACAGGTTGTCCACTTCTGCGCCCTGCCGTAAGTAAGGAGTGGCCCAAATCTGGCTAGCATACATTCCTGCTGGGATAGCATACGTTTTCAAGAGCCAGATGAGCGCATGCAGCCGATTTGTAAGGTTGTGGTCGTGAGCAAAGGTTTTGACACGATAAGTCCCCGCCATGCATGGTTTCAGAGCAGCCTCAGCAGCAGTGGAAAGGTTGAGACGTTTGTCACAGACCATACCCAGATATTTAAAAGAATCAGTGTAGGGCAGGTTTTCACCATCATACAACAGTTGAGGAAGAGTGTCAGCTCTGGAATTGAAGCAGACGACCTCAGACTTTTTTGTGTTGACCGTCAGGCATTTTCTGGTTGCATAACCCTGCAACTTGTTTAACATGGCTTGCATGTGGGTGTGGTTGTTTGCAGTCAAAGCGAGGTCATCTGCATAAAGCATGTGAGAAACATGAAAATTTGGTAAGCCTGTCACCGCTCCTGTTTCCCCATTTGTGATGCAGCCAATGTCATTAACGTAGATTGAGAAAGAGGTACAATTCAAGGAGATACACTCTCGCCCTTCCTATTTCTCCTCTACATGGAACCCCTCTTAAGATGGCTACATGTAGGAGGGCGCGGTTACAAACACGGCTGCATCCCAGGCCAAAATGCCACTGATACTCACCTTGCTAACGTACTAAGCAGCGCTGCCTTTGCTGACGACCTTCTCTGCCCCACTAGCACAATCCAGGACCTCAAAGTACAAGCCAAGAAGCTCACTCTCTACTCTGACTGGGCTGCACTCGTTATATCTGGCAGCAAAACTAAAGCAACGGGCATTTTACACAGTCATCCTGGAAAAGATCAAAATGGGGTGACACCATCTCAAGCTCTCTGTCAACAGCTCAAAGGAAAAATAGAAATCCAAAGACAAAAGGCCCAGTTTCTTGCATCACATGAACCCTTCCTTTATCTTGGAGTTCAAATCACCATGGACTTAAACTGGAAGCATCAAATTCAACGCATGACCTGTAACCTCAGAAATAAGCTTGATAACCTTGACTCCTCCTATGCTTCCCCACGGCAAACGCTTGACATTGTCCGTACAGCCATTATCCCTAGCCTTGCCTATGCTTTTGCAGTTACTCCTTGCACACCAGCAGACCTCATCATTTGGGACACCATGATAGACAGGATTATCAAACATAAATACAAACTCTGGAACAGCACAGTAGCAGCTATGATTCGCGAAGATTCTGATAATTTTGGACTAGGGCGCACCTCAATCTGTGTAGAATACCACAGACGCCTGGCTTTTGCACTCACATCTAGCCTAGAAGATCCCTCAACTAGACACCGCACCATAAGCCTCAATCTCCTCACTAAGCAAATAGCGGACCTTAAGCTCTTATCTACATCCTATCTTTCCAAACGAGAGGGAACCAATCTGCACATAAGACGCCAGCTCAACTTTTGCATGCGTGCCCGCCAATTGATCAGTATCCACTCTAGTAAGCTCCACCTCATGAAAGATGAGGAAGTTGTGTTCAATGAGGACTTGGACTTCATCCATGAAGCCCTCTCCCTGCATAAACCACCTCCCCACAATCTCTCCTCCCTCATAACCTGCATAATGCAACCCCTAATGGGCCTTGGAATTAATGGAATCCATGAACTCACATCCCCGTGTAAGACTCACATCATCACAGTAGCTCAGCTACAATCCAAATACTCTAAGGTCAACGTTAAATGTAAAATAGCACTCAACAGACTAGCAGCACTGGTTAACTTCCCCCAGACAGAAGAGTTGAATGCTTCCTCCATCCAAAAAATCATTGCCTACAAAAACACTGAAGCAAACACTCTTGCACACTACCGCCTTATCAAAAACACACATGTGAGTGGCCTCAATGTGGAACCAGATAACCTGATTCATACCTACCCTCTTGCAAGCTCCCAACCAAACAGCTTCCCTTCCACACAAGTTGTGCCATCACCACAACCTCGCTCCACATCTCACTACAGACACGAACATACTGGACGCCGCCTCAGACGTGACCAAGCTACCTTGTCCGCCCCTACAGTCAACATTCCTACACAAGAAATTTGTCCTCTTACTCAGGAAGTAATGACCGCCAAGGAAAAAAAACCACAGAAGGGCCACCCAATAAAAAGAACTCGCTCCAATTATAGGATGAGCATCACTCCTACACAAATAATCCATGCTTCAACACAAAATACTGCTAGCTTTAATGTTTTGACGCCCACTCAACAAGATTCACCTACGGAAGGGCTGTCACGTTAAATCGTGGTTATTGCAGGTTATCGTATTACCTGCTTTGAAAACAACAAATGTGCAATAACGGTGATTCAGCATGACAGGGCCACCCAGCAAGCGCACACGCTCAACATTAAAACATACCTCCACACCCATGTCTCAACCTTTTAGCCAGAATAATCCAGGAGCTAATGCCAGTCAAAGCACTGTTAACTACATCCCATCACAGCCCAACTCTCCATGCACAACAGATACTGGCCATACAGGCAAAATCCGCAACCCTCCTTCCCGTCCAAAAACTCCACACAGCCTAGATACACAAATTAATAACCACAAAAACAAAAAGAAAAAAATGCTTCACATAGAGACAGAACTGACCCTTCCTGTCATCAACCCCCTCAGCTCACTATGCCAAGCCTCTGAGGTCTGGAATTATAAGAAAGCCTCAGTCCACAAGCTTACAAAAGCAAAAACAGCTAGCCATGCTATCAATGCTATATATATAACCATGATTTTGACATAACCCATATAGACGGTTGGAGAAACTGCATGGTTAATAAAAAAGACGGAGGGAGAAGCCTCATCCACCACCAAGTGCAATACCACACCCATTTTGCCCCAATGATTATTGAGAAGTGGGCCCTGCCTTTCTTCAAGAAAGCTGGCCTTCAGCCTGCAACTACCTCAACTGCTGCTCGCACTGATATTGTGCTTGCTGCCAAATATGCAATTACCATGGTGGCTATGAACCTATCAACTCTGAACCTTCTTACCTTGATATGTATATCTGTGATGTTTGCCAACGAACGTACCACTGGAAATGCATGAAAGAACTTGGTTGCTATACTGATGGGCAAAGACAAGAGATAGATGCAGCTGACACATGGGCTTGTCCCGCCTGCGCAGGCCTTAACAATGCACAGAAAATTGACAGAGAATGCCAGTCTAGAGAGGAGCTCATAATGGTCACTTGGATGCCCTCCTGGGAGCCTGAGGAAACTAGAGAGGCCTGGCCTAAATTCCAACAGCGTCTGCTTGAATTTGAAGCCAAGCTAAGTGAACCAGACCTTTCCCGACCCACAGCAGACTCTGCCCTTTCTAACCTTGAAAGACAAGGCTTTGATAAGCATCACGCTATTAATACTTGGAGGCAAAAACTAGACACAGAACTCCGCAATAAAATTTCCTTAGACATACACCCCACCAACCCACAAGTAGACATTAAACCCACTGGTTGCAGTGAATTTTGGCTACATGACATTGAACTTGTCAAGTACAAAGTAAAACAAAATCTCAATCTAACATCACTAGACACTGAATCACAAAGCCCCAACTCTCGTGCTCCACCTCCCCTTCTCCTCCCGGAAATTTACAAAGCATACATGGCATGCGTTTACAACACACAAGGTAAATGTGTTGGGATGATAACCCCTAGCCGATTTCAAATCCTTTGCAAGGCTTTCTATAGGGCCAAGCTTGCAGGCTTGCATGAAGCCATAACACCTGCTCCTACTAGCTTTGCATCTGAGCTGCAGGGGCTCCTTGCTCGCAAGACTATGCTAGAAAACAAGTACGCTAGTAAAAAGATTAAAGACTCCTTTTCACGGGCCCTGCCAACCCCCATCCACGCTGCCCTTAAAGAATGGGCCCTGGTAACTCAAGAAAAAATGGCCTCCCCGCTGGACCACAACCCACAATACCAACATTACTGGAGCACTGACCCCCGAGACACTCTCTTTGGTGCCCACCATAACTCCCTCTCATCCAGATATTCTGGTTTTTCTGTCTGCCATCCCATTTACACCGAGGAAGCTATGACCCAGGCCTTACGCCATGCTATCTACTCAACCATTCTCAACACAGAGGCCACTGCTATTTTCATGTTCCTCCCTGTCTGGGGACAACACATGATAACTAACCCCTATTCCAAACTCATCACTGCCTATCCACATCTCTGTTGTGAACTTGGAACCATCGCTCGTACCAACCTTTGCTACAACGATCCACAATCCTCCATCAACCAGGAAATACCCCTTTCTCAGCACACATGGGACCTACAAATTATTGCAGTCTGGAACACAGCTGCAAGGATTCATTTAAACAATCATAACCCAGCTTGGCTACAAGGCCTGGCTTCAGCTGTACCAGAAGTTAACTGGAAGCTGCGCAGTATAGGCAACCATTCTACTCTCAATACAATGCATGCTGATATGCCTGGATTCAATAAATGCCAACGCCTCCCCTCTGACAAACAACAAATATCTAGATATCTTACCTCTCCACACGTAGGTAATCAGGAAGAACTTTTTGTACCTAACCAATCTAGTCCATCCCTCAAGCTCAAAGTCCCTGACTGGAGGACATGGGCCTACACTGATGGTAGCTGCCAAACCCAGAATGACAAACAAGAAATTGGAGCAGGAGTCTACTGCCCTCTTACTGACAGCAAAAGTTTTGTCGATCCCAACAGTGCTGGAATTACCAACACCATATGTCAAGCTGAATTAGCAGCAATTGCTGCTGCCATCACGCACTCTTATTCACACATTGCTTCAGTCAGTCTTACCTCTCTTCATCAAATACGTAAACAACTTATTTACCCAGAGAAGCACAAACAACATGTACAAGGGGATGTCCTTAAAATCATATCTTCTCTCATTAGCAATTCGCAAACCAATGAATGTGCAGATGCAATTGCTAAATATCAAGCAAGCCAAGCCAATAATATCGTGGATGATACTGGGATCCCTAGCGCAGGCCCTGGCGGGAATCCATTTTCTCATCTATTTTGGTTAGCCAAGGAGGAAAAAAAAGAACACAATGCTGGCACATCCACAGCTCCTGCACCCAATCCTAAAATCACCTACCTCCCCCATCTTCAAAATGCTCTCCAGTCTCATATGCATACAAAACACAGGCTTGGATATGCCAACCCCAAAACAGGCTACTACTCTTACTATCAGAGCTTATTACCTCATGTTAACAAGAAAATCAGCAATGCCTTTAGAAGCATGCCTTGTATATCCTCACCTATGAAGCGCACCATTTTACAATATCGCACTGGCACCCTCTATAACCAAAAACATGTGGTTCGCTTCAAGAGGTCCACTAACCCATTATGCCCTCTCCCAGGCTGTCATCAATTAGACAGCGCACTCCACATGCTTTCTGGCTGCCAAAATCATATCATCTCCAGCATGAAAGCTGAACGCCACAATGCTGCTGGGAGAATGATCATCAAAGCTCTTCAAGTTGCTAAGTTAGCAAAAGCCCGTGGGGGGCAGGCTTGGTTAACATGGACATAGGAAGTGATGATAGGCTGGCGCAACACAACCTCCAAATCCCTGCACATGCATCAAACAGAATTTTACCCCCTTACCTTTTTCCTAGAAAATTTCCTAAGAGGTCTAGACAGCCCCACCAACTTCATGCAAACCAGTGGCACGTGCATTTGATCAAAATTAAGTACTGTGAAGACACGAGGCCTGGACAACAGTTAGAGGCGGCACAGCGGCAGCATACAGACCTCAGAAAACTCATTAGTGCTAAAGTTGTGACTCTCCACACTATCCTTCTGGGTGTTGGTGGGACCTGCTACACTTATCATACCTTGAAACAGTTTAAACAACTTGGACTGGACCATCAACGGGCCCATAAACTTGCTCAAAAACTCCATGCCCATTCGGTTCAGTATGCCCATAAGCTTATTACCACTAGACGTGCTATGGAGAATAATAATGTTTTTCACAGCCAGGTTCTGGAGCCAGGTGCTTCCAGTAACCCTCCAGATCCACATTAGCTTTTTCTTCTTTGTAGCTTTGTGGTGGAGGAGACTCACGGCTCTTCTGAGCCAATGTGTCTCCTTTTCCTTAATTGATGTAGGGAGAGTTTCCTCTGGCTACCTAGTTTTTCTTTCCTTTCTTTCCACAATACAACCTGGCTGGCTAGGGAAGAGACAGATTTTAAGCCATCTCAATCCCACCCTTCTTCTTCTCGTCTAAAGCACCTCCCAGACCTTAAACATGCTCTGAAATCCCATATGCATGCTAAGCACAAGCTGGGCTATGCTGACCGGAAGACAGGCTACTGCACTTAATACTAGAGCTTGCTACCTCATGTAAACAAAAGCATGAGCAATGCCTTTTGGAATATGACTGTCTCTCAACTTGAATGAAACACACAGTCTTCCTATACTGCACAGGCACCCTATACTTGTGTAGCATACAATCAGAAACATGCAGTCCAATATGAAAGATCCACTAGCTTTACGTGCCCCCTACCTGATTGCCTTCACATGGATAGCGCTCTCCACATCCTATCTGGCTGCCAATGCCCCGTCATGCATAACATGGTAACTGAGCGTCACAATATTGCTTGCAGGATGAATTTGAAACTGGTCAGTGAAGGCTATTATGGGGCCAATCTTGTGCAGCTGGATGCGGGCAACACAAATCGTTTGGCCCAGCACGACCTGCAAGTCCCTGAGCAAACCTCTAACCGTGCTGTGCCTTCCTACCTCTTTAAACCCATGATTCCTATTCAAAACAGATGCAACTCCAGCCGCCCTGATGCAATCTTGGTCACTCCTCACCCAACTAACCCAAATAGACCACCCACTCCACCCTCACACAGAGTACTGCGCAGTATGGGGAGAAGCACAACTCCAGCCCGCCGTATCCACTTGATAGAAATTTAATACTGTGAAGATACGAGGCCTAGTGCCCAGCTAGAAGCCTCACAGCAACAACACAGCAAACTGTGCAAACGACTCCAAGGTGCAGAGATTACTATCCACCCAATCCTCCTGGGTGTGGGTGGAACCATTTACACTGCCCATTCCCTTGATCAATTCAAAAAATTAGGGATTGAGTCACAGGGATTTGAAACACTTGCAAGGGGTTACAAGGGGTCACAAGGGAAAAAAGGCCTCAGTCAAGACGTTTGACTGCTAGCCTGTTCATAAATACACATGAGGTCATGAAGAAAAAAAAGGAAGTTTGTTGTTATCCTGGTTTAGAAGAATATTGATATCCTGGGAATTCACATGGTGAATGGTGCCTAGACAGGGCATCCTGTGGGAGACGTGGAGGTGTAGGAAAGAGAAGTTGTGCTCAAAAAGTGAAGCATACTTTTGACAGAGAGAGCAGACCTGGGGATCGGAGCATCTGAACAACACATGTTTTTCATCTTGTATGTCATCAGAATCTTAGATATCACAGACCGGAGAAGTACTATTGGACCAAGTAGCCCGTTCAACTCGGAGAGCGTGTACCTGCAGCCTGAATCTGGCAGTGTTGCGAATGACATGATGGGGAAGATCCAAGTACATGTATTTAGGCAGTGTATAAGGTGGGTGAATGGCATGTGCATTTCTGACAGGGAGAGCGCACCATTGATGGTAAGTCAGCCGCTTACTGTTGCTTACTCTTGGATCAGGGGCTGTGAATTGGCTCCAATAGCCCAGGTGTCTAGATCTCAGGTCCACCACAAATTGACTGAGGTTCACAGGGTCACAAGCCATAATTTGACGTTTCATCAAATCCAAGTGAGCGAAACCATCCAGCGCAGATAAGAGGTGGGACGTCCAACAATAATCAGTCATGGAGCTAAGACTGATGTCAGCATGGAGAAACACTTGCAAGAAAACTCCATGCCCATTCTGTACAATTTGCGCACAAACTTACCTCTACCAGACGTGCCATCGAAAATTAAAAACACTCATCATAACACTGGTGCCCTTGAGCAGCGTGCTGCCAGAAACCCACCCGATCCACATAAATTCCCCTCTCATCTTCTGGTTAGGGAGACTCACGGTTCTTTGAGCCAATGTGTCTCTCTTTCCTTAGTTGATGTAGGGAGAGTTTTCTCTGCATACGTAGCTTGTTCTTTATTTCTTTTTGCTTTTCCTCTGCCTACATAGTTTTTTCTTTGTTCTTTCTCTATCATGCCAAACTCATGTCTTCTTCTTCTTCTTCTTCTTTCTGCTCACACTATGTGTTACGCAGCAGGCATGACACCTCACAGAGGACCAGCGCAGCTGATCGCGTGAGACAGCCTCACCAACTGAATCCAAACCAGCGACATGTGCACTTGCTTAAAATCAAGTACTTTGAAGACAGGAAGCTTGGAAAACAGTCGGAGGCTGCACAGCGGCAGCATGCAGACCTCTTCAAACTTATTAATGTGAAAGCTGTGACTCTACGTACCATCCTTCTGGGTATGGGCGGGACCTGTAATACCGAGCACACCCTTAACCAGTTCAAACAACTGGGACTTGGCTACCAATGTGCTGTTAAACTTGCTCGCAAACTTCATGCCCATTCTGTTATGTTTGCCAACAAGCATGCTACCGCTAGGCATGCTCTCGAAAAAAATGATACTGTATTATTGTTTAGTGACTTCTCACAGCCAGGCTCTGGAGCCGGGTGCTTCCAGTAATCCCCCAGATCCCCATTAGCATTTTCTGTTCTGTAGCTCTGTGGTGAAGGGGACTCACGGCTCTTTTGAGCCAATGCGTCTCCTCATCCTTAGTTGATATAGGGAGAGTTTCCTCTGCCTACATAGTCCTTCTTTTCTTTCTAGACCCTCTTGAACACAACCCAAATGACCTAATGCTACACAGAGCATTCTCAAATGCAGCATCACACAGAGACACAGCCCCCTAAAAAGAATTATCAAAACTCCACAAGGCTCCTAACATTCTTGTCTAAAGCCATCCAGGACGATTCACCCTTTGCAAATACAAAGTTGATGTATGCTGAAAATTTGTGTGGCCAGAGGTCGGCGCGGTGGAGAAGGTCTCTAGAGGTGGAGTGTCTGAGCTTGGGTCTGCATAACTGCGTGCTCACCTCCCACTGCCCTGGTTGACCCCTGTGCAAGAGGGGGGCCCATGCTGAGATGTTGGAAAGCTTGCTCTATGGCTTAGGGGTGGGTCTTGATCTTGCTGGACAGGGCCTGCCTGACAGTCGTGTCGTAGGTCCCATGGTGGAGGCCAACTTGCTAATGTAGACTTCTGTGCCACCTCTTCCTCTTGGTCTATGTGGTGGGGCCCTGCCTTTCAGGTGACCTTCCTTAATGCACGCGGCCAGACTTGGCAAGCGTAGCCTTTCTTTCTTCAACCAAAGAAAAAGCCCTTGAACTTGCACCAAACTTCACTATCATGCTGCAGGGGAATGAGGGGGAAGGCTACTGGACGGGCTGCTTACAGGAGGGCGAGATGCAAGCCTGGAAGGATGGCTAACAAGCCGCCTAATCCGCATTAGTTTGGTTGCTCCTTGCTGTGCTTTTAGTTTGTGGGACTCACTGTAAGTGTCAGCGCTGACTGTTGGGTCTCTCCTTAATGCACACTGGCTGTTGCCAGGCGTAGACTTTTACTTTTTTTCCTCACCTTCAAGGTCTCGTAGACACCAGGACAAAGAGAGAAGCCACTGGCCTGGACGACTGTCTGGCTGAGAGATTAATGTAGCCAAAACAATGCTTGGACATCCCATTCGTTCCTCGCCTCTGAAGACAGTCTCAGCTTTGCCATGTCCTCAGCTAACATCACCAAACAAAGAATAATGCAAGTAAATACGAACTTGCCCGATTTTGCCAATCAGCATGCAGCATACTGTCACCAAGGCAGATTGTGGGCAGCACACAGCCTCATCGCACAATTTCAGCTGACCCTTTGCATCCTGATCGATGCAGGAAGCGCCCCATAACTTTCCTATTTTTGCCGTTCAATAGTCACTACTCAAGTAGTATGACAAAAATAAACTCTGTTACGTGGCCCAAAAGACTTGCCACCCCACAGCAGGGGCTAAAGTAGAAACTCAGTGGGTATGCTGGGCAAGTGAAGAGACAAAATGAGCACATGCACAGAAAACTTGTTTATGCCATTCCCCTGAAGGCGCACAAGTGATACAGACAGCCCAGAATGAAACGATATCAAGTTCTTGCTTATCATAAATCTATCAATGGTGTTGCGAGGCTGTAACAAAACCTGATGAATTCCTCATATCAGGGGCTTGCAACATTATGGGTCCATAATCAGCCCTCATCCCTAACATGGAGGACTTGGCTCCCGAGGGCTGGAGGACCCTTTTTGGGTAAGGCTGAGCCATAAATGAGAGGGTTGAATAGGTGGAGCTGCCCAGCATGGAGGACGCGATGCCAGAAGCAACAGCTTGGCACAAGGAACCAGCAGTGCAAACAATATCTAAAGAGGCAGGCACCCCTTCATGACCAATACTAACTTGCTGCATGGTGGACAAGCTGGAACAAACAGCCACAGCCGCCACCAGCAGAGGAAGGTAGAGGCAGGGGCAGGGAAACAGGGAGGGCACCTGAGCCCACGGAGATTCCTGCGCTGGGCTGAATCATTTGCCGAGTTGAAGGTGTTGCCAATTACAACTATTTTGCCAATTATGATGTTTTGAACCATTAGCAAGGTTAGACCTAGCAACTCGTTACGTTTTGTCCAAGGCCCTCCATCCAACAAGCATCTGCTGACACCGCCTTTCAACCCCCTGATGCCTCCCTGACAGACCCTTGCCCTTTCCTGATATCAACTGTGCAGAGAAGGAAAAGGGGCCAAGGGGCTGTAAGGGGAAAGGGTGGTTGGATGCAGGTGCTAACCCCTCTCCTCCCCCTCTTGGCTACACGCAAAGATGCAATCAATTATCTTGACCAGCCTCCACATTTTTAAAACGTTGGCAAACTAGTTTGTCAAACCAGCAAATGACCCAAGCCTGGCTATGAGGATCAACTGCAATACAAAACAGCAAAAGGGATTCCCTTTCCTGCCATGCCTACCCACTGGAAAGCTGTGGGTTTAATGGCTCTTCATTTTTGTCTCCGTACCTCTCTGAGAGAATGACTGATTAGCAGCAGAGAAGCTCGCAAGAGGCTCGAAAACTTAAACCATTAAAAAAAGGGACTCATCTGAAGCGGCACAATGAATTTTATGAAAACAATTCGAGGAATTTGCAACATGTCAGGGTTGCAGTAGGAAAGAGGTGCTCAGTAGCATGGAATGAAAAGACAAAGGAAGCTTGGCAAGCAGGCTTGTTACATCAAAAGGAACAAATCCTCCTGTGCAGCATGACTCATCCCAATGGGTACAAGATCTAGGATGCTTGCACATGTCTGCGAGCGCTGGAAGAAGGCACAAGACACTTCTCAAGGCCTAGGACAAGGCCCCTGGCCTAGCTGCATCAGCTGCTGCTGCTTCAGCCAAAGCATAATGCGCCTCTCTTGCTGCCTGCTTACTGTACATGTCGATGATGGCGGCCTGCAGCTGCTCAATGCCCTCCTCCGTCAGCGAAGACACAGCCAAAGCATGTGGTAGCCGGGCAGCCACCTCAGATGCATCACCGTACACCTCAACTACGTCCTCTAACCTGTTTGTGAGCTGATCCAGGCGCTCATGGATTTCAGCAAGCTCAGAGGTGGGGACTTGAGGGCTGTCTCCTGCAGCAGGCTGTGCAGACTGGCTGTGCACTTCCTGTGCTTGCTGCTCCTGCAGCAGGTGCTGCTGAAGCTGCTCCCTAAAGCTGCCCGCCCGCTGCAGCTCCTCCACCAGCATGTCGCACTTGCTGAATACATCAATCCAGGGCTTGCCAGTGTAGCGGGCGCGCAATTCCCTCCTACAGCAGCCATGCCAGTGTGCAATGGCGTATGCATGAGGTCCAAACCTGATCTGAGGAATTGTTACAGGAGCCATTTACATCATGGGGTTTTTCCATATTGATTGACTTAATTTGTCTCCGTGTTCAGCAGCCTTGCTCACCCGGTGACCGGCCCAAAGATAGCCACCCGTGAAGAATGCATGCACTTGCCATGAGTAGAAGCCCCATCTTTGCAACTTATGTAGGGCAGAAATTGGGCAGAAAAGGTTATGGTTTGGTCATTTCCGGGAGCAGGAGCAGGAAAACTAAACCATAAAACTTGTTCGCGGGGCTCAGCGGGACATACGGGAGAGCTGGCAGGAAGTAACCCATGCCCAGTGGGCAGTCCTCTGTTGCTCAAGCACTCGCCATTGGCCAAATCCACCTTCACAAGTTCTCTGCATTTGCCATGCGGACTCCAAACAGATGCGCCCTTGCCCCCTCCCCCCCTCCCCCAAAGCATCAAAATCAAATGCTCAGCATTGCAAGCGCAAAGTGGCAGGCAGGCCCCTCTAGCTCACAGCTGTCCTCAGACACATATGCTTTGCCCGCGTCCTGCATCAACAACTGCACCTGATGGCCCACTGATCTGCAATGCTGGTCCCGCACTCCTCTGTCAAGTCCATGACAAAAAGCACGCTAGTGGGCAGGCAGTCGAGTGCAGCCAGCGTGAGCAGCTCCATCTTGTTGCGCTCATCATCGCCTCGGGACATCACGCCGGGCGTGTCGGTAACCTGCATACCATCACGGGATATTGCGCCAGGCATGTTGATCATCCACTCACCATGTGGGGGGTCATTCCTGATTCCACCTGCAGCACAAGAGAGCATCGCTACAATCCCATTTTGGGCTGCAACCTGGTGCGCACGAATTTGGTTTGCAGTTCATACTGTGGTGGGGGAGGCCTTGTGATCAACCAAGTTCATAATTCCACAAGAGATGGAATGTAAATATTGGGAGAGATGCACAAACTCGGGGATGTGAGGGGATGCAAGTGCCCCCTGACAACATTGCGCAGTAGTGTTTGCCCCTTCATTGGCATGAGCAAATATGATCATCATACCATTCCAAGGTCTCAAAGCTGAGCAAAGCTTTTTGCAAGAAAAATCGGGGTATATGACGATGACCTGGTGCTTGCGACCATCGAGGTAGAAGTGGCCCATCTTGATGGATCGGGTGGTGAACGGGTAGTTGCACACTTCTGGGATGCCTGAAGAGAGGACCTGCAATGATCCAGGGACCAGATGGAAAGGTTTTTGGCAACAAGCGATGCAAGCTGAAAGGACAATGCGTGTGTGCCAACAAAGCAAGCCTCATTCTGCAAGAAAAGAGCTCATCTTTCATGGACCTGGACAAAGTGAGAGGGTGCACTATCTACCGCAGCAGCAGCAGGCTTCACATGCGCAAGCCACAGGATATTGGCAACAGCGATCTCAGGGCTATCCTGAACACATGACAGCAAACATACCATGCATCCATGCTTGGTACAAGCAAAGTAAAGTGTGCCATGGCAAAACTCACTCAAGTGTTGAAATACCGTGAAATACAGAAAATATATCATCCCGCAAAAATAATGTTTTTGAGGGGTGCGGGATGACTGCGGGACGACCTAGAAATAACTTCTTTTGAGGCTGCGGGAAAGTGCGTAATTATTTTTGAGAATTTTAGAGGGTATGAGCAGGCAGATTGCCCCTGCGGGAACATGCGGGAAACAATAAAACAAATGTTGAGAGGGGTGCGGGATTAAGGCGGGAAACAAAAGATAAATTTTTTTTCCAGGGGTGCGGAATGATTACATTTCTGTACGGTATGCAAGAAAGCAGCATGCGATTGACAGGGGGCAGGTTTTCGCAATATTTGCCAAGAAGGCAACTGAATCTGCTTTGGACAGTCCCTTTTCTGAAATTCATGCATATGACATGCTGTTCATGGTGACTCAAATCCCCTATCCACGACATTTGAGCCAAGGGCTACCTGTCACCTTGAGCTGGGTATAAAAAAAGTTGACTGCATGAGCCAAATTTTCATGCGGTGTCTCTTACCATCGGGACTTAACCAGGTGAGAAGTATAATGTGCATGGGTACCTTCAATGCGTGTCCTATGCCCAGAGTTTTGCTCTTTCCCGCCTGGCTTAGAGAAATTTCCCACCCCACCAAGCCTGTACAATCCTTCTGTGTACCAATTCACTGCATAAGTATTGCTGCAGGGATCCAGCTTACCCTGACCAGGGAGGACTTGCCCACATTGGGGGCTCCAACAAGCGCTAAAGTGGGGAGCATCGTCTCCACTGTTGGCAACGCGCGCAGCTTCTTGGCAATCTACACATCAAGAAGAAAATTCACATTATTAAAAAGGAATAATGTGTCTCCACAAAAGCTACCATGTGCCTGCGGACTCCTGGCAAGCAGGGCTTGCGAGGATAAAAGCCACAAAAGAAGGATTACCAAACTGCCAGTTTGGATTGAGGCATGAAATCAACAATCTCCAAGGGGAACACAGATAAAAAAAAATAGATTCCTTGAGCCAAAAATAGTTGTGTGCATCAACAAAATAGTTATTGAAGCTCATGCACGCAAGTGTCACTAATACTTGATTAGGCTGGCGAAATTTGGAGGTGCATAATAAGTGCAGCGTGGCCTCACCTCTTTTAAATCATCTACAGCTTTGGCCCCTTTCCGATACACTCGTTCGATGGCTTCACAGCCTTCCAGCGCAACTTCCAAGGCATTCTGCAGGTGAGCAGGGCAACCAGCTGCATTGCCTAAGAACATGTAAAAGGGATGAGTGCATCCGACAGCAGCTGGTCAATATGATGTGTCAATAAAGAAGAAACGCATGCAAAGAATAATAAAGCAGAGCACACCATGCAACAATGTCGGAGACTTCATTTTGTGCTGGGTAACACACCTGCTTATTGCTGGCATTGGCTGCCTTATTTGCATAAGATTTGCCGACTTCTTGCACCACTTTCCGCAAGGCATCAACCTTGGAGAGCGTTGAGCTGCAAGGGAGGGAACACAACAACATACAGGATTTTGGAGTTGCAAAGAACTTCCTGGCTAATCTGCACAGCCTACTGTGCAAAGAAGCAGAAGCAGCTGTGTTGTTCTATACTGCATGATTCCTGTGACAGAGCACAACGTGAGGGCCCTTTCCTAGAAACAGCAAAAGATAGAGAAGCTTATTTTCTGTTTTGAAATCATTCCATTGCGCATCCAGGCATTTGTTATGTAGGGTTACATGATCTAGATAGCACTGGGACAATTGTATCTAAAGAGTTGCATCAGTGCTTGATCCTTCCTTGGGTAGTAAGTACAATGCAGTTTGTCAGATGCATTTCATAAGTTACATTGAAATGCATTGCGATAGCCTGTTAGTAGTTTTGGCTTTGTGAGGGCTCACAAATGGACAAACCCTGCCAAGCGCAGTGTCACAAACATCTCGGACCGCTGCTCTCTGCTCTCCAAGTTCCACTGCTGCTTATATCTCTCTGCTACAAATCATTCCTCCTCCCTTGACCTGTACATCCGGGTTGTCCTCACAACCTTCATCTCAAACACCCCCGTTGGCTCATTTGCCATCACCCTCCTCATCCTCTTGAGCCCTTTCCTGTTCACCTGCCCCTTCATCTTAAGCAGTTGGGGGCTGCTGGTTCCACCAAGCCCTCCACAGCTGCAATCTTTACAACCCTGACTAACCTGCACGGACTGCAAACCCCACATGCCCAAATGCTGACTCTGCCACCACATCCTCTGGCTACGGCCTTCTATGTGCTTCAGCTTGGCATAGCACGCCAAAAAAAGGGTCCTCCGCTCCATGGATTCACGGGCATTTTTTAAAGGACTGATGAAGGGCAGACCGTGTTATACTATACACACTCCTACTATCCCAATTCCCTGGGAAAAGCAAATTTGTTTTGGATCCCTGGAGGATTGTGAGGACTATGATGCCCTTTTAGTTCAATGAAAAACTTCCAGGGTGGCTTGGCAGAAGCTGCAGATCACAAATAATGAAGTTGGCAAAAGCGGCATTAAAGAGGGAAAGGGCCTTGCAAAATCTTTTGTTTATTTACAATATACATTTTGGGCACCTTGCCGACTCAGAAAAAGCCTTCTGCAACACACAGCCTGATAAGATCTTGGGCTTGAGAACCTTGGCTTTTAAAAAAAAGCCCACCCCCCTCGATAGGCGTCGAACAAGATTCATTTCCAAGGTAAAGGCATAGGTTAAGCAGAGGATCAAGCAGCATGAACACCAGCTGTTAGGTTGCTTGATGCACTTCAAGCGTCTCAAACTCAAGGATACAGAAGGTTTGCTAAGGCCTGTCACTGAACAGACCTCAGAGGAAGAAGCATTGAGCCTGCAGAGCACAAGCGAGCAGCAGAGAAGACCGCAGAGGGAGGCACAGAGCATGCAGAGCATAAGCGAGCAGCAGAGGACGTGATTGCGGGGAGTTGTCTAGATGACGATGCAGGCTAGTTCCCTGACTTGCTGCTGTCACTTTCTCTTGCTGCAAAGGACATTTGTCGCAAAACAGCAGAAACCAGTAAATTTTGAATGACCGTGAAGGGCCTTGCAAACCCTCAAAGTTTATGACCAATCGTTCAGAAGTTATCTTCGAGGCCTTGCAAAAATCCAGGATCACGAAAACAATAACTGATGACAGTGGTAAAATTGCAGGTGTGGCAACCAACAAAGATTCCTGCTCCTGGCATATCACTTGTTGCAAACTGCCATCTCCTTTGCACCTTTGGCTATGGCTCTTAAACTGCTGATCAAGAGCTTCATCTCTGTGCTCACATCTGACTGCTTGCACATGTGCAGGTCCGGAAACACCCCCAGGTTTGGGTACTGAGACAACTTTCTTGATCATCGGGGATCTTTCATTTTGGCAAAAAAGCTAAATTCAGAAGCTTGCTTGAAATACTATCGCATGACCTTCAGGAGAACGCCTCAATGCTGGACAATGGCCACCGTCACTTGTGCTCACTTTTCTGAAGAGGAATATTGTCCCATGTGCCTAGCAGCTTCTCAGAGGTGCAGCTGTGGGCTTCTGCACGATGCAAGCTGCATGCAAGGGCCCCAGAGGGTCCTCCTTTGAACACCATTTCCTTAAACCATGCTACCATTCCCTAGGGCCTTTGAATATGCAAGCACCTGACAAGGCAAGCATCAAGTCATGGTTTGGCCATGTCGAGCTTGCCGAGTCTTAAAAATGCAAATTGTTTGAAGACACTTCCAAGTGCACCCATACCTGTAGGAACCCTGACTGACAGTCAAGTGGAGCAGGGCAGACTCAAATGGGTGGAGCTTGCTTGGGTCAGGGAACTTTTTCACGTAGTTGCTGAGGGGCACAGACAATTCCTGAAGGGCACAAGGGGCATTAAAAGCACTTTGCACGAAATTAAGAAACTTCAAATGTGTAAGCCACTTGAGTTATATGCTTGTAGCCATGCCTAGTTGCTGGCCTTGGCAGCCTCACCACCAAGCCTCCCAAACAGAGTGTAGACCAGCAGGAACTCCCCCAACATAGATCACCTTCATCAGGGTGTCCATCTGGCGTGCAGCACGATTCCGCTCTTTCTCTGCCTCATTCTTTATGCTTGAGCTGTACGCCACCTGCACATGTGACATTGTTCAACAAATGGGTTGACCCATCAAGCTCCCCTTTCACACGTCTTCTAAATTTTCCAGGCATTCCCAGACAAAAGGAGCGTACAATACACAGTGTTGGCAGTCCCAGCTTAAATTTAGAGCCATTCTTCTACGATTCTTCATCCTTTTGTGGTACTGCTCCTGAGGGTTAGAAAGCTATGGCATAGCCATGTACATGACATTCAAAAGGAGCAAATTGTCCTGTTCAAGACACCTGAACACCTGAGGTGCGAACACCCTCAGTTTGTCCTCTTGAATGCAAGTATGCTGAGGGTTGGCCAATCCTATGCGCACACATCAAATTTGTTTTCCCACTAACTGAAATGTGTGACACCTTTGCTTGCTACTTTGTCTGCAGAGCCCCTACTAAATTTCCAGGACATCACCTCCCAACTCATGGCTCTTCTCCCAACTCATGGCATAAGAGCCCATACTTGTCCTCCTTCGACCTTTCTTTCATGAGACATCCATCGTATTCAGATGTTCCCTCATGAACTCCTCCATGTATGAACAGGCCAGCATTCATGTGTGCTTGACTGAGGCCTGCTATTTGTGTAATCCATGATCATTACACGTCATACTTCAACAAGAGGATGAGTTTTACTTGCAGTGTAAAGCATTCCCTACAGTTATTGTAGTCCCACAAAAAAAAATTGGTTTTATGGGAGGAACCCTGTGGAACACAGTGTGTTCAACACACACAAAGCATTGCGGTGGCACTCGCCTTGCTTGCGCGCTTCAGTGCTGAGGACAGGGACTCATTGGAGGGTGCCACCACCGGCAAGCCTTGTAATGCACCTAGTCTCCGTACACGAGCTCCTTGGCTTGGCTGCTCTTGCTGCTGCAAGCTCACACCTTTCCCAGGAACTTGTAACATAGTTGCGGAAAGGCTGGGCCGTCCAAGCAAGTGATCCGCCTGAGGCATACCAGAGGAGCTGGCTGCATGGCCATCTTGCGTGCTGCTTGCGAGCTCTGTTGGCAAGAAGGTATCATGCTTTATCAAAACAATATTGGTGTGAGGGCACGCATAGCTGCAAATGAATTGCATGCGCAAAAATCTTCTGCAGCTATTCCTTGTGAGCTTGAGATGTACTTACCAGGCAAATCCTCACGCGCTATTGCTGCTGCTTGCTGCACAGGGTTCATGCTGGCCCTGGACCTACGCATTCTCCATGGAGCTAATTTTGTGGGTGACAAGTGGCTCACTGCTTCTGCGCTATGTGTTTCTGTCAATGCCGTGCTGCTTGTGGAGCTGCTTGTGGAACTGCTCAGCCTGTCATGTTGAAGGAGCAGGGTGGGCAAAACAGGGGACAGGGCCGCACTGCTCCTGCCCATGCATCTATGCAGCCAGGCAGAGCAAGCTTGCCGTGGGAGGAGCATTGAAACTACCGGTACAACAGTATATCTAGCTGTTCTGTTGTGATTTCATTCCTTTTCCTAGGATAGCAATAAAGATAAGTGTGGAATTGTCGTGGAGTAGTGGGAAAATCATGCCAGGAACAGAAGCTTTTGACCGCGTTCCCAGTATTGGAAAAAATGGAGGGCGGGTTCGCAACGGTGGATTAGGATTAAGAAAATTCATCACTTTCGCAAATTTCAATTAATCCGAATTGATTTTTTAATTTAATTTAATCCAGCTCGCGCGCAACAACACGTACGGTCACCCTGAAATTTGACCGCAATTCTAGCCGGAGATGCTCTGCTATGGCACATACTGGAGTCCAATCACCAATGCTGAGCTTTCTGTGGGCTCTTGCTGCCGCCCTGGGACGCCAACTTGTAGGAGTACTCACCCCACTAGTGGAGGCGGGCAGAGTGCAAGGAGGACGCGCATTCAGGCCAAGATACACCACGCAGGCCATTCTAGAGGGCACAGGAAGCCCTTTGGAGAGGCTCCTTAATTTTTGCAACCTTTAATCCACCTCTATTTTCTTTAGAAAAATCCTGGGAGGGGGCAGGATTAAGAAAAATACTTTTCTTAATCCACTTTCCACCATTAATCCAGGTGCTTAATCCACGTTTGTAAATGCACACCTAGATCAATCGAATTCCATTAATCTTGATCCCGAATCCACAATTGTAATCGCGCCCTTATAGAAAGAAAGAAAAACTTCGTGGGCAAAGAAGACTCTCCCTATATCAATTAAGGAAAAGGAGACTCATTGGCTCCAAAGAGCCGTGAGTCCCCTCCACCACAAAGCTATAAGACATAAGTGTTGGGGGTCTTGAGGGTTCTTGGAAGCACCCGGCTCCATAATCTGGCTGCAAGAAGTATTCTTGTTTTATATAGCACGCCTATAGCGCCCTTATAGCACGCCTAGTAGTAACAGGCTTGTGGGCATACTGAACTGAATGGGCATGCAGACTACGAGCAAGTTTCAAGGCACGCTGTTGGTCAAGTCCCAGTTGTTTAAACTGATTCAGGGTATGCTCTCTGTATCTTAATTTCATTCAAAGAAAAGAAAAAGAAAAAGAAAGAACTACGTAGGCAGAGAATCTCTCCCTACATCAATTAAGGAAAAGGGGATACACTGGCTCAAAGAGCCGTGAGTCCCCTCCACCGCAAGAAGTGAAACAGAAAAGCTAATGGGGATCTGGAGGGTTTCTAGAAGCACTTGGCTCTAGAACCTGGCTATTAGAAGTACTCTTGTTTTGGATAGCGCGTCTAGTGGCAACAAGTTTGTGGGCATATTGAACAGAATGGGCATGAAGCGTTTTAGCCAGCTTGATGGCGCGTTGATGGTCCAGACCTAGTTTTTTGAATTGGTTCAGGGTATGCTCAATGTAACACGTTCCCCCGACGCCTAGGAGGATAGGATGGATAGTAACAGCTTTAGCACTAATATATTTGCAGAGGTCTGCATGCTGCTGCTTAGCCGCGTCCAACTGATGTTGAGGCCTTGTGTCCTCACAATACTTGCTTTCAATCAAGTGCACATGGCGCTGGTTTGCATACAATTGATGAGGTTGTCTCACACGGTTAGCTGTGCCAGTCCTTTGTGTGGTGCTGTGCCTGCTGCGTAGAGCATGATGTGAGCAAGAGGAAGTAACATTGTTAGAGGTTGTTTGGGCATTGTGAGGGGTTATCAGGATAGCATCTGGCCGGCTGGAGGCTGATCTTGCTCTCATAGAAGGGCTACGAGGTAAGAGATAAGAAGGTGTAGTTCTGTTTGAGGCATGTGCAGGGGTTTGTAGGTTATGCTGCGCAAGCTTGAAGTCGCTTCCTATGTCTGTGTAGATAAGGCCTGCTCCCAAAGGGCTTTTGCTAAGTGCTTTTGTAATCATTCTACCTGCAATATTATGGCGTTCAGTTTTCATGTTGGATATGGTTTGATTTTGGCAGCCTGAAAGCATGTGGAGTGCGCTGTCTAATCGATGACAGCCTGGGAGAGGGCAGCATGGGTCAGTTGACCTTTTAAAACGGACTGCATGCTTTTGATTATAGAGGGTACCTGTGCGATACTGTAGGATGGTGCGCTTCATGGGTGTGGATATACATGACATATTCCTGAAGGCATTGCTAATTTTTTTATTAACATGAGGCAACAAGCTCTGATAGTAAGAGGAGTACCCTGTTTTGGCATTGGCATATCCAAGTTTGTGTCTAGTGTGCATGTGGGATTTGAGAGCATCTTGGAGAGTGGGGAGGTAGGTGTACTTGGGAGCAGGTGGGGGACCTGTAGATGTGCCTGCAGCATGCTCTCTTTTTTCTTCCTTGGCTAACCAAAAGATATGTGTAATTGAATTTCCGCCAGGACCTGCACCGGGGATACCAGCGTCTGCCATGCAATAGTCGGCGTGATTGGCCTGATATTTTGCAATGGCATCAGCACATTCATTTCCAGCGATGCCAGCATGAGACTTCACTTTTTAAGATGAATATTGGTTTGAGAGTTGTTGATGAGAGTTGAAAGCATTTTAAGGACATCTCCTTAAATATGCCTCAAGTGCTTCTCAGCCTGAGGGTAGAGAAGTTGTTTACGTATTTAATATAGAGAGGTGAGGCTGTCAGACGCAATGTTCGCATAGCTGTGGGTGTTAGCAGCAATAATTTCATTCATCGTAATCCACAATTGTAAACGTGCCCTGAATCGGCGGACCGGGAAGAAAATGTTGCTTCCACTGGGCGGTCTGGGAAATTCCTCAATGGACTGAAAAAAAATGGATTTCAAGATGGATTAATTCCCCTGACCGGAGAAAAAAATCATGTGCGGACCCCCTCCCTTGCGTAGAAATTCAGGTGGACCGGGAAATTCAAACGCCCCCAAAAGACTCCAAACGCTTAAACCTGCAAATTGACTTCAATCACCATTGTACACATGTTTGAGCGCTCTCATGAGCTAAGGGAACTTCCGGGTCCAGATGTCTATCGAAAACAATGGACCAGAAAACTTTTGTCCCCGTAGACTGATCTGGACCGGGAAATTGTTTTTTGAACCTCCCGGACAGGGCCCATTGGAAATGCGGTCAATTGTTTCTTGGGTACCCAACATAGTCACCTCAAGTTGTAAATGCAATTCTTGGGCAATCCAACATTTCCATTCTTTTCCACCCAGTACCCAAATGTTGCAAACAGGCCCTCAATTGCACCCGTAGTGTCCGGAGGAAGGGTCGGAAAAAAAAGGAAAAAAGGAAACAAGACAAAAAATGTAAATAAGATAAAGCGATTGAGACAAGCCTCCACCCACAAATAAGAAATGGCTTGATGTTGTTTACTTTGATTGCTATCATAAAAGACGGCGGACGGAGGGTCTGGCTTTCCTTAGTTGGAATGCTGACAGTGCTGGCTCTGCTTGTTAAAGGTCTGGAACTCCAGTCTTTCAGCTATCATCTCGCCCTCTTTCTCGTTGCTGGACCTGTCTTCTTTCTCTGCCTGCCGTGCTTCTCTCTGAACTTTGTGGTGGGGAGATCATACAGTCTGTGCACCAATGTGGCCCCCTTTGCTTAATTGATGTGTAGTGCTTCACTGCCTATGCACTTTTCCTTTTCTTTTTCTTTTTCTGGCCTTTTGCATCAACCAACGCGACTTCTTTTATCTCAATCACTTTATTTATCTTGTTTACATTTTTTTGCCCTTTTCTCATTTCCTTTTTCGTTACCCTGATACCAGACACTATGGGTGCGACTCACCATAATAATAAGGAAAATGAGGATGACAGGGTTGTGTTCACCACATGATGTGCAAACAGAGCAGAAGAAGACTGTTCCCATGGTTTTATGAGCCAATACAGATATGCTGTTTACTTGTTGTTAAAGCATATTGTAAAAAAAGGACATTGTAACCGAGTTACAGAGTTTTTCACGAGGTCTGTTGATGCCAATTTGATTGCCACCTGGACAGGGTTCTCCAGATCCGGATTGAAAGCAGGCCAAGCAGCCAATCTACCTGGCTTGAGGTCAAATTCCACCGCAACCTTGTAGCCTGATCTACTACAGACCCCTGTGTAATCTAATCAGCAAGAAGCTGATCAGCCAGAGTCTTGGGCTTTAGGGCAGCCCCTTGTACCACAAGGGTTAGTAACCCAAAACCCTTAGCACACAATAGCAACCCCTAAGGCTTTCTACTGCAAACATTTCTGTATTCCAGATAGAAAGGGGCCTGCATAGCTGAGGGGATAGATACTTGCAACAGATAAGGGAGATGCTCTGCTGACAAAAAAAAGCTGCGTAGGCTGTGAAACATGCCCCACATCAAATAAAAAAGATAAGCCATGGTGGCAGCATGAACACACCCTACAAGGGTTACAACGGTTACAAGGGTAACAAGGGAAAAGGCCTCAGTCAAGGCGTTCGACTGCTAGCCTGTTCATAAATACACATGAGGTCATGAAGAAAAAAAATAAAGTTTGTTGTTTAGTTTAGAAGATTATTAATATCCCGGGAAATAACATGGTGAGACAAGGCATCCTGTGGAAGACATGGAGGTGTAGAAAAGATAAGCTGTGCTCAAAGAGTGAGGCATACATTTGACAGCAAGAGCAGACCTGGGGATTGGAGCATCTAAACAACACATGTTTTTCATCTTGTATGTCATCCGAATCACAGATATCACAGACCGGAGAAGTACTATTGGACCAAGTAGCCTGTTCAACTCGAAGAGCGTGTACCATCAACCTAAATCTGGCAGTGTTGCGAAGGACATGATGGGGAAGATCCAAGTACATGTATTTAGGCCGAATATAAGGAGATTGAATGGCACGAGCAGCTCTGACAGGAAGTCCGCACCATTGATAATACGTCAGCCGCTTACTGTTGCTTACTCTGGGATCAGGAGTTGTGAACTTCAATTGCATTGATTCCAGTAGCTAAGCTGTTTAGTTCTTAGGTCCACCACAAATTGACTGAGGTTCACAGGGTCACACGCCAAAATTTGACTTCTCATCAGGTCCGAGTGTGCCAGACCATCCAGCGCAATCAAGAGGTGTGATGTATAACAAGAGTCAGTTCTGAAGCTAAACCAATGTCTGCGTGGAGGACCTCCTTGAGGAGGAGACTGTTGCACTTAGTAAGCAAGTTGTAAAAACGCAAAGTGGCACGAAACCAATTGAACTGTAAAAGTTCCATGCCACATTCTCGTAAGAGGCTCCAAGATGGTGTTGTGGATTTTACCCCAGGAACGTTCCGCAAGACGTTCAGCATTCACCTAGAGCTGATCGTCCATTTCTGTGCCTTGCCGTAAGTAAGGAGTGGCCCATCATCTGGCTGTCATACATTCCTGCTGGGATAGCAATTGTTTTCAAAATCCAAATGAGCGCATGCAGCCAATTTGTGAGGTTGTAATTGTTAGCAAAGGCCTTCACACGATAAGTCCCCGCTATGCATGGTTTCAGAGCAGCCTCAGCACCAGTGGAAAGGTTGAGACGTTTGTCACAGACCACACCCAGATATTTGAAAGAATCAGTGTAGGGAAGGCTGTCACCATCATACAACAGTTGGGGAAGAGTATTAGCTCTGGAATTGAAGCTAACGACCTCAGACTTTTGTGTATTGACAGTCAGGCATTTTCTGTGCATAATCCTGCAGCTTGTTCAACATGGTTTGCATGTGGGTGTGGTTGTTTGCAGTCAGGGCAAGGTCATCTGCATAGAGCATATTAGAAACATGAAATTTGGTAAACCTGTCACTGCGCCTGTTTCCCCACATCACTCCCTACACTCCCTACATCAATTAAGGAAAAGGAGACACGTTGGCAAAAAGAGTTTTGAATCTTCTGCACCAGATAGTAAGAAGGAAGCTAATGTGGATTTGATGGGTTTGTTGCAGCGCTGGGGTGTGACAAGTAATTTTGTTTTTAAAGGCACATCTTGTTGAGGTAACTTTGTGCGCATATTGCACAGAATGGGCATGGAGCTTCCGCCCCACATCAATGACAGCCTCTCTGAGAGGAAAGAGGCTCCTAGCGACAAAGATTACCCTGTGTCTTACTCACCACGGTCAGACTGGAGAAAAAGTCAAGCAGCAAGGATAAAGAAAAGACCCAGCAACGAGGAAAGGTGAAACCAGAAAGACCTGATTACTCCCTATAAAGCCAAACCCACTTCTTCTCCTTCTACCTCCTGCTCACACCATCATGCGTTACGCAGCAGACACAACCCCACACTGAGGGCCACAACAGCTAACCACGTGAGGCAACCCCACCAACTGAATGTAAACCAGCGGCATGTGCACTTGATTGAAATCAAATACTGTGAAGACTCGAGGCCTGGACAACAGTTGGAGGCGGCACAGCGGCAGCATGCAGACCTCTGCAAACTCATTAATGCAAAAGTTGTGACTCTCCACACCATCCTTTTGGGTGTTGGTGGGACCTGCTACACTGAGCACACCCTTAACCAGTTTAAGCAACTGGGACTTGACCACCAACGCGCCAATAAACTTGCTCGCAAACTTCATGCCCATTCTGTCATGTATGCCAACAAGCTTGTTACCACTAGGCGTGCTATTGAAAGCAAGAATACTTCTTGCAGCCTGGTTATGGAGCCGGGTGCTTCCAATAACCCTCCAGATCCCCATTAGAGTCTTCTTTTTGTAGCTTCGTGGTGGAGGGGACTCACGGCTCTTCTGAGCCAATGTGTCTCCTTTTCCTTAATTGATGTAGGGAGAGTTTCCTCTGCCTACGTAGTTTTTCTTTTCTTTTCTTTCCAAGGACTTTGACAGCAATGAAAAAGAAGCTTTCCTCTGCAATCAGTGCTGCTTTGGAGGTACAAGGCTGCTTTGGAGGTACAACGTTGAGTTCCTCTCTGCATTCCCTGTTTTCTTTTACATCTTTCCTTCCTTTGCGATTATTCTAGATTTGCCTTTTAGAGCAACAGCAGCCAGCACTTGCACACTATTTTAAGCATACCTCCACTCTTGCCGCGGGGGTTATTCAAAAGCCTCTGATGGGTCAGGAGTAATAAGGGCATGAAACATGCAAAATTGGTGCAACAAAAAAGAAACGGGGAACCTACAGAAAGCTTGCTCACTTGTTACTTAGCAAGAAAAGAAAAAAAAGAAGGGTAACTCTCCCTACATCAATTAAGGAAAAGGAGATGCATTGGCTCATAAAGAGCCGTGAGCCCCCTCCACAAAAGAAAAGTCTACGCAGGCCAAAGGCCGCGTGCATTAAGGAAAAGTCCCTTAACTAGCAGGCTAGAAGGGGTCTCACCAAGGGTCCCTCAAAACTGCACTAGCTACAGCTAGCCTAGGATAGGGAAGAAACAGAAATAATGAGGATCGGGCGGGTTGTCATCAGTGCCCCAAGACGCCCGGACTCTCCTTCTCCTGGTATCCACCTCCGCGCGCCCAGTGACCCCTCCCCCCTGAAGCCCCCTGTAAGCAAAGAGCATGTCTGGTGTTAATGATAGTGGTTAATATTTGCAGGGCATGGCAGCTCAATCTGAAAGCTAGGGATTTAGCTTTATGCTTGGTTAGGCCTAAATTGACAAGAAGTTTGATTGTGTACTCATTGTAAATGGTGCCAGCCACACCAATCAGGATGATGTGTAGAGTCACTTTGTTGTTCCTGTTTGGATTCCTTGAGCTGCGGGTTTTAAGTCTGGTTATAGGGCGAGCATGTTGAGTTGCTGCAGTTTCCAGAGTAACGGAGGGGTTGGTGTCTGGACAGAATTTCAGTTTAACAAGGTGGACGTCTCTGTCTTAAGGAGGGATCTTAGAAGGATCAAGGTGAGCTTGTCTGCCTGGGATAGAGCGCAAAAAGATAGCATCAGGGCGGCTTTGGTGACGGGCAGAGGAGCCAGTACCATTAGGGAAAACCCAGTCTGGAATAGCTCGTGAGATAGTTTCAGGGACTTGTATATTATGATGCAGGAGTCTCTCATTATGGCAGGCATCCATACCAATAAGGGATGAGCCAAATCTGCCTTTACTAAGGGCTTTTACACAGAGGGTAAGGCCCTCATGGTGCCTGTTGGTATGTGTATCACTCATGGTCGTGTTTGAACATCTGAGGACAATATGATTAATACTATCCATGTCGTCACAGAGCGGACACCTTTCAGATGTGGAAGATATGTTGAATCTGTTGGCATGCTTTTGTGTGTAGACTGTCCCTGTGCGGTATTTGATTACATTTATCTGTTGTTTGAGGGTAATCTTTGGATTTTTCCAGAAGGAGTTGCTGATCTCTTTGTTAGCAAGTTGATAGTTTGGATTGTGAGCTTCAGTGTTAGCGGTGGTGACAGGGGAATTTGGTTGTATGGCATGGTTGAGTCTCTGCCAGCTATTGTAATGGTAGCCAGAGGCATCAGCAGAGCCAAGCTTGTGCTGTTTGTGCATGTGTAATTTAATTTTGCTGCTCAGATTGGTGAGGTATCGGATTGGGGAAGCGTGGGAGCAGTGCCTGCCACTATTTTGTCTGTGTGAGGTCTTCAATGAGAGCCAGTAGTTATTGTGGAATGGGTCCTTGGCATCTGGAAGTGCAATGTCCGTGGTGTCCGTGAGTGCTGCAGTGCGTGCACAAGCGTCAGCCCCCTCGTTACCAATAATGCCAGAGTGGGCTTTGACTTTGTAGAAGTGGATAGGGTGTGGGGAGTGCTCTAATATGGTTGATATAGCCTGAATGAGCTCTGCATGTAGGTGGTTCTTCATGCGCATCGGGTTAAGGGTTTGTTTAGAAATCTGGAGGAGGCAGGATGCACTATCAGAGGCAATGTCATTTTGCCCTTGTTGGAGTGCCACTAAAATGCCTGCAAGTTCTGCTCTGTTGATGGTGTTAGTAGGTCCATGACCATTGTGTTTTATGTGCAGCTGTAGGTGTTGGGAGGGTGAAGCAGTGTCCCTTCCCGGTTTGTAAATACCTGAACCAGAAAGTGGTGGGGAGTCATCATCTATGTGTTTAATTATGCTGCCATCTGTATAGGTGATTTCTCTCCAGTATTTGATTTTAGGTGCGAACGTCCTCTTGTATTCGGCAGGAAGAAAGGCTGCCATTGCCTGAGGGCACTTGTGTGAACAGCTATGAATGTCAGGGGGAAGTGATTGGAACTTCTTTTTCCAAGTGTTTGATGCTAGGTGTTGGTGGGTACGCAGTGGCGTGGCAGGATTTGGGAGATCTAGGGGTAGCCAGTGGGCTTCTGGTACATCTCGATTGAGGAGTTGGAACCAGTCTTTATTTGCGCTATCCAGCGCTTCTCTAGCATGAAGATTCCAGACTACAATGAGTTGCATCGGATAAGAAGGTAGGGTGGGGTTAGGTATGGTGCTGAGCCAGTGCTGGGGTGCCTGGAATTGGATGTTTCCGGCAGGGAATTTGGCAAGCACTTTTGCAAGACCCGGTAATGGTTAAGCCAACTCATGTAAGCGTTGCAGCTGAAGCCTCTCCAGTGGGGCAAAAGCAGGAAGGTAACAACTGGATCTGTGGTTTGGAGGGAGGAGTGCACTGCGTGGCGCAGGAGTCTGAACATAGTTTCATCGTCATGAGGGGGATGGCAGAAGGAGAAGCCATTGTAGCGTACAGAGAGGGCATCTGTGTGTGCCCCGAAGACCTGGTCACGAGCAATTATAGCAGGATAAAGTGCAACAAGGCCTCCCGAAAAACAAGCCAACGACGAACAATGTCCTGGAAAGTCTATTTGTTAAGAGCCCCGGCCAAGGGGATTCATGACTTGGGCCAGCATGTCTTCTTTCCCTTAATCGATGATAGGAGTGTCTGGCTGGCATGCACGCTTTCTTCCTTCTCTCAAGGAGAAGATTTACAAGAGGAACTTATCCCCAAGGCGGAACTTCCCCTTTTGTGGCTCACCATGCTCTGAAGAGACCTGGAAATGCAAACCACTTTCTGTGTAAATCAGTCAGACATACTGGAGGTGGCATCTGCGGGGGCTCCGTGTTGCCCAGCATTTGCTGTGCATCCTTTGGCTGGGAAAGGAGCTATTTGAAACTTGCATGAGTCCCCAAGCACTTTCTGGACCAGCGCTGCAGTTAAAGGTTCGATGTTGCAGAGTAGGCTTTTTCTCAGGAACACAGGATGGAGTGGTGCTGTGGGGGGCACTATAGCCTTCTATATGACTTATGCTGATGACTTATGCTTAAACTCTAACTCACCAAATAATCTTCAGGCCATGCTTAACCGTCTCAAGGCTTATGCCCGTCGGAAATTCTTGACAGTCAACACTAAAATATCTGTTATCATCTGTTTTAACTCCAAGACTGATAACTTGCCTCCCTGTTTTATGATGGTGAGGCCTTGCCTTACTCAAATACCTTTCGCTACCTGGGGATGCAGTTGGACAAACACATTAATCTGCACAATGCTGCTGAGGAAGCTCTCAAACCCTGCCTGGCAGGCATGGCTCGCGTACGTACTTTTGCCCATCATCACCAGATTACACACCGCCTACATGCCTACTTATGGCTCTTCAAGACGTATGTCGTACCAGCAGGATGTATGCAAGTCAGATCTGGGCCACTGCATATCTTCAACAGGGGACAGAGATGGATCATTGCATCCAGAAATGGCTTCTGAGATTCTTAAGATCCATGCTGGGTGTAAGAACATCAACTCCTTCCTGGAGTGTCCTCTGTGACTGTGGAATCAAACCTATTCAATTCAACTGGTTCAGAGCCTGTGCACGCGTATATAATTCTCTCCCATTGCAACCCATTGCAACAGTGCTCTACTTCGCAAGGTTTTTCATGCGGACATCTCCCTCAGCCCCAGGAGTTCCTCTGCTGGACGTCCCGTCTATTGTTTGCCATGAATGGCTTGCATCACGCTTATCATTTCCAGCAAAAGATACTATCGTAGTACGCTCTGCTGATCCTTTGGACTTGAGTCAGCTTGTTGAGGATCTCAGGTCTCGCCATCTAGCATATTGGAGACAATTTTCTGGTTACGACCCATGAGACACAAACAGCAAAAAACTTACTTATCATCACTGGTGTGCTCTTCAAACCAAGCCTGCACACATGACATATTCTCCTTATATTCTGCCCAGATATTTCTACTTGGATTTACCTAAACACATCGTCCGCAGTGTGGCTCGATTTCGCCTTCGTGTCCATACCTTGAAAGTCGAGCAGGCCACATGGGGTGATGCTATTTCCCCTGCCTGTGATCTATGTAATGCCAAAGATGATATGCAGGATGAGCAAGACGTTCTTTTCAAATGCACTCATCCCCATGTTTGTTCTCTTCGACTTAAATATGCTCCCTTATTTTCTGGTCCTCTCCTCTCTTTATCTCACTTTTCCAATAGCGTGGCTCCCTACGTGCCTGGCATTCACCATGTACAGTCTTGTCATATCTCTTCTTTCTTAAATCAAAACAATAACAAGCTTTTTCCTTTTCTGCATGAATTATTGCTTTTTTATGAGCAGGCTAGCAGTCAAACGTTTTGCCTGGAGGCCTTATTTTTTCCTGTAACCTGTAGCCTGTAGGGGGCACCATAGCGTCAAGTGAAAGTGCCAGCTTTATTCCTTTCTTGGCAAGCTTTAACACTAAAACTGAACCCAAGATCCATGCTTTCCTAAATCAAGATTCCTATGGATTTTAAAGTTCTTGCCAGAGTTGGTTTCAATTGGTGATGCTGGTTGAGATATTTTGACCAGCAGCTGATTAGCCAGAGTCTCAGGCTGTAGGCCAACCCCTTGTGACCCTTGGAAGTGCCAGAGCAGAAATGCCGCAGCATCGCCCATGGTGCAAGCCCTTGCAACTTGAGCACATTGCTGTGTTGGGCAATAAACGGCAAGTACAAAAGCATTTTGATGCGGACAAGAGAGAAAGAATTATACATGCCAGTACATTGCATGCATTAAGGAAAGACCGCAAAGGAGCCTCAATGTAGATGGGGTCTGTTGCCTGCCGCAGCATCGCCCATGGTGCAAGCCCTTGCTACTTGAGCACATTGCTGTGTTGGGGAATAAACGGCATGTACAAAAGCAATTTGATGCGGACAAGAAAGAAAGAATCATACATGCCACTATGCTGCATGCATTAAGGAAAGACCGCAAAGGAGCCTCAATGTAGATGGGGTCCGTTATGGCTGCTACAACCTCACAGCTCACCGCTTGTAGATGGCTAAACAATGGGACCTTTTTGACCCTTATTTTCAATAAGTAACAGGGCCAAATGTACACATTTTTGGGGCCACAGAGGTTTGCAAGCTCCTAACCCACCCACTGGCCCGTCCCCCTTGCTTGGCACTACCAAGACAAAAAACAACAAGGAGCAAAAAAAGCAGAGAAATGCACCTTCAAATTCCAGAACTGATGCACAGGATGCTGGAATCAGCTAGTTAGCCAATTTTCGTTTTGTAGAGGGTGGTCCAGCCGTGGGATGACGTTTAGTTGTCCTAGGGATCAAGGGATGCATGGCCACCGGTCCATAGCAAAGGTATGAAACAACACCATCGTGTGTTGAAGGGCTTGCTTTCAAAAGTGACCAACCTACGACCATTCATTCACGCACCTTTACAGTACCTGGACAGGCAGCCCCAGTCATCGAGCCCTAACAATTAAAACATAATAACAGTTCCAAAAGCCTGCCGGAAGAAACCTGGCAACATTTTTCAGCATGCCATTGTTTTGGACTAGGATTGAACTGCCCGTAGACGAAAATGCACAGGCGAGGACATCATGCGCATCAGCGTGCCCACTGGGTGAGTGTAGTTTCTGTAAGGGGATTGTGAGACAATGCGGTGCACCGTCTCCATACTCCTCTCGTCCACCTGCAGAGTGAGGAAGGGCCAGAACAATGTGGATGCACAAGGACCAGTGCATGCTAATCGTGGTCCTACCTGCAACACGGGGGGAAGTGTTGCAACTAGTGAAAGAATGAATTTGGCACATCTGCCCTTCAGCGATCCCTCTCACAAGTTCACTAGGCCAACAACTGAGAGGTATTTCAGAAGGAGGTTAGAGAGTAGGTTTTTATAAAATACGGCGTAGCCAAGGTTGGAACACCAGAGTATGCTGCACCACAGGGCCCTGTGCTTGCTCTATGCTCTTACTCATTTGTCACACACATACATACATATTCATTTTTCATATCAGTGTGTCTAGATAAATTCAGGCAAATTTTTGCCTGACTTCCCCCTTACTAAATGATTTTTCCCTCCATGAGCCTGGCCATGAATTCTTTGCTAGAGCGGGCATGAGCAGACTTAATTTAAAAACCAGCAAGACCTGTTCTCTTGCACCATTAAAGGTTTCCTTATGCCTGCACACGTCGGCCCAGAAGGTTCGCTGTGGAATTATGCACCAAAAGCATGTTCTTGAGCAATATTTATTTAGAGGTATGAGCAAAGGGGTCCAGCTACACTTCGTGCAGTGCTGGAAGGGGCTTCTGACCAAGGGCCTCCGCAGAAACAAGCTGTTGTGAAGCGGAAGGAAACAAATGAGTTCACCAAGAGGTTTCATGAAGCAATAAAAGTAGCATCAGCAGTCTAATGTGAGCCGCAGTAAGCGGCGTGTAGAGCATTGCCGCCTTGGGAATCCTCCCTCCCTGCAGCGTCTGAATCCCCTGCAGCAGCAGCTAGCCCATGCACCGGTGTTTGCATGCACAATTCTTGCATGTACAGTTTCCTGCCCTGCAAGCACAGAAGGGAGGGGGGCTTAGGGTAAGGGATTGCGAGTGAGCCCTTGAACCTAAGCCACACCCTGGAGATGCCGAGCAAAGCATGGTGAAGTGAGCAAAATTTTACAGTTACAAAGGCAGCACCCAATACACACGGTATTGCTGTCAATTGGGACAGCATGTTAAAGAGAAGCATTAACAACAAGAATATAAAGCAATGCAAAGGAGCTTTTAAAGCAGCAAAATAAATAATATGTGTTTAACCAGAGGAAACCATAACATAATCTGAGAAGGTGGCATGGTACAATTTGGATGAGAATTCAAGCTGTAGGAAAGGGAGTGAGGACGAGAGACTGAACATGTCTGAGCCTTCTGTAAATCCAGGAGGTCTGCTTCTTTGGCTTTTGCATGTGCATTTCGGGCAGCTAATCAGCTTTGCTGCCCTAGACCATTGAAAAGCATTTGACAAAACTTTACACTTTGTGTGCGTTGGATAAGAGACCCTCATTGAGGAAATGACAGAGAGCATGAAAAGTAGCACTATGTTGCCTCAAATGCACAGCTAACCTTAGCAAAAACAAGGAGCAAGCATCGAAACTTTTGAGCATCTGCTGATTATGCTCTGAAAATGAAAGACCTATCCTGGCAAGCCTTTACCTTGCCCCACACTGAATGCGCTCCAGCCCATTCCAAATGGTCCATGAGTGAGATGTAAAACTCAGTTGTTCCAAGTATCATTACTGCATACCTGCAGCAAAACATGCAACAAAGCTCAAAGTATTTATGCAGGAACTTAATCATGGGTGTCAGTAAAATGCCGGGTTCCATATGTCTACACTCCTTTAAATCCGAGGACTCTGCACCTGAAATAAGTACAAATTTTGGGGGGTGTGAGCGTAAAATGCTCAACCTGCTCAGCAGCAACAAAGCATAGCTGCTTGTAAGAGGAGGCAAGACTGGCAGCCATGGCTGTACTTCTTAACATTTGAGAATGATTAATCACCCTATGGACGGCAACTACTGTCTAAATGTGATTGCCACCTGAGCGATGCAAGGCAAAAGCCATGCATGCAAATGAAGAGCCTGTACTCAAGGCGTCTGTCATGGGCGCTGACAGAAATGTCTAGTAGCAGTCTTGAAGCATGCTGGTGCGCAGCTAGATAGTCTTGTCGTCACAAATAGGGCGCTGTCAACTGGGACTAAACACAGCAGACTCTAGCAGACTGTAGCAGAAATAGACTTACCCATACTTAGGTGGTGCTTTTCCCTCGGAAGGCGGAGCTTTCAATATTCCTGCAAGGCTGCCTTGGAGTAAACCTGCCAATTAAATGGATGCGGAATTCAGTCCCAATGCCCCAAGGCAATCACATCAGCAAGGAATGAATGTATCCTTGTAACAAATAAAGTTTTACCATAAGGAGGACCACCACCCTCCTGCGCAATCAAACACAAGGCAAAATATGGGTAGAATGGGGGTGGGCGCATTTAAAATCAGGGAATGGCAAGTATTTGCACTTCCTGGTACATGCGTTAGGAGGCACTGGCACACAAAAGCTTACCAGAGGGGCTGCCTCATTTCGGTAAAACCGGCAGCGTTCCTGCTGTGAAGTGCCCTGAAGAGGTGAAATTGTTGATGATGTTGGACTGACAGATGTATAAGAGGGTTGTAAACTTCAAACCAAGATAGCCTTTCTTCCAACTCCTTAATCAGCAAACAGGCTCACCTGATGAGCTAGGTCCATTATGAGGGCAGCAGCGCGAGGAGCATTATCCCACAACATCGTGATGTACACCTGTCAAGTGTACCCAAGCAAATATCATGCACTTTGTTACCATGCAGTGCTCCCGTCAACATTGATGGTTCAAATATAGCTGATTCTGAGATGACAGCATGCTCAAGGTTCTTTGGCCTTCCTTACCTCCCCCAAGTCTGTCTTTAGCACCAAGGTTTTGTTGGCATACATCTCAAGATTCTGCGAAAAGACAAGAATGTGACAAGCCATTGATAGGAGAGGCACGCCCTGCTGAGGCTGGAACGGGGGATTTCCTTTACGCACCAATTCAGGGGGAGTGCATTGCTTGCATGAAATTGGGCATGCTGCCAACATGTACCCAGGATTTGCGGTGCACTCCCCTCTGCTGGCCCAGTCTGCACAAGAAGGGTCTTTATCCCTGCATGCAGTGCCTTCTTGGCAACCAAAACAAATGAGCATGCAGTGTCAAAAATCAAGCAGCTCATATGCGCATGTCAAATTGAGCCTCCTCACCAGCAGGAGACCCTGTTGCAGGGACCCCTGAAAGCTCTTCTGAATAGCCAATGAAAGCACCAGTCCGGCTTGCTGATTGGGCATTGCCGCAGAACAAAAGCATGATACTTAAGAGCTGGTGCACACGGAGTGTGCCCCTCATCAAGGGACTTCTTGTCTGTCTTAAATTGTCATGCTGTAATCTGCTGTAATAGTAAAAGATAAAAGATGCCCTGTCATGAATTTACTTGCTCCTTTGTCATATTGTAAAATTCACGGTGCGTTTCCGTGGGGCTATTAATCAATAATCATTAATTCATTCACTTACAAAAAAAAAACATTAAATGTGTTGTGAACCAAGAGACTGGAGAGCTTCTGATTAAAGCTCAGAACAATTTCATAGCAAGCTGAGGTTCCTCGCATTCCGCAGACCCATGTATCCAGGTGTGGTGAAATAGGCACTCCAGGCAGGGCGTTACGGAGGATTTTGAGGCTGGCTGGAAGCCACACAAGCAGCATAGCCTCCCCTCTGGCTAACTTCCATGTCTTGGATGGAGGTGAAATCTTCCATCATCCACCTAAGAAGAAGCCATCGTGCTTATTTTGGCAAAGCCCATTGATGCGGCGAGAACTTAACCCCTTAACAAAATTGACTCCTTGCGGTAAAGTTCATACCTGGCTGCCCTGGCCCGCCCAGGGCACCCCCCGAAGTGGAATTTTGGCTACCCTCCCAAACAAAACTGCTTGGTAGCCATGCAGTGTCAGGGGGGGAGGCGTGGCTGGTGCTGCAGAAATCTTGGAAACTTTTGCAGGCAGTCCTTGGCCTGAGCCAGACAGCCTGCCATCCGCCCTCAAACTTCGCGTGCTTACCAACAGTACCTTTTAACCGAGGCTGTCAAGGTGATCTGGGGTGTTGCGGGCACAGTTGGGAGCAAAGATTCCACAAAGTTTTGGTTTTGACTTTCACAGCCCGGGCACCTGAGGTCCCTGTAACAGCTTCATTCGGCACAAACTTCATCAGCATAATGTTATGGATGCCCTTGCTGAGTCCGGGGGTGCTCATTCCACTGGGACTTCGCAGCAGACCATTCCAGGTTGCTGCTGGACCAACACATTTGCATGATTCTGATCGTGATGGTATATTTAATTTATGTTGTAACGATGATTTGGGTTGCTCCGTGGATAGAGAGGTGAAGGCACGGAAGTTCGCTGTGCGATGTGGAGCAGGACCTGCACCCCCTGCCCTGGGGTGTGGATGAGGGAGCCTCTTGTGTATGGTCTGCTCTTGATAGTCTAAGGGGAGCGAGTAAGCAACGAACGGCTGGAGCAGCTTACATGGCGCACACTCAACTACACTCAGCTACATGCATGCGTGAACAAGGCATGGTCTGCTGCAAAAAAGTCCTCTTGTTACCACGGGCACTCCATGTCAATGCCACATCTTTTTCAGGAAGGACTGGCTTCGCCATTATGTCAGCGTCGCTTGCAAAGCTTCCCTCACTTGTCAGCTTTGCCTGCAATGCTTTCCCACTTGTCCTTTTACCCTTTTTCTGGCAGTTTTGCCTTGCCGTATGACGAACAGCGTGAACTGACATTCTGACAGGTGGGATAAAAAGACATTGTCTCAAAGATCACTACTAAGCAACTAGACAAACAAAATGGAAAGGAATGTTAAATGGCTCAACTGACAAACAGGCTCGTCATTTCGCAACACTGGGACACATCCAAATGTACAACAGACTGGCCAATTGAAGTGTTTTCAAGTGGACCCAGAGAAGTGGCGACCTGGGAGCTTGCAAGGCGCTTATGCCATGCAACAACACTAGTCAAAAAGCTGTTCTCCAATGCTCAAGAACTCTCTAATCCAGACCAGGCTCCAAGGAGCAATGCAAGTGAACTTTTCAAGTTAACTATTTGATACAGAGCACAATTCTTGGAGCTATGTGCAGGCAGCTGTGCTTGATAAATTATCCTCACAAACAAGGACCCACTGCACAGGTCAGCTCTTCATGTGCTCCCTACCCCATGCAGTCATCCACAACACAGAAATGGTGTATGCATTGGCCCTCCTAAAAGAAACTGAGGACATGTACTTCTGCAGTAACCGGCTGGCGTAAAGGAGGCAATACATTAACACAAACAGGCATGCATGCAAAGGGGCAAGTCAACAGTGGCAGGTGGTGTTGAAAAACACCGTTTGGGGCGTGCAGAGGACCAGCCTGTGCCCTGCTGAGAGCAGCAGCTGCAGCTGTCCAAGCCAGGGCTGCTCAGGCACGCTCTCCCCTGATGCGCCTGGCCAGCTGAATGTCCTTGGGCATGATGGTGACGCGCTTGGCGTGGATGGCTGCCAGGTTGGTGTCCTCAAACAGGCCCACCAGGTACGCCTCCGCGGCCTCCTGCAGCGCCAGCACCGCGCTCGACTGGAAGCGCAGGTCGGTCTTGAAGTCCTGCGCGATCTCGCGCACCAGGCGCTGGAAGGGCAGCTTGCGGATGAGCAGCTCCGTGGACTTCTGGTACTTGCGGATCTCACGCAGCGCCACAGTGCCGGGCCTGTAGCGGTGGGGCTTCTTCACGCCACCAGTGGCGGGTGCGGACTTGCGGGCGGCCTTGGTGGCCAGCTGCTTGCGGGGCGCCTTGCCCCCGGTGCTCTTGCGGGCGGTCTGCTTAGTGCGAGCCATGATTGACGGGTAGTCGTGGTGCAGACCGAGGGACGAAAAGTAATTTTAAAGTGACAGTCTGTAGTGCTGGAGTACTAATAGTCAACCAGGGGGAAAGGCAGACCCAGCAGCCCTGGTCCTGGCGATCCTGCATCTTATGCGCAGGATCAGCCGGACCAGCACACCACCGCTGACCGCTGACGCTGACTACGATACAAAGGGCTGAAGCCAACTCGCTTGGACAACATGCAAACTCATAACATTCCACCCTTCGTGAGCTCACCAAATATGTCTGGACGCGGCAAAGGAGGCAAGGGACTCGGCAAAGGGGGTGCCAAGCGCCACCGCAAGGTCCTGCGTGACAACATTCAGGGCATCACTAAGCCCGCCATCCGTCGTCTGGCACGCCGTGGAGGCGTGAAGCGCATCAGCGGCCTCATCTACGAGGAGACGCGCGGCGTGCTAAAGGTGTTCCTGGAGAACGTCATCCGCGACGCCGTGACCTACACCGAGCACGCCAAGCGCAAGACTGTGACTGCGCTGGACGTGGTCTATGCACTCAAACGCCAGGGCCGCACCCTGTACGGCTTCGGGGGCTAAGCAACTGCAGTTCCACCCCAGGCGTTGACCAACCGGCTTCTGCGGTCTGCCATTCAGCAGCAAACGGTGTTTTTAAACACCACCATCCACTGTTGGAACTGCCTCCGTTCCTCATGCATGCACATCTGGTTTGTGTCTTACTCTTGTGCCTGCCTGGGATCAGGCTTGCGAGGCTGGCTACATCATGCACACACCCTGACCTGCAGCTGCCGCTTTCTTTCCGCATCTCTTGTTGGCCTGTTCTCATAGAATGTATGGGTGTGGATTCACCATGGAAGGGGCCACGTTGCAGCAATGGTGGCATGCATGGGTTCAATTTCTGCCACTCTCAGGCACATTAGTTAACAACCTCAGTAATTGCACGAACCTCGATTTACACAGCAATACCAGCAAGATGCCCGATAAAGTGCAAAGATGAACCTGAGTTCAAATGGAAGCCAAGCCTTATGCAAGACAGAGGTGCTTGCATGGAAGCTTGCTCCCAAGCAAGGCTGTGCACCAACTGGCAGCTAATGCCTTTGCGTGCAACTCTCGAGGCTATTCTTCGGCTGAAAGGGAATAACTGCACTTAACGTTTTCAGGCTGAGATTGCTTTCATGCCTGCACTGTTGCCAAGTCTGCCTCAATTACAAGTTGGAGCACTGGTGAGTCTTTGATCGAAAGAGCCTGAGGTAGCACTGGTGACATGGCTTGTCTCAGTGGCTGAGTTTTTAGCTGGCAGGTCACCCAGTTGCCTAGACCTTGTTCCCCTCATGATAAAGGTTATAGGCACAGCGACCACCTGCCATTTATTGCTACCATCACTGTCAGTACCTTCCATACAAAAATAATGAATCTGCCCCCAAGCCTAAAAAGATCCAAATCAAATGATACCCTTCTTCACCCTGTCTCCAGCCTCCTGATCCCCAATGACTTCTTTCTTTTGTTTCTCTTGGTATAGGGAATACATGGTGCCTCGGCCCTAGGTATCCTCTTTTCCTTAATCGATTTGGGGAGTAATTTCACTGCCGCAGGCGGCCTGCATGGTTTTTCTCTTCTTTTCTCCAGCCATGATCAAGAGAAATTAGAACATGCCTCGCCAGACCCCTCATATCCTCACCACAGCGTGCTCTCTCACATTCTCAACGAACTGGACCCTGCACACCAGGAAGCAATCAACCCCATCGCCCACCTGGAAATGTTTTACGCCAAATCACCAAACAGGCTCAAGCATTCCTGCAGAAAACCTGCCAGAACTGCTGTCGAGGATCTTGCAACAGATGCTGTCACCCTGCTCCAAGAAAAAAAAAACAGAAGTCTGCGCAGTCCATGTCTGGCTCCAAGAATATCACAACACCGAACCTGAAGGCTGCAGTACCAAAACAAAAACAACTGACAACATACATTTAAAACCCAGGCAAATTTAAAAGCGTCGCAGGTACCTCTGTCACATACTTGAGCAGTTGTGCTACTTGCAACGGCAATGGCCGGTCCTCCAGAATCTCTAACACCTGGAGGAATCCCAGCTACATGTCTGTCCTAGTTTTAGCTCATTAACAGCAAGCACACGGAGGTCCCAGCTCTCAGAATCCCTCTTGCGCAACGAGCACAACTCCAACCTGCGCCAGGCCCTCAAACAAGTGTGCAGCTTTCTTGACAAAGAAAGGCAACGCACACCTCTCCAAACTGCCCCCTATGGAGCAAATTAAAGTCACCTACACTGGTATCAAGCAAGAAATGAATGACATACTATGATAAGTATGAAGCACGGTGACAAATTTAAATCTTAACAAAAAGCAAAGAAACCCCAGCAAAAAGCCATTGCGAAACATCCATCCAAAAGCCAATCAAGAAAAAGAAAAGAAAAGAAAAGAAAAGAAAGGAAAAGAAAAGAAAGGAAAAGAAAAGAAAAAGAGAAAGAAAAAGAGAACAAGTCTACGCCAGTCAGAGGGCCGCGTGCATAAAGGAAAGATCCCCTAGCTAGCAAGCTAGCAAGGGTCTCACCAAAGGGCCTCAAACCTAAACTAGACACCGCTAGCCTAGGAGAAAGCCATGCTAACCAACAGATTTTCAATACCACCCAGACCAGCCAACCCTCCAACCTCTTGGCACTGGAAGATCCACATACTCAGGCAATCCAAACAGAACCCAGCGAGGTAGCAAATAGCATTGAAGACTTCTTCACAAAAAGCATGACTGCCCCCAGTATTAAAACAGGGAGGCACCTACCCAATGACTCCCAGGTCAAATGAGACCACCCATGGTTTAATGGCCACTGTTATGGCTCATTCACACTAGAAACAACCATTACTATAGAAAACTACGTAGGCAGAGGAAACTCTCCCTACATTAATTAAGGAAAAGGAGACACATTGGCTCATAAGAGCCGTGAGCCTCCTCCACCACAAAGCTACAAAGAAGAAAAAGCTAATGGGGATCTGGAGGGTTCCTGGAAGCACCCGGCTCCAGAACCTGGCTGTGAGAAGCATCACTATTTTCCATAGCACGTCTAGTGGTAACAAGCTCATGGGCATACTGAATTGAATGGGCATGGAGTTTTTGAGCAAGCTTATGGGCCCGTTGATTACCATAGAGGAATCTAAGACGAACTGCAAGCACCATTGGCTCCACAATTCTATCCTTGACAAATATAATTCCCATGGATGCATCAGGTCTTCAACAAACAACAATTCTACAGGTCCAGATGGAATTGTTCATGAGCTCCTCAAAGCCTTGCCCCTCCAATACAATACATTCAATGGTAAGTTACCAGGGTTGGACAACTCCCCCCTACTACTTTATATGCTCTTTCCTGGTTTTCTTACTCAAATCCAACCATGCCAACCATTAATATCCCATAAAACATTATGTTCACCATAAAATGATGAAATCGGAGGAGCTCAGATCACTCTCCAGGCCTCAGATCACTTAAAAAGGGCCCACGGCTCCAACCTGGGGCCATTTTTCACTCCTAAGAATTATGTTTCTCTGACCTCCATATGCTATGCTGGCATCCTGCATATTCAAAAAAAAGGAAAGAAGGAAGTCAAAAATTGACCTTTTTGGCACTCCTTCAAGGCTTGTGCTGGATTCTCTCTAATTAACTCCCTTGAAGGGAAATGGCTGAAATTCTGTATCTCACCAACCACTGGGCCTTTTCACTCAATTATTTTTGCAATGATATTTTACGGTACAAGGACTCCATTACTAAAAAGCACCCAATTTGGTGCTGTGGGTGGTCAGGAATGGATATTAGGTGGCCAAAATGTAGATTTTGCGCCGCAGCTGATTTGGCAGGGTGCCCCCAACCGTGGGCTGTGAGGCCCTAGTGCCTGTAACACATTTTGCACCCTAATTTAACAGTCCACGGTTGGGGGCGCCCTGTGCAATGAGCATGTTAAAAACACCTGTTTTGGGGGGGGAGTTGTCCAGCTCTGATACATTTCATAGAAATAATGCACCAGCTATTCACCATAAACCACAGGCACCATAAACCACAGGCATCACTCCTAAAGCTTTCACCCGAATGGCCTCGCCAATATAATCTGCAACTATGAAAATGTCATAACTAATACGCTTTATGAGGGTGCAGAGGACCACTCAATACTTTGTGGCATGCAAGCTGGATTCCGCAAAAAGCGGAATGCTATTCAGCAACTACCAATACCGTCATGGCCCTAGAAAATGAAGAAAAGTTGTTTGTCCAGGATATCTACGCCCTCATTGTTGATTCGCTTTTGCTTTCAACACTACTGACCATAACAATATCCTTATTATTATGAACGACCTAGGCTTTCTCGCAGATGCCATTGATGTAGTCAAAAATCTATACCACCAAGAGAACACTAGGGCCAGACTCCCATCAGGAGACTACTCCTCAGAAATTCCAATAGAAAGGGGTACCATCCAAGGAGATAAGCTCCCGCCCTTCCTTTTCTATCTATAATGAACCTCTGCTCCGTTGGCTGCACGTTGGCAACCGCGGCTACACACACGCTTGTACCCCTCCCACATCCTTGCCCCAAGACCACGCCAAAAATGCAACAAGCAGCGGAGCTTTTGCTGAAGACCTCACCTGTTTGGTGAAATTATTCCAAAACCTGCGGCTTCAAGCAAGAAAGCCCAGCCTTAACGCAAACTGGGCGCATCTCATTATCTCTGGAAATTAATCCAAGGTTGCCTGCATCCTCCACAGTAGGGAGCGTGCACAGCTGCGCAGCAACACAAACATACCAGTTTTTGCCCAGCACCTATTTTACTGGGAAAATCCTGGTGCAAGGCCAACCTGCTCAGTTCATGCGCCCAGAAAACCGTCCGCTACTTAGGCATCTTCATGATTATGGACCTCAATTGGTTTCACCAGCTCCGGAGCACGACCCAAAACTCCCTGACAAGCTGGAACGGCTTGAAAGATTGTTTGTCAGCCCAAGCAAGCATTAGACATACTACCGCCCTGCTGCCATATTTAGCTTGCTAGCATATGCCTTTCCTGTCACACCATGCTCACCAGCTGACCTGAACCAATGGGACACCCAAGTACTTTCAACAATCAAAACTTTCTTTGAAAGAAAGTTGGCCTATGGGATAAAACATGCACAGCGCTCCTTTATGAAGACAAATTGAATTTTGGCCTTGGATGCACATCCATGACATTAAAATACCATTTTAGGAATGCTGTGCACTTACCATTAGCCTCAATGACAAGTCAAGAAATGGCAGAATGGCTAACCTTCTGTTAAGCAATCGAAGTGCTCACCTAGAACACATTGCCAACGGTCACCTGGGCCCTGCAGGCCAAACACCAAAACATTTACAACAATAACTCAAATACAGCCTACGTGCCTGACAACACATTAGCATACACGCAAGTGGCCTGTACCTAACTTCTCAAGGTCAATTGCTCCATGCAGACACCTTCCACACTAAAACCAGCATCCATTGGGCCCTCACAGCACCTACGCTTCTGAAACTGGTTGTTTGTATAATCTAAGGAAGCTGGCATCTCACATTTCAACACTAATCCCTCTAACAGACAGACGCACATTATAGATGCCAACAAACTATCACTTTTACCACCGCTCCAAAAAAAGAAACAAACAGAAAAGGAAAGGAAAATAAACAAAAAAAACTGCACAGGCAGAGGAAACCCTCTCTACATTAAATAAAAAGACGCATTGGCTCAGAGAGCTGTGAGTCCCTCCCACCACAGACTATTGCTCTCAATAGGCTGGCTCCCCTGGCAACAACTTAAGCGATTATTGATCACATAATTGCAGGGCTGATGCCATGCCAAACAGAACCCCTGAACTCAGAAAAATAACAATGTCCACCTTAATAATTCTCACCCAATTCAATCCCCTAGGCTGGACATGGTCCCATCAATCGAACCCATCCCATCTCCCCTATCAGAGCAATCACAACACCATGGAAATTGACGAAACCTTAGGAGGAAGAATAAATTAGACCCTGATTGAAGCAAATCAGAGCGAACCTGATCTTCTACAACCCACAGCAGGCTCTGTCCTTTCCAACATTGAGGGACAAGGCTTTGATAAGCGTGGTGCTAATAACACTTATAAGCAGAAATTTGACACATAACTATACAACACAATCACCTTTGATATGCACCCCACAAATCCGCAAGCAGGTATTAAACCCACTGGTTGTTGTGAATTTTGTCTGTGTGACGTTGACCTCATCAAGTACAAAGCAAATTAAATTCCCAAGCAAACATCACTAGACACTTAATCACACAGCCTCCACCCTTGTGCTCCACCTCCCCTTATCCTCCCAAAAATTTTCAATTCACCCATGGACTGCATTTACGACAAAAGGTGTGTCGGGATCATCATGATGATAACCCCCAGCCAATTTAAAATCCTAAAAGCATTCTGTAGAGCCAAGCTTGCTGGCCTGCATGTAGCCATAATACCCGCTCCTACTAGCTTTGCATCCGAGCTGCAGGGGCTCCTTGCTCGCAAGACTATTCTGGAAAACAAGTACGCTAGCAAAAAGATTTCAGGCTCTGTTATGCAGGCCCTGCCAACTCATATCCATAGTGCCCTCCCAAAATAGGCCCAATTAACTCAAGAGGAAATGACCTCCCCGCTGGACCACGACCCACAATACCAGTATTACTGGAGCGCTAACCCCTGAGAGGGATTAGTTGTCGCGTGTTCTCCCCAGACAAGGAGGAACATGAAAGTAGCAGAGGCCTCTGTGTTAAGAGTGGCGGAATAAACAGCATGATGCAGGTCCTGGGTCATAGCATACTCGTCATCAATGGGATAGCAGGCTGAGAGACCTGAAAACCTGGATGAAAAGGAATTATGATAGGCACCAAAGAGAGCATACTGCCGGCACCTCCACAACCCCTGCACCGAGTCCTACAGTCATCTACCTTCCCAATCTTTAAAATGCTCTGAAGTGCTCCATGCATACCTGTCTTCTTTCTCTGCCTGCCGAACTTATCTCAATCTGAACTTCGTGGCGGGGTGGTCATGCGGTCTTTGCTCCAATATGGCCTCCTCTCCTTAATTGATGTGGGGAGTTCTCACTGCCTATGTAGTTTTTGTTTTGATACATACATACAAAACACAGACTTGGTTATGCCAATTCCAAAACAGGCTACTTTTTTGTTTTTTATTGGAGTTTGTTCCCGCATGTAGCCTTTTCTTTTCCTTTTTTCCCGCATGTAAATAAGAAAATCAGCAATGCCTTTGGAAACAGGCCCTGTATATCCTCATCTATGAAGCGTACTATGTTACAATACCACACAGGCACCCTCTAAAGCCAAAAACATGTGGTTTGCTTCAGAAAGTCCACTAACCCATTATGCCCTCTCCCAGGCTGTCATCAATTAGACAGCGCACCACACATGCTCTCAGGCTGCCAAAATCATATCATCTCCATTATGAAAACTAAACGCCATAATGTTGCTGGAAGAATGATCATCAAAGCTCTTGGCAAAATCCCTCAGGGAGCAGGCTTAGTTAACTCAGACATAGGAAGTGATGATATGTTGGCGCAGCACAACCTCCCAATCTCTGCACATGTATCAAACTGAATCATATTCCCTTACCTCCTTCCTCATATCTTTAAAGAGATCTAGACTCGCATCGAGTTGTCCTGACTCTTGATTACCCCCTATCATGCAAAACTCACGTCTCCTTTTTCTTCTTTTTCTTCTTTTTCTTCTTTTTCTTCTTCTTTTTCTTCTTCTTCTAGACGTTATGGCAGAGTTCTTGAACATCACAATGTGCTGGCTCCATACATTTCACAACTCTTCACGCTTATGCTCAAAACTGCTCGCATCCCCTCGTCCTGGAAAGCTGCCAAACTTGCTCCAATATTCAAAAAGGGCGCTGTGACACATCCTTCAAACTACCGGATGCTTGCAGTCAGTAACACACTTTACTGCCTGTACACAAATGTCCTCCGCTCCATGGTTCAAGACAGGTGCGCAAAATACAACATTATTCCTGACAGTCGATTTGGCTTTTTTCCAGGCCGCAACACCTTACACCCACTTTTTATCTTGAGGCACCTAAAGCATGCAGCTCAGATACTTCAACCTCAAGGCTCCCCACGTTTATATGCCACCTTTATTGACTTCAAGCAGGCGTATGACTCAATACCCAGAGACAGATTGTGGGAACTCTCACACAAATGCCAGATGCCCAGCCAGCTTGTCTCCATCATTAAAGACCTCTATCGAGACGACAAATACATCCTTATTGATGGAGATAAACGGGCAAGTGTCCAGCCAACGCACGGAGTTAAACAAGGGTGCCCACTGTCACCACTCCTATTCTCAATCTGCGTTCATGACATTGGCTGCATCACAAATGGGGAAACAGGCGCGGTGACAGGCTTACCAAATTTTCATGTTTCTCATATGCTTTATGCAGATGACCTCGCTTTGACTGCAAACAACCACACCCACATGCAAGCCATGTTCAAACAAGTTGCAGGGTTATGCAACCAGAAAATGCCTGACGGTCAACACAAAAAAGTCTGAGGTCGTCTGCTTCAATTCCAGAGCTAACACTCTTCCCCATCTGTTGTATGATGGTGAAAACCTGCCCTACACTGATTCTTTTAAATATCTGGGTATGGTCTGTGACAAACGTCTCAACCTTTCCACTGCTGCTGAGGCTGCTCTGAAACCATGCATGGCAGGGACTTATCGTGTCAAAACCTTTGCTCACGACCACAACCTTACAAATCGGCTACATGCGCTCGTCTGGCTCTTGAAAACGTATGCTATCCCAGCAGGAATGTATGCTAGCCAGATATGGGCCACTCCTTACTTACGGCAGGGCGCAGAAATGGACAGCCTGTTGCAGAGGTGGATCCTAAACGTTTTGCGAAATCTTCTTGGAGTGAAATCCACAACACCATCTTGGAACATTTCACGAGAATGTGGCATTGAACCTTTTCAGTTCAATTGGTTTCGTGCCACTATGCGCTTCTACAACTCGCTTACTAAGTGCAACAGTCTCCTTCTAAAAAAGGTTCTCCATGCTGACATCAGCCTTAGCTCCATGACTGATTCTTGTTGGACGTCCCACCTCTTATCTGCGCTGGATGGTTTGGCTCACTCGGATCTGATGAAACGTCAAATTATGGCTTGTGACCCTGTGAACCTCAGTCAATTTGTGGTGGACCTGAGATCTAGACACCTGGGCTATTGGAACCAATTCACAGCCCCTGATCCAAGAGTAAGCAACAGTAAGCGGCTGACTTACCATCAATGGTGTGCTCTCCCTGTCAGAAATGCACATGCCATTCACCTACCTTATACACTGCCTAAATATATGTACTTGGATCTTCCCCATCATGTCCTTCGCAACACTGCCAGATTCAGGCTGCGGGTACACGCTCTCCGAGTTGAACGGGCTACTTGGTCCAATAGTACTTCTCCGGTCTGTGATATCTGTGATTCTGATGACATACAAGATGAAAAACATGTGTTGTTCAGATGCTCCAATCCCCAGGTCTGCTCTCTCCGTCAAAAGTATGCCTCACTTTTTGAGCACAACTTCTCTTTCCTACACCTCCACATCTCCCACAGGATGTCCTGTCTAGACACCATTCACCATTTGAATTCCCAGGATATCAATACTTTTCTAAACCAGGATAACAACAAACTTCCTTTTTTTCTTCATGACCTCATGTGTATTTATGAACAGGCTAGCAGTCAAACGTCTTGACTGAGGCCTTTTTTTCCCCTTGTAACCTTGTAACCTTTTCTTCTTCTTCATCTTCTTCTTCTTCTTCATCTCTTTCTTCCTGCTCACACCATATATTACCCAGCAGGCATGACACCTCACAGAGGACTAGCATAGCTATCCGCGTGAGATAGCCTCACCAACTGAATCCAAACCAGCGACATGTGCACTTGCTTGAAATCAAGTACTCTGAAGACAGGAAGCCTGGACAACAGTTGGAGGCTGCACAGCGGCAGCATGCAGACTTCTGCAAACTTATTATTGTGAAAGCTATGACCCTACGTACCATCCTTCTGGGTGTGGGCGGGACCAGTTATACTGAACACACCCTTCCCAGTTCAAACAACTGGGACTGATCACCAATGTGCCATTCAACTTGCTCGCAAACCTCATGCCCATTATGTTACGTATGCCAACAAGCTTGTTATTATTAGGTGTGCTATTGAAAGCAAGAATACTTCTTGCAGCCTGGTTATGGAGCCGGGTGCTTCCAGTAACCCTCCAGATCCCCATTAGCACTTTCTGTTCTGTAGCTCTGTGGTGAAGGGGACTCACGGCTCTTTTGAGCCAATGCGTCTCCTCATCCTTAATTGATGTAGGGAGTTTCCTCTGCCTGCATAGCCCTTCTTTTCTTTCTAGACCCTCTTGAACACAACGTAAACGGCCAAATGCCACACAGAGCACCCTCAAATGCAGCATCACACCGTGTGACAGAGACACAGCCCCCTAAAAAGCATGATCAAAACTCCACAAGGCTCCTAACATTCTTGTCTATAGGCATCCAGGACGATTCATCCTTTGCAAATACAAAGTTGATACATGCTGAAAATTTGTGTGGCCAAAAAAACGGCATGCTGACCTCCAGGGCTCTGATGCCACCCATATTGTCTTAAAGTATGACTTTCAGATTCAAGACATCCTGGACTGGTAAATGCTCCATGAAAGAAGGAAAGGTGCCTCATCCGCATACTCACAACCCCAAGACAAGGTGGAATGGCAATCATGATAATTGAAAAATGGGCTGTGCCCATCCTCCATGGCACTGGCCTCAAGACAGCTCATACAGAGCCCATTCCTAGGAGCAAGAAGATGACAGCTGTCAACTTTGCTAAACCCCTGCTAACATGGGATATCCATTTATAGAACAAATTCACGATGACATGCCTCAGTGCGACACATGCTTACAAATTTGTCATTGGAATGCCTGTTTATCTTGACCTCAGCATCTCACCACAGCACCACCAGGCAGAACAAAGCTCCACTTGGGACTGCCTCGCATGCGCCAATCTTCCAAATCTCCAAAAAAAGGGAAAGAACCAGACTAGCAGGAGAGGAAGAAATGATCAAAGTCTTCTGGCGCCCCACCTGGGAGGCGGCTAATATGCTCCTTGCTAATCTGGATTTCACAAGGCATGTCCAAAGCATTGAAGAATCTTGGATAATAATTCTGGTAGAAACATGTCACCCTCACATCCAAAACCTGCTGACTTCAGTGTGGATAACCTGACTTGCCAAGGCTACGAAGGCTGCACACATCACCTTCCAGGGTCCACTGGCAGACCTGGCAGGGTCACCCAATGCGCAACAAGGCAAACTTTGATTTAGAGACCAAGCAGATATCTTACCTACAAACAGGTGTGAAGTCTCGGTATGACAGGTTGACCTCATGATACCAGATTCCAACAAAGATACTGATGGACAGACAAAATGTTCCTCTTGCCATCACCACTCAAGCCACCTTTATGATACCAAGAGAAAAGTGCAGGCACTGTCACACCTGACCACCTATGGATCATGCTTCAAGCTTGCCGCGCAGCCAGGCAGGCTGGTATCCATAGCTCCATCCAGCCCCTTTTCAAAATGAAGCTGCTGAAATAAAGGGCCTCTTGCACAGACACACATCTTTCTTTGACAAGAGTTATGAGAAAATGAATGAGTCCAATACTTTACGCACTCCAGGCACACACATCCTTCAAGCTCTCAGACATTACGCAATGGTCCGCAAAGAAACATTTGCTAGCCTCCTTGACTATGAAACTAAATTCTCTGCGTACTGGAGCCCTTGTACTCAAGACAGAGTTTTCGGGGCCAACGATGAAAAGAGAAGAAAAGAAATACTGCGCAGGCAGTGAGAACAATCTCCAAATAAAAAGAAAAGAAAAAACTACGTAGGCAGTGAGAACACTCCCTACATCAATTAAGGAAAAGGAGACACATTGGCTCAAAGTGCCGTGAGTCTCCCTCATTGGAATCTCCACATCAATTAAGGAAAAGAGGATACTTATGGCTAAGACACCGTATATTCACTTCGCCAAGAGAGACAAAAGAAATAAGTCAATGGGAATCAGGAGGGTTACTAGCGGTAGCCCATGCCTGATCTTCAAGATCAGCCACCAAGTTGGTGATGAGAATTGAGAAAAGTCTTCTCAAGCCAACATTGATATGTTCGGGAGCAAGTCCACAGGCTTCTCTTTCTGTCACCCACCACGTAATGACAACTCAAGAAAAAAGACATGTAGGCAGAGGAAACTCTCCCTACATCAATTAAGGAAAAGGATACGCATTGGCTCAGATACTCATTTACCATAAGATCATGCATGTCTTGTCCTCCATTTCAAACACAAACATCCCTACTGCAAATTTCTTGCTCCTCCCAGCCAGATGGGATGGACCAAGAAAGGAAACATGCTCTGGCTAAGGTGTTACTCTGGTAATGCTGAAGTTCTGTCCAAATTTCTATCAGAAAGTTTGGCATTCTGACAACCCCAAGAAAAAGAACAATAACGTAGGCAGTGAGAGCACTCTCTACATCAATTAAGCAAAAGGAGACTCATTGGCTTAAAGAGACGTGAGTCTCCTTCACCAGCCCCAACTTGAAGTCTACCTAATTCCACTAGCTCCTCCTAAGAAAAACACCAAGCATATGCAACGTGTTGCCATCTGAAACAATGAAGGAAAGCAAGCCCTTCTTCTTAACAACCCTCACTGGCTCGATGGCTTTAGATGTGAAATTTCAAAAGGAATTCGGACCTCAACAGTAGCCAGGAGCATGCAGGTAAGCAAATAAAACTGCTCTGTTTAAAAACGCAAAATTCTTGTCTCGGAAAAGATCTGCGCTTTTACATCAAGACACTCACAACCTTTGTTTGCAGTCAGCATACGTCAGGAATTTCTAAAGCCAGACATGCAGCCCCTATTGCCCAAGATCAAAAAATTGGCGACACATGACATACACAGATGGCAGTATCATGTCCTCTCCAAGCAGGGATGAACAGCAATCAGGAGCATCATCTTTCTTTATCTCGGAAGGCATCAATCACCCTAAAACCATTACCTGCACAGTAAAACCAAACCGCAAGTGTAGGTCTGGGGCCTCTGTAGGGCTAGAGCCTGACCGGCCAAGGTTTAGGTGCATATGCTTAGTTAGCCGCGGCGAGAACCCTATTTTTTGACCACCCACTTCGTTATGATAGTTTTTTTGGTGATTTGGAGCCCTGGTACCGAAAGAATATCGTTGTGAACAGAATGGAATGAAAACACTCAGTGGTTGGTCAGATACAGAATTTCTCTTTAAACCCAGCCCAAGGGGTGTCAAAGAGGTCAATTTTAATTCCTTCTTTCTTCTTTTGAATATGCAGGATGTTTGTAATGTATGAGGAAATCACGCACATTAATTTTGGGGGTGGAAACTGGTCCCAGGGTGGAGCCATGGGCCGTTTTGGGGTGATGTGAGGCCAGGAGAGTGATCTGGGGTCCTCCGATTTTCACCAAATTTTTGATGAACATGGTATTTCATGGAACAAAAGTGGTTGGTATGGTTAGATTTGAGAAGTATAACCAGGAAAAAGCATATCTATCAATATCATGATAGGGGAGTTGTCCACGTCTCAGAGTCCGGTAGACTAAAATTTTTGCCCAAACGAGAAGAACAATGTGACACTTCGAGTGTCACACACAATTAAGGACTCCTTACATCAGTTAAGTAGAGGCAAAATGACTGAATTAGCTGTGAATCCCTTCTGTCAGCAAGCCTTCAATGCATGTGGCGGGGTTACGTGGCCAGAGGTGCCTGAGATGATGAAGGTTCCAGAAATTAGGTTTGAAATTTATACAACTAAAAAAGCAATGTCCAGCCAAATTAACTCCTTCTTCTCCTTCTTCCACCCGCTCACACCATGCATTACACAGCAGACACAGCCCAACACAGAGGACCACACGAGCTAACCGCATGAGACAGCCCCACCAACTTCATGTAAACCAGCGGCACGTGCACTTGATCGAAATTAAGTACTGTGAAGACACAAGGCCTGGACAACAGTTAGAGGCGGCACAGCAGCAGCATACAGACCTCAGCAAACTCATTAGTGCTAAAGTTGTGACTCTCCACGCTATCCTTCTAGGTGTTGGTGGGACCTGCTACACTGATCATGCCTTGAACCAGTTTTAACAACTTGGACTGGACCAGCAATGGGCCCATAAACTTGCTCAAACACTCCATGCCCATTCGGTTCAGTATGCCCATAAGCTTGTTACCACTAGACGTGCTATGGAGAATAGTAATGTTTTTCACAGCCAGGTTCTGGAACCGGGTGCTTCCAGTAACCCTCCAGATCCACATTAGCTTTTTCTTCCTCGTAGCTTTGTGGTGGAGGTGACTCACGGCTCTTCTGAGCCAATGTGTCTCCTTTTCCTTAATTGATGTATGGAGAGTTTCCTCTGCCTACGTAGTTTTTCTTTTCTTTTCTTTTCTTTCTAGCAATCAATGCGGGAAGCTCCCACATTCTCCAACCTAGCATCCATATGCAACAGCTCTGTACTTCTCTAAAGACAGCCTCTTAAGTCACAGCTGAGTACACTGTGAATTTTAGTGTGCAACACATATACTAGGTGACTGTCAAGAGCCAATACCATCAGCTGCTTGACGAACTAATGGCTTGCATTGTCATGGAGCTTGTTTTCATGAACGTCACAATGGTCACCACAGGAAATTGAGTAAAGAATGCTAGAAGCACCTGGTTGTGGAAAAGGAAAAGCTACGCAAGTGGTAAATATCTCATGCGTTAATTAAAGAAAGGGATCATCCTGGGTGCAAACACTTTCAAAGTGTTCAGTGCGACAATTCGACAGATTTCAGTGTGTCAAGTTGAAAAACCCCTCACCGTACCTGGCCGTGAAAAACGCAGTTTCTTTCTAAGGCATATCCTTCATGTGCCCACACTGGTTGTGGTGTGCTGGCTTGGGTTTGCAGGCCCCTTACTGTGTACTGTTCCTACAAGACAGGTTTCCTTGAATCTCATGTTTGCTTTTGAGTGTCTTTTACCACATTGATGCCAACAGCATCAATGCCCTAGTGCTCCTTTCCTGTTTTAGTCTGCTTAAGGTTGAATGGACACCACTTGGGAGCCAGAAGAACAAAAACAATCTGGCCAACCTTCCACCAGCGCATGCAATAACTTGAAGCCCAGCAAAGCAAACCCAATTTCCTCCTACCCACAGCGGACCTAGAATTCTCCAATCTAGAAAAATAAGGATCCAAGAAACCGGACGCAAGCAACACTTGGAAGCAGAAGTTAGACACAGAACTTTGCAACAAAATTGTCTTTGATATGCATCCCACTAATCCACAAACAAATATTAAACTCAACACAACTCTGGCAGCATGGGGTGTGATCAAGCAGAGGTTGCAGAATGCAGCTGGTCCTGGGTGTGGAGCATGCATGGGGCGCTGGTGGATTGGTGTAGGCAGCAACAGAGATGGCCAGGCGAGCAGAGGCATGGATTATATGAAGCAAGTGGAGGGTGGTGCCTGTGGTCTGGGGGCCGGGCAAGGTGTGGACTTGACATGTCGGCACTTGTGCTCTGAGGGCTGTTCCACAGGCTTCTGCTTGTGGTCAGCAACTGCTAGCGCTAGTTAAACTAGTCTGCTAGGATGCAGACGTTAGTTGTGCTCAGCAGACAGCTGCTGGACATGGATTTTCTTGGTTGGAAGGCTGACAGTGCTGACTCTGCTTGTTGTTGAAGGTCTGGAACTCCAGTATTTCAGCTATCATCCTGCTCTCTTCCTCGTTGCTGGACCTGTCTTCTTTCTCTGCCTGCCGTGCTTCTCTCAGTCTGAACTTCGTGGTGGGGAGGTCATACGGTCTGTGCACCAATGTGGTCCCCTTTCCTGGATTGATGTGGGGAGTGCTTCACTGCCTATGTAGTGTTTCTTTTTTTCCTTGTGCACTGGGGCTGCATGCTTCCAGAAACCCATCAAACCCACACTAGCTTCCCTCTTTCTTACCCTCTAGTGAGGGAGACTCACGGCTCTTTAGGCCAATATGTCCTTTTTCTTGATTGATGTAGGGAGTGTTCTCACTGCCTACGTAGGTTTTTTTTCTTATTCTTAAGTCCATGGGCTGATGCGAGTTTTGGATCCAGGAAAGCGACCTTGCTAAACACAACCCAAAGCCACCCTCTAATCAGACTCCGCCAGATGCTGCAACTCATACTCCCCCTTCTACTATTCCACCTACCCTTATCCTTCCAGAAACCTACAGGTGAAGGGTGGCATGTATCTACAATACTGATGGCAAATGCGTTAGGATGATGACCCCTCACTATTTTAATGTCCTCTACACAGCATTTCACAATCCAAAAGCACTTGGCCTACATAATTGCATCTGCACTCCACCCGCAAGCTTTGCATCTGAACTCTTGAGACTCCTAGCCCGCAAGACCATACTGCAGAAAAAATATCAGAGCAAAGCGACCAAAGACTCTTTTTCACGGACGCTTCCACCTCATGTTCACAGAGCCCTTTGAGAATGGACACGCGCCACTCAAGAGAAAATGGCTTCTCCCTTGCATTACAACGCCCAGTGCCTGCACTACTGGAGCTCTGACCCCCGTGACATCATGACGGCATCAAAAATAATGATTCTTTTTGGTGCCCAACAATTCCCTCTCATCCAGATTTTCGGGGATTTCCATCTGCCACCCCATCTATGGCAATATGGCCATGACACAAATCCTGCAACATGCTATCTACTCTGCCGTCATCAATACAGAGGCTACGGCAGGAAGTACCAGCACCACAGCCTCCCTCCGAGGGAGATGGAGTCCACAACTCACTTCAGGCATGAGATCACCGGACATCGCCTTCCACAGACAACCAATGTCATGCCTGGGCCAGCTCATACAGCAAGCCCTCACAGTACGAGCACAACACGTTTGATATATCCTGAAACACATAACATCAACCAATTCAATACTCTACAATCAACGCAACAAGTCTGCCCCCAGACGGAAATGTGACAAACACTGGAGCAACAGAACCCCAAAGCGAGCCGCCCAGTGAACAAACATGCTTTAGACACAGAGCAAGCACAGGTTCTCCAATGCACTCAATCCACACTCCCACGCAAGCCAATGTTCTGCACTCCACCCAAAATGTCAACCCAGAGGACAAGGATACTCTAAACACCTCACCTGGAGATGGTTCCACCATCAGTGCTAACCTGCCCGGGATACGTAGAGTAAACCCTGAAGATGGGCCTCCCAGCAAGCGCACACGCTCTTCAAAAAAGCAAAAATCTAGGTATACGTTGCAGCAATGTAGCCAGGACACCTCAAGACCTAGTGTTGATCAACATAACACTCTACCAGAGACACTTCAAATCTGCCCTCAGACGGACGAAATTCTATCAACAAGACCTGCAGGGTCCGATAGCAAGCCCCCCAGGAAGAGAAAGCGCTCCAGATACAGGGCTAGCATCACTCCCCCTGTGCACCTAACTCATAACCTCTTACCAAACACAACTTGATCCAATGCATTGCCCCTCTCCCCTGATGTGAACCCACAACCTATGAACGCTTTCAACACCCCGCTTGGAGATGCCCCCAACACAAGAGCTAATCTGCCTGGCCTACAAACAGAGCTCCCTAAAGGTAGGTCTCCCAGCAAACACACACGCTCTACAAAAAGGCAAGACTCCAGATTTACGCCCTAACAGTGCAGCCAGGGCATCTCAGGATCAAGTGCCAATGAATATGATGAAGATTGCATCAATACAGAACCTGACCTCTTATACACAGCACCACAAGCCAAAACGGCACGCCTTCCCCTTATCCACTCTAACACCCCAAACAGCCCAAATATACAGATTGGCAGCCATAAACCTAGGAAAAAGAGGAAGAAGTTACTACGTAAAGAGACAGAACTTCAGACCCCTACCATCAACCCTCTAGCATCAAACTGTGATGGCGGTAGTATCTGGAAGTACAGAGAAACATCTAAATAGAAGCTGGCTCAGGAGACCACATCAAGCCATGCCGTCTACTACTATGACTTTGACATCGCATCACTTATAGATGCATGGAGGATCTGTCCAGCCAAGAGAAAGGACATGAGCAATGACTCCTCACCCCAACAGAAGCAGTACCACATACACTATGGGCCCATGATGGTAGGGAAGTGGGCCCTGACTTTCTTCAAGAAAGCTGGCTTTCAATCAGCAAGCATCTGCACTGCTGCCCGCACCAACATTGAATGTACATGTTGCCAGATATGCAACTATTCTGGAGGCCTGGAGCCTATAAATTCGGATCCCCCCTACCTTGACATTTACATTTGTGATGTCTGCCAACACACTTACCACTGGAAATGCCTGACAAAGCTTGGTTGCTACACTGACGAGCAAAGACAAGAGGTCCACATAGCTGAAATCTGGGCTTGCCCTGCCTTTGCTAGCCTCAGCAATGAAGACAAACTCAGTAGAGAAACAATTTCTAGAGAAGAGCTGCTTAAGTGTAGCTGGATACCATCATGGGAGCCAGAAAAAGCAAAACTAATCTGGCCAACCTTCCACCAGCGCATGCAAGAAATAAGAATAAAGAAGTTAAAGCCCAGCACAGCAAAGAAAAGAAAAAAGAAAAAAGCTACTTAGGCAGAGAAGACTCTCCCTACATCAATTTCCTACAGCAAAGCAAACCCAACCTCCTCCTAGCCACAGCAGACCTAGCCCTCTCCAATCTAGAGAGACAAGGATTCAAGAAACCGGACACAAGCAACACCTCCGTAGGGGTGCTCATACACAGAGAGTCTGCTTAAGGCTGCAGGTGTTCTGTGTGGTGGGACTTCATCTGGCTTGTGGGTTAAAAAAGAAAAAGAAAAGTCTACGCCAGCCAAGCGGCCGCGTGCATTAAGGAAAGGTTCCCTGACTAGCAAGCTAGAAAGGGTCTCACCAAAGGGTCCTCAAGCCTACACTAGACACAGTTAGCCTAGGAGAAAGCCAGAAACAAGAGCTAATGAGGATCTGGAGGGTTGGCTGCCATGCTCCTGGACACCTGGACTCTTCTTCTCCTGCTCTCCTCTGCCGCGCGACCAGCAAACCCTCCCCCAGAAGTCCCCTGGAAATGAAGTGCATGTCTGGTGTTAATAATAGTTGTTAATCTTTGGATAGCATGGCAGCACAGTTTGGATGCTAATGATTTAGCCTTCTGCCTGGTTAAACCCAAGTCAATAAGAGGTTGAATGGTGTAGTCGTCATAAATAGTGCCTGCCACACCAACAAGGGTTACAAGGGTTACAAGGGGAAAAAAAGGCCTCAGTCAAGACGTTTGACTGCTAGCCTGTTCATGAATAAACATTAGGTCATGAAGAAAAGAAGAAAGTTTGTTGTTATCCTGGTTTTGAAAAGTATTGATATCCTGGGAATTCACATGGTGAATGGTGCCTAGACAGGACATCCTGTGGGAGATGTGGAGGTGTAGGAAAGAGAAGTTGTGCTCAAAAAGTGAGGCATACTTTTGACGGAGAGAGCAGACCTGGGGATTGGAGCATCTGAACAACACATGTTTTTCATCTTGTATGTCATCAGAATCACAGATATCACAGACCGGAGAAGTACTATTGGACCAAGTAGCCCGTTCAACTCGGAGAGCGTGTACCCGCAGCCTGAATCTGGCAGTGTTGCGAATGACATGATGGGGAAGATCCAAGTACATGTATTTAGGCAGTGTATAAGGTGGGTGAATGGCATGTGCATTTCTGACAGGGAGAGCGCACCATTGATGGTAAGTCAGCCGCTTACTGTTGCTTACTCTTGGATCAGGGGCTGTGAATTGGTTCCAATAGCCCAGGTGTCTAGATCTCAGGTCCACCACAAATTGACTGAGGTTCACAGGGTCACAAGCCATAATTTGACGTTTCATCAGATCCGAGTGAGCCAAACCATCCAGCGCAGATAAGAGGTGGGACGTCCAACAAGAATCAGTCATGGAGCTAAGGCTGATGTCAGCATGGAGAACCTTTTTTAGAAGGAGACTGTTGCACTTAGTAAGCGAGTTGTAGAAGCGCATAGTGGCACGAAACCAATTGAATTGAAAAGGTTCAATGCCACATTCTCGTGAAATGTTCCAAGATGGTGTTGTGGATTTCACTCCAAGAAGATTTCGCAAAACGTTTAGGATCCACCTCTGCAACAGGCTGTCCATTTCTGCGCCCTGCCGTAAGTAAGGAGTGGCCCATATCTGGCTAGCATACATTCCTGCTGGGATAGCATACGTTTTCAAGAGCCAGACGAGCGCATGTAGCCGATTTGTAAGGTTGTGGTCGTGAGCAAAGGTTTTGACACGATAAGTCCCTGCCATGCATGGTTTCAGAGCAGCCTCAGCAGCAGTGGAAAGGTTGAGACGTTTGTCACAGACCATACCCAGATATTTAAAAGAATCAGTGTAGGGCAGGTTTTCACCATCATACAACAGTTGGGGAAGAGTGTTAGCTCTGGAATTGAAGCAGACGACCTCAGACTTTTTTGTGTTGACCGTCAGGCATTTTCTGGTTGCATAACCCTGCAACTTGTTTAAACATGGCTTGCATGTGGGTGTGGTTGTTTGCAGTCAAAGCGAGGTCATCTGCATAAAGCATATGAGAAACATGAAAATTTGGTAAGCCTGTCACCGCGCCTGTTTCCCCATTTGTGATGCAGCCACTGTCATGAACGCAGATTGAGAATAGGAGTGGTGACAGTGGGCACCCTTGTTTAACTCCGTGCGTTGGCTGGACACTTGCCCGTTTATCTCCGTCAATAAGGATGTATTTGTCGTCTCGATAGAGGTCTTTAATGATGGAGATAAGCTGGCTGGGCATCTGGCATTTGTGCAACTGTACCTGTTGGGATGATTGAGAAGCGTCTCTGCCCGGCTTGTAGACACCTGAGCCGACTAATGGTGGAGAGTCATCTTTGTGTTGGATGACACTGCCATCCGTGTAGGTGATCTCTCTCTAATTCTTGATTCTAGATGTGAACGTCTTCTTGTAGATGGCAGGAGTGAAGGCTACCCTTGCCTGAGGGCCCTGTGTGAGCAGGAATGGGTGTCGTGGGGAAGGGATTGAAATTTCTTCCTCCAGTTGTTTGATGCTAGGCGTTGATAGGTATGCAGTGGTATGGCAGAATTTGGAGGTTGTAGGGGTAGCCAGTGTGCTTCTTGTGGTATGACTGGACATGAACATTTTTCTTCAACAGAAACAATACAACGAACTTCATTTTTCCCCTTCATGTTTTTGCATTTATGAACAGGCTAGCACTCAAACGTCTTGACTGAGGCCTTTTTCCCTTGTAATTCTTGTCTGTTCGGGTAAGTTGGGTGAGGAGTGACCAAGATTGCATGAGGGCGGCTGGAGTTGCATCTGATTTGAATAGGAAGCATGGGCTTGAAGAGATAGGAAGGCACAGCACGATTAGAGATTTGCTCAGGGACTTGCAGGTCGTGCTGGGCCAAACGGTTTGTGTAGCCCGCATCCAACTGTACAAGAGCCCACCTAGTTTCAAAAAGTTTTCTTTCCTGGGACCTACAAATTGCAGTCTGGAATACAGCTTCAAGGGTCGACTTGAACAACCAGAGCCCAACCTGGCTCCAAGGCTTAGCCAAGGATACTCCAGAAGCCAGGTGGTTCATTGAAAATATGAAGGCAGGCTAGAAGTCAAATGTCTTGACAGAGGCCTTTTTCCCTTATATTTCCTTTTCTTGTTTACAATGTAGTGGTGTTCAGGTCCCGAGGCAACTTTCACCAAATGAGTTCAAAATTTGACAACAGGTGTACATTTGGTATATATTAAGGGCTGCATATTTATAATTTCGAAAATTGGCCCAGGGGGTGATCTGGGTACCCCAGAAATCGATTTTACACCTCAAATAACACTAATCCTGCAATTCCAGAGCTGGAACTGGTCCAATTGTGACAGCTTTTGCATTGATGAATAAGTGAGATCAATACCTATCCATTGATGTGCTACTTTGGGAAAACTGTTGCCAAATAGGTAAGTGCTGACACAGAAAATGGATTTTGGTGCATAAGGGGCCTTCAGGATGGTTGTTCTGGCACGAAACTCGGCATGGGGGTCCAGCATGGTGTTTTGAAGGGACTGTGTGTGGGAATTTGGGAACGCGCAGGTGCGTGGGTGACCTGCTGGGGGAAACATGCTCATTTTTAAGGGGTAAATGCATGCAGGGCGTGGTAGCATGCTGAAGGTGTGTTGATGGTCCTATCAGAGCAAAAACTTGCACATGCCTTTATATCATAGAGGACCACAGCTGGGAGGAGTGCCGGCTATCGTGGCCTGTCGTGGCAATCAAAAACGTGGAAGCTGTCCACATGCCCTTGTTTGAGCACACCACCATGCGCTGCTCCCTAGCCCTTGCGCACCATCCCCTGAAAACCTTCCCAGACCTCACAGATACCCATAGCAGCCCTACAATACAGGGCCTGCACGGTTTGTGGCAGCGCATGGCCAGCTGTCCAGCGTTTTGCATTTTGGTGACATGCATGCAGGGGGTGTGTCAGGTGGGCTGCAGTGGTGTTCCCAAGATTTAAACGTGTGCATTTTGACCTTGTTGACCCTTGCTTATGCTCCTTGAGTGCTGGAGTGCACTGTGCAGGCCAGCTGCGGTGCATGCGTGTGCGACAGACCCCTTGCCACCCACACAGCACGTTCACAGCCTGCAGCTGCAGCCACCTGTGTGCAGGATGCCCTTCCTCATGTCTTGGTGCAGGTATGGGACAGGGTGGGTCAGGCTGTCCGGGCTGCTGCTGGCTCCAGGGTGCTCCTTTCTGCTGGTCAAACCTCTGCAACAGCTGAGTGGAGTCGCTGCCTCAGAATTAAGACAATGATTCATTGATTAACTAAGACCAAACGTGTTCCAAAAACGGCAGGTTTGGTGGCCCGTCAGGAAGGCGATTTCGCCAAACCTGTCAAATTTTCGAACCTGACAGCTGGTGCACCGGGGCTGATAAAACAAGTGCAGACGGACTTTTTTAATTTCCATTTAATAAGTCGATTGCTCAGCTTGACCTGCCGGTGTTTTTTGGTGGCTGGTCTGATCTATGTCCGGACACCCCCCTCCTGTATCTCCCCAGCCACTGCACCATCCCAGATTCTGAAACCAGGTTTGCCAACCAATTTTGCACCATAAAATCGCTCATGAAGTCAGAATTGGATTTAGAGTAACTTGGTCTGGGGGTGAACACCACTACAATGGAAAAGTAGTGGGATGGCCACTTCTTGTGTGCATACACAAATCATAATTTGCTGGGGTGCACATAATGCTCCAGCCTTGGGGCACTCCTGCCAACACCCACCCACTCCAAAGACTCCCAGAGGAGAACGTGTCCAACAGTGCAAGGTGGTGTTGAAAAACACCGTTTGTTTGATGATGCCGTGTAGAGCCTGCTTTAAACAGATACTGGCTGCTGCTGGGTGGTGCTTAGGCAGAGGCGCTCTCCTTCTTGGCGGTCTTCTTGGGCAGCAGCATGGAGTGCACGTTGGGCAGCACACCGCCTGAGGAGATGGTGACGCCGCCCAGCAGCTTGGACAGCTCCTCGTCGTTGCGCACGGCCAGCTGGATGTGGCGGGGCACAATGCGGTTCTTCTTGTTGTCCTTGGCAGCGTTGCTCGCCAACTCCAGCACCTCGGCGCACAGGTACTCCAGCACCGCGGCCAGGTACACAGGTGCGCCCGCACCGATGCGCTCCGCGTACTTGCCCTTCTTCAGGTAGCGCGCGATGCGGCCCACAGGGAAGGAGAGGCCGGCCTTGGCGGACCGGGACATCTGCTTCTTGCCCGAGGCCCCCTTGCCCCGCCCAGCGCTGCCTGTCTTGCCTGCCATTGTGTTTGGATGTGTGTTCTCGCAGAGTGCGGTATTGGAGAAGCAAATGATGTGTGCTTTCCTGCAGCTATGGCCTGAACTAGGGGCTGTCCGAGCGCTGCCGATCAACAGGACCCCAGGGTTCTGAACAGCGCGGTCCTGCTGATCCACCGCCTGGAGACGTGTGACCGTTCTTTGCTGGCTTCGCCACACTATGCTGCATTGTTTATTTGCAAGAGTGTGAATCAATTTTAAACTTACCTCCCCCGTCAACAAGCACCACTCAAACCAATGGCTCCCAAGGCAGCTGAGAAGGTCCCCGCCAAGAAGGCCGCCCCCGCCAAGGCCGGGCCCGACGGCAAGAAGAAGAAGAAGGTGGCCAAGGTGGAGAGCTACAAGCTGTACATCTACAAGGTGCTGAAGCAGGTGCACCCGGACACCGGCATCTCCTCCAAGGCCATCTCCATCCTAAACTCCTTCGTCAACGACATCTTCGACAAGATCGGCACGGAGGCCTCCCGCCTGGCGCGCTACAACAAGAAGCCCACCGTGACCAGCCGTGAGATCCAGACCGCCGTGCGCCTGGTGCTTCCCGGCGAGCTGGCCAAGCACGCCGTGTCCGAGGGCACCAAGTCCGTCACCAAGTTCACCAGCGCTTAAGGGCCTGAGCAGCAGCAGCAGCAGAGGTGACCAGGGCACCCCCCAACAGCAACAAAACGGTGTTTTTCAACACCACCTGCCACTGTTGTTCGTCTCTTCTGAGCCACTGCCCTTGCAAGAAAGTTTGCACAGCAGTGAGGTGTAGCCTGGCCTGCAACTTTTTATCATGGTGCATGTGGTATGCCTGCTTTTCTCTAACACACACTGTCACAAAAAAGCAGTTTGAGCATGAAGAGTTGTGAAATGTATGGAGCCAGCACATTGTGATGTCCAAGACCTCTGCCATGGCGTCTGGGGACAAGTTTGCACGCATGTTTTATGAAAGAAGGTAGGACTGTGTCAAAGCCAGGTGAAGAGGAACTGCTCATGTTGGAAATGTGCTTAGAGACAAGGGAGGTCAGCTCAGCTTCCCCAGGCAGATTGAAAGGGTGCGGGCCTGTGCCCCCGAATGCTTCATCACGCAAGCCATGAGTGTCATTGTTGGAAACAGAAGGATGGTAGAATAAGTTGTTGATATGATCCTGCCAGGCCTGCTCAGAAATAGGAGTGGTATGGGAGCTCACAGGCTTCTTCAGAAGTTTGTGTACAGCCGGATCTTTCTGGAATAACTTGCGCATGAAATCTATAGCTTGAGTGCGGGTATATCGTCGCTTAGCACGCTGCAGAACAACTCTGTACTATCTGTGTAGTTGCTCACAAGCGTGCCTGGCTTGCCCAGTCTTCAATGCAATTGAAAAGGCCTTCTTTCTGGCTGCACACACATCATTGAACCACTCGGGCCGTTTTTGATTTCTGTTGCGCACCATTTGCTGAGAGCAAAGTCTAAGGGCAATCATACCAACATCCGGATGTCTGGCAGCATTTAAAAATCCAAGACTTCAGGCAGGTACATGCACTTTCAGCATCCTGATCTGTGACAGCGGATTCAAAAGCCTCCCTGCTACTCTCATCCCCTTCAATGTGTGCAGCATAAGCTTGTGCTTTATCAGCCCTCCATCGAAATAGGTACCTCTCAGGAAAGTCCTGTAATGTCTCACTGTCAATGGAGTGGAATCGTTTGTCAATGTGCGTTGTATGTGTGTCCGGGGTGCTAAAGGTGATTGTATGAAAGCAGTGGCCTAGACAGATAGGCTCGGTGAGTGTCACTTGCTCTATGAACGAGTACAGGCATTTGGAAACTATAAGGTGATCTGGTCTGCTTCTGCGTGTTTTGTTGTAGCCTATAAAGGAAGGTTGTCCTGAATCTCCAGGCGCTCTCTCAGTGGTAATGATGCAGTTCAGGTTAGATGCCACATCCACAAGGCATTTTCCAGCCCTATTAATGTGTGGGCATTGTGTGGATCTGTTTCCAGTAAGTTGTGGGTAAGTTGCGAGCAAATCATAGTGCGCGTCCGTAATTTCATTTAAGCACCCTATTCTTGGTTAGCAAAGGGAAAGGGTTACAAGGGTTACAAGGGAAAAAGGCCTCAGTCAAGACGTTTGACTGCTAGCCTGTTCATGAGGTCATGAAGAATAAAAGGAAGTTTGTTGTTATCCTGGTTTAGAAAAAAGTTTCAGAAAAATATTGATATCCTGGGAATTCACATGGTGAATGGTGCCTAGACAGGGCGTCCTGTGGGAGACGTGGAGGTATAGGAAAGAGAAGTTTTGCTCCAAAGGTGAGGCATACTTTTGACGGAGAGAGCAGACCTGGGGATTGGAGCATCTGATTAACACAATGGATTTCACCTTGGATTTCAAGGCATCCTTAACTTAAGGAAGGTCTGGAAAGTACATCAGATTGGGGAGGAAGATTCAGATGTATTCGGTCTAGCCTCTTCCCGAGCCAGCCAAGCAGTAGAAGGGGTTGCCGCCTGGGCCAGCGCTAGGGATACCGGTATCAGTCAGGCTGTGATCTTTAAGGCTAACCTGGTATTTAACAAAGAAAAGAAGAGAAAAAACTACGCCAGCCAAAAGGCTGCGTTCATTACGTAAATTTACCTTTAAAGGTTCCCTAACTAGCAGGCTAGCAAGGGTCTTACCAAAGGGCCCTCAAACCTAAACTAGACACAACTACTAGTTGTAGCTAGTAGCCTAGGAGAAAGCCAGAAACAGAGCTAATCGGGATCTGGAGGGTATTTAGCAATCATGTATGCGCATTCATTCCCAGCTTTCCCAGCGTGAGATTTGACCTTATAGATCAAGATGTGACCTTGAGAGGTATGAGCGAGGTTTGAAATCGTCTTCAAAACACCTTGTAGGTGATGCCTGTGCTTCTCTGGATACAGGATTTGCTTTCTGTGTTGGTGAAGTGAGCTGAGGCTGTCCATGGCAATATGTGTGTGTTCGTGGGTGAGTGCAGCAGCAATTGCAGCCAGTTCAGCTCTTCCTATGATGTTGGTTATACCAGCGCCATTAGGCTCGACAAGGTTCTTTGTCAGATAATAATAATTCAGATTTGATAATAATAATTATCAGATAATAATAATTCAGATAATAATAATAATCAGATAATAATAATAATCAGATAATAATAATAATCAGATAATAGTCAGATGATAATAATAATCAGATGATAATCAGATGATAATAGTCAGATAATAATAATAATCAGATAATAATAATTCAGATTTGATAATAATAATTCAGATTTGTCAGATAATAATAATTAACACATTAACACATTAACACAACGTTGTTGTGCTGTTGTATTAACGAAAAAAAAAGAATTAACACATGGTGATTTTGAAACAATCCTCCCCTGCTCGACGTATCTTGTACACACGACCCCTCTTATTGAGGAACCGGTTCGCCTCACTGGCTTCTGACGCTCCCTCCCCACATACAGACGCAATGATGGCACAAGACATGCCTAACACACAGCTACTTGCTGAGATGAGAACGATGATGACTGATATGAGAACAATGATGACCGCGACTGAAGAAAAGGTGGCTTTAAGCGTTGCAAACCTGTCCACACAAGTCCATGAAGTCACGAATGAGATGCGAGACATTATCACGCAGCAGCGCTCAGACATTGATGCAGGACGGCAGGCACACGCTGCTTTGGCCCAGAGGGTTGAACACATTGCTACTGACATCTCGAATCTTCGTGAATCTGTCACACGTTCTTCTACCACACGTTCTTCTGGCCCTACTGCCGACCCCACGTACTTGCAAAAGCTGTGGAACCTGGAAAACAAAGCAGAACAACCCGCCATTGACGCCATCTCCGGCTATGCCTTTGTGAAACCAGCAGATGGTGCAACCTCTTCCTATGACACTCCTCAGAAGATTGCAGACACTCTACAGTACGATACATCCAAGATTTCCCAGCACCCCAAAGTGGCTGGAGCATTCCGTATTGACACGGGTATGACTGGACGGGCTGGGACCTTGGCTGTGACCAACTTTGTGAACAGCAGACGCAACCTCCTACCACGTGGCTTGTACCTCACACGAGAGAAGACTACTGTCACCTTGGCCAGACAGAAGTGTGTAAAAGCCATTCGTACCTCACTGCTGAGCACAATCTCTGAACACCATGAGCTGAAAAACCTGAAGGTGCATGAGGGTATGAATGGCAGCAACCTCTTCCTCTCTTTTTCTGACCGCAAGGAAGCTTTCTCACGCTCAGGAAACTCCCTCACATACTCTTACCCTGTGTGGGAACACATCCCTTATGATGAAAAACTGAATCAGGGCATGGGCGGATTCAAGTTTGACCCTACCAACCTTCTGAACCAGCAACACACATACATATATGAGAAGATTAAGGCAATCATCCCACCTACTGAGCGCCTCGATATCAATATGGATGGAAGGAATACCGGCGTCAGGGAGAGGGAGGAAGAACGACCGGGAGGGGCACGCAAAATGCTGCGCACCACCACCACCACCAACAACAATAATGGGAACCCAGGCCCCAGTCGTGTGAATCAGAGCTGAAGGGGTGGCCGGTCAAGGCTTGACTTGCTATCAGTAAACTGTGATGGTATTCCAGCGACTGAAGAGGATATGAAGCATGAGGAACTTGTGCTGCAGATTTCAAAACACCACATAATAATTTTGACAGAGACTAGAACCAACGAGACTCAGAGGCTCCTACAATACCTTCCTGAACACACACTCATTGGACAGACACACATTCCTACAAGGGGGTTTACAAGGGGGTTTACAATGGTGGCCTACAGCCCGAGACTCTGGCTGATGGCAGCTGGTGAAACAAGCTCAACCAGTATCAAAAATTGAGACCAAGTCTGACACAAATCTAAGAAGTCTGTATGAGTCTTGGTTTATGAAAGCATTGATTTCAGAATCAGTGATAGTATGATGGCAAGCCAAGAATGGAATAAAGTCAGCGTTTGAAGGCGGAGCAAACACACGCAAAGTCTTAAACATCTCCTCAAAAAGGTCCTTGTATCTCGTGCGTAGCTCGCGCACCTCAGCACATTTGCAAAAGAAAAGCACATGTTTTTCATCCTGGACTTCCCCACACTCACACTTATCACAGATACTTGAACCCCCAAGCCATTTACCAGACTCCACTCTCAAGTGATGAGCACACATTCCTACTGGTTATCAAGGATTAAAAGGGTATGGAGTTGCTGTTCTTGCTTCAAATCAAGTGGCTGAATTTTGCTCACTACAAAAAACTATTCAAAACATACAAGGCCTCTGGATCAGATGTGATAAAAGACTCTTTGACTTGGAGGAAGACGTCCTGATGTGTGCCACCTACCTAAACCCTCAAAGCAGCACTAGGCCTGCTCAGGAAATTGACAATCTTTTTTACACGCTGGGTGAGGAGATTTTGTTAGCCAAAACAGTGACACCACATGTCATCATTTGCGGGGACTTCAATGCCCACATAGGGTGCTTAAATGAAATTACGGACGCGCACTATGATTTGCTCGCAACCTACCCACAACTTACTGGAAACAGACCCACACAATGCCCACACATTAATAGGGCTGGAAAATGCCTTGTGGATGTGGCATCTAACCTGAACTGCATCATTACCACTGGGAGAGCGCCTGGAGATTCGGGACAACCTTCCTTTATAGGCTACAACAAAACACGCAGAAGCAGACCAGATCACCTTATAGTTTCCAAATGCCTGTACTCGTTCATAGAGCAAGTGACACTCACCGAGCCTATCTGTCTAGACCACTGCTTTCATACAATCACCTTTAGCACCCCGGACACACATACAACGCACATTGACAAACGATTCCACTCCATTGACGGTGAGACATTACAGGACTTTCCTGAGAGGTACCTATTTCGATGGAGGGCTGATAAAGCACAAGCTTATGCTGCACACATTGAAGGGGATGAGAGTAGCAGGGAGGCTTTTGAATCCGCTGTCACAGATCAGGATGCTGAAAGAGCATGTACCTGCCTGAAGTCTTGGATTTTTAATGCTGCCAGACATCCGGATGTTGGTATGATTGCCCTTAGACCTCGCTCTCAGCAAATGGTGCGCAACAGAAATCACAAACGGCCTGAGTGGTTCAATGATGTGTGTGCAGCCAGAAAGAAGGCCTTTTCAATTGCATTGAAGACTGGGCAAGCCAGGCACGCTTGTGAGCAACTACACAGAGAGTACAGAGCTGTTCTGCAGCGTGCTAAGCGACGATATACCCGCACTCGAGCTATAGATTTCATGCGCAAGTTATTCCAGAAAGATCCGGCTGTACACAAACTTCTGAAGAAGCCTGTGAGCTCCCATACCACTCCTATTTCTGAGCAGGCCTGGCAGGATCATATCAACAACTTATTCTACCATCCTTCTGTTTCCAACAATGACACTCATGGCTTGCGTGATGAAGCATTCGGGGGCACAGGCCCGCACCCTTTCAATCTGCCTGGGGAAGCTGAGCTGACCTCCCTTGTCTCTAAGCACATTTCCAACATGAGCAGTTCCTCTTCACCTGGCTTTGACACAGTCCTACCTTCTTTCATAAAACATGCGTGCAAACTTGTCCCCAGACGCCATGGCAGAGGTCTTGAACATCACAATGTGCTGGCTCCATACATTTCACAACTCTTCACGCTTATGCTCAAAACTGCTCGCATCCCCTCATCATGGAAAGCTGCCAAACTTGCTCCAATATTCAAAAAGGGCGCTGTGACACATCCTTCAAACTACCGGATGCTTGCAGTCAGTAACACACTATACCGCCTGTACACAAATGTCCTCCGCTCCATGGTTCAAGACTGGTGTGAAAAATACAACATTATTCCTGACAGTCAATTTGGCTTTTTCCCAGGCCGCAACACCTTACAGCCACTTTTTATTTTGAGGCACCTAAAGCATGCAGCTCAGATACTTCAACCTCAAGGCTCCCCACGTTTATATGCCACCTTTATTGATTTCAAACAGGCATATGACTCAATACCCAGAGACAGATTGTGGGAACACTTACACAAATGCCAGATGCCCAGCCAGCTTATCTCCATCATTAAAGACCTCTACCGAGATGACAAATACATCCTTATTGACGGAGATAAACGGGCAAGTGTCCAGCCAACGCATGGAGTTAAACAAGGGTGCCCACTGTCACCACTCCTATTCTCAATCTACGTTAATGACATTGGCTGCATCACAAATGGGGAAACAGGAGCGGTGACAGGCTTACCAAATTTTCATGTTTCTCACATGCTTTATGCAGATGACCTCGCTTTGACTGCAAACAACCACACCCACATGCAAGCCATGTTAAACAAGTTGCAGGGTTATGCAACCAGAAAATGCCTGACGGTCAACACAAAAATGTCTGAGGTCGTCTGCTTCAATTCCAGAGCTGACACTCTTCCTCAACTGTTGTATGATGGTGAAAACCTGCCCTACACTGATTCTTTTAAATATCTGGGTATGGTCTGTGACAAACGTCTCAACCTTTCCACTGCTGCTGAGGCTGCTCTGAAACCATGCATGGCGGGGACTTATCGTGTCAAAACCTTTGCTCACGACCACAACCTTACAAATCGGCTGCATGCGCTCATTTGGCTCTTGAAAACGTATGCTATCCCAGCAGGAATGTATGCTAGCCAGATTTGGGCCACTCCTTACTTACGGCAGGGCGCAGAAGTGGACAACCTGTTGCAGAAGTGGATCCTGAACGTTTTGCGAAATCTTCTTGGAGTGAAATCCACAACACCATCTTGGAGCATTTTACGAGAATGTGGCATTGAACCTTTTCAGTTCAATTGGTTCCGTGCCACTATGCGCTTCTACAACTCGCTTACTAAGTGCAACAGTCTCCTCCTCAAAAAGGTTCTCCATGCTGACATCAGCCTTAGCTCCATGACTGATTCTTGTTGGACGTCCCACCTCTTATCTGCGCTGGATGGTTTGGCTCACTCGGATCTGATGAAACGTCAAATTATGGCTTGTGACCCTGTGAACCTCAGTCAATTTGTGGTGGACCTGAGATCTAGACACCTGGGCTATTGGAACCAATTCACAGCCCCTGATCCAAGAGTAAGCAACAGTAAGCGGCTGACTTACCATCAATGGTGCGCTCTCCCTGTCAAAAATGCACATGCCATTCACCCACCTTATACAATGCCTAAATACATGTACTTGGATCTTCCCCATCATGTCCTTCGCAACACTGCCAGATTCAGGCTGCGGGTACACGCTCTCCGAGTTGAACGGGCTACTTGGTCCAATAGTACTTCTCCGGTCTGTGATATCTGTGATTCTGATGACATACAAGATGAAAAACATGTGTTGTTCAGATGCTCCAATCCCCAGGTCTGCTCTCTCCGTCAAAAGTATGCCTCACTTTTTGAGCACAACTTCTCTTTCCAACACCTCCACATCTCCCACAGGATGTCCTGTCTAGGCACCATTCACCATGTGAATTCCCAGGATATCAATACTTTTCTAAACCAGGATAACAACAAACTTCCTTTTTTTCTTCATGATCTCATGTGTATTTATGAACAGGCTAGCAGTCAAACGTCTTGACTGAGGCCTTTTTTCCCTTGTAACCCTTGTAACCCTTGTTCAGCTCTTCCTATGATGTTGGTTATACCAGCGCCATTAGGCTCGACAAGGTTCTTTGTGTCACTCATAGGATGGTACACGTCTGCCCCTACAGCTGTTTAGCCGTCCTGAACCTGGCAGTTGTTGTCTGTGTAAGCCCAGGGCTTCCAATCTGCAACTGTGTGCTGGAGATTTGGATTGGACTTACAAGAAATAGGCAATTATGTTAGCGGCTGGTTTATGGGGGACTTTGGCAACTTGTTTCTTGTCTTGGGGAAACTTTTCACATTTCCTTGGGCAGTGCTATTGAAAGGAATAACACTTCTTACAGCCAAGTTCTGGAGTAAGGTGCTTCCAGTAACCCTCTGTGGTGGAGGGGACTCACGGCTCTTCTGAGCCAATGTGTCTCCTTTTCCTTAATTGATGTAGGGAGAGTTTCTTCTGCCTACGTAGTTTTTCTTTTCTTTTCCCTCCAGATCCCCATTAGCCCTTTCTGTTTTGCAGCTTTGTGGTGGAGGGGACTCACAGCTCCTCTGAGCCAATATGTCTCCTTTTCCTTAATTGATGCAGGGAGAGTTTCATCTGCCTACGAAGTTTTCTTTTCTCCTTTCTGAGATTAAAGTGGTTGCCGACACAGTGCGGCTTCCAATTGGCTGAAGGTGCAGCTGTAGCCATGCTGTGTGCTGTGTGCTTTGTTTCAATCGTCCAGATGGATCCTTGCAGCTGTGATCTGAACTGAAATGTTTGTTAGGTCCCAGGTGTACTGAGGAAGGGTATTTCCTGGTTGGGGCAGGATTGAGGATCATTGCAGCTGAGGTTGGTACGTGCGATGGTTCCAATTTCATAACAGAGATGTGGACAGGTAGTGGTGAGTTGTCATGTTTTTCCCCAGACAAGGAGGAACATGAAAGTAGCAGTGGCCTCTGTGTTGAGAATGGCAGAATAGATAGCATGTCACAAGACTTGGGCCATAGCATCCTCAACATATTTGGGATGGCAGACTGAGAGACCTGGAAAATCTGGATGAAAGGGAGTTATGATGGGCACCAAAGAGGTTATCTTGAGGTTCAGTTCTCCAGTAGTGCTGGTATTGTGAGTTGTGGTCCAGCGGGGAGGCCATTTCTCTTTGAGTTAGGCCCATTCCAAAATTTTGGAAGGCGGTATGGATGTGGAATGGCAGGGCATGTGAAAAAGGGTCTTTAATCTTTTTGCTAGTAGCGCACATTTTTCCAGCAAAGTCTTGTGAGCAAGGAGCTTCTGCAACCCAGGTGCAAAGCTAGAAGGAGCAGGTATTACCGTTTCATGCATGCCAGCAAGCTTGGCTCTGTAAAACGCCTTGTGAGGATATGAAATCGACTAGGAGTTGTCATCCCCTTGCATGTACCTTGTGTTGTATGTGTCTCCTTTTCCGTAATTGATGTAGAGGGAGTTCCCTTTGCCTAGTAGTTTTCTTGCCTTTTCTTTCTATGGTCTTCGGAGCCAACATATCTCCTCTTCCATACATGATGTAGGGAGAAGATTCTTTACCTGAGTAGTTGTGTGTTTGTCAGCCAGGAATTTGGTGTACGTCCATCCCCCTTCAGAAAAGCAGAGCAAAGCTCAGTTCTTATGGTGATAAATATTTTGCTTGCATACAAAACACAGACTTGGTTATGCCAACTCCAAAACAGGCTACTACTCCTATTATCAGAGCTTATTACCTCATGTTGACAAGAAAATCAGCAATGCCTTTAAAAGCATGCCTTGTATAACCTCACCTATGAAGCGCACCATTTTACAGTATCGCACGGGCACCCTCTATAATCAGAAACATGCAGTTCGTTTTGAAAGATCCACTAATCCTTTATGCCCTCTCCCAGGCTGTCATCAATTAGACAGCGCACCCCACATGCTTTCAGGCTGCCAAAACCGCATCATCTCCAACATGAAAACTGAACGCCACAATATTGCTGGAAGAATGATAATCAAAGGCTCTTAGCAGAAGCCCTTGGGGAGCTGGTCTGGTTAACACAGACATAGGAAGTGATGATGGGTTGGCGCAGCACAACCTTGAAATCCCTACACATGCATCTAACAGAATCATACCCCCATACCTCTTTCCTCGTAATTTTTCACAGAGATCTAGACACACATCTAGTCGTCCTGATGCTATATTGATTACCCCATATCAAGCCAGACCCACTTCTTCTTCTCCTTCTTCCACCCGCTCACACCATCATGCGTTACGCAGCAGACACAACCCAACACAGAGAACCACAACAGCCAACCGTGTGAGACAGCCCCACGAACTAAATGTAAACCAGCGGCATGTGCACTTGATTGAAATCAACTTGAAGTACTGTGAAGACACGAGGCCTGGACAACAGTTGGAGGCGGCACAGCGGCAACACGCAGACCTCTGTTAACTTATAAGTGCTAAAGTAGTGACTCTTCACACCATCCTTCTGGGTGTTGGTGGGACCTGCTACGGAGAGCATACCATGAATCAGTTTAAACAACTGGGACTTGACCAACAACGTGCCTTGAAACTTGCTCGCAATCTGCATGCCCATTCAGTTCAGAGAGTTTCCTCTGCCTACGTAATTTTTCTTTTTCTTTCAGTATGTCCACAAACTAGTTACTTCTAGGCGTGCTATTGAGAGCAGTAACACTTCTCACAACCAGGTTCTGGAGCCGGGTGCTTCCAATAACCCTCCAGACCCCCATTAACACTTATGTTTTATAGTTTTGTGGTGGAGGTGACCCACGACTCTTCGAGCCAATGTGTCTCCTTTTCTTAAATTGATGTCGGGAGAGTTTCCTCTGCCTACGTGGTGGAGGGGATTCACGGCTCTTTTGAGCCAATGTGTCTCCTTTTCCTTAATTGATATCGGGAGAGTTTCCTCTGCCTACATAGTTTTCTTTCTTGTTCTGCTAGCAAGGATCCACCAAGGAAGCTGTCCTGGAATTCAAGTCATGCTGGCATTTGGCGTTGCACTGATAGCAATTCAATGATGAAAAAGGAAAAGAGAGGCTGTGGCAGGGGCTAGTCAACATGTGCAGGTGGTGTTGAAAAACACCGTTTTTGGACACATATGCAGCTGCTTCCCTGGCAACGTAATGCCTTGCAGTGAATGGTGTTTACTTCTTGGGCGCAGCAGCCTTCTTGGGGGCTGCCTTGGCCTTCTTCACGCCAGTTGGCTTCTTGGGCGCAGGGCTCTTTTTGGGCGCGGGGCTCTTCTTTGCAGCAGCTGGGCTCTTTTTGGCGGCAGCTGGGCTCTTCTTTGCAGCAGCTGGGCTCTTCTTGGCGGCAGCTGGGCTCTTCTTGGCGGCAGCTGGGCTCTTCTTGGTGGCAGCTGGGCTCTTCTTGGTGGCAGCTGGGCTCTTCTTAGGCGTGGGGCTTTTCTTGGGCGCAGGGCTCTTCTTAGGCGTGGGGCTTTTCTTGGGCGCAGGGCTCTTCTTGGTGGCAGCTGGGGACTTGGCCTTGGGCTCTGCCTTCTTCTTTGGGGCAGCCTTGGTCTTCTGCACGCCCTCTGGCGTGGCAGCTGCAGGCTTGGCGATCTTCTTGGGGGCTGCTTTGGGTGCCATTGCGACAATAACAAAAATACTGACGAGGCGACGGGCACTCGGCACAAACTAAGTAATGACGATGTTGTAGGCATACGATTTATTTGGAAGAAAAAGGGTTGGGCCGCGGATCAGCAGGACCTGACTCCGAGTTTGACCAAGATAAGGCACGGTCAAACCTCTTGCTGCCCCCAGCAAGCGCGCACACACACACACACACACACACACACACACACACACACACACACACACACACACACACACACACACACACACACACACACACACACACATGCACATAGCATGCGGGTGAGGCGCCAGGGTTGAGGTGCCAGGGTTTCACATCTACTCCTGCCTGGCTGCAATGGCTGCAGAAGGCCTTCTGGTTTGACTGTCTTGTTGCGCACGAGTCACAAATTTTGACAAAGTGATGGACATCCAGGTGCATCTCGGACCACGAAAGTGTTTGCTCTATTGCTGCATGTGTCTTCTTCCTACCTCTGTGCCCTGCATAAAGAGATGCATGGTGCATTTGGGTAATATGCGTGCGCAAGTCCTTGTCATCCGGCACCACAATTTTCCCTGCCATGAGGTAAAAGCCTTGGTGCCTCCTGAATTTTGCCTTGTTTGCTTGGATCCAAGAGTTTCCAGCATAAGCCTGTTTAATGCGCTGCAACAAATCATGCTATGGTGCAGCACCTATGATATGTGAGGGGCATAAAGGAACAGCATGTTTGGTCAGATGGCAATTGCATGTAATGATGAGCAATGCAGGACTCCTACTCAAGGGGTCTGCCACCGTTATTCTGCCTGGCCAGTATTTCCATTTGAGTCCAGGCTTAAAGTGAAGCAGGAACTCCAGCCATCTGACCTGTTGCCTATTCGAATTTAGTTGTGTTTAGAGGTTAACAAGAGCATTATGGTCTGTTTGCACTTGGCAAGCATAGTCTTTCTTTCTTTCTGTGTGCACTGTGCAATTACAACCTTCCAGATAGCATCTCCATTTAGTGAGCGCACGCACAACACCTAATAATTCTTGATCCGTGGTGCGATTGATGCTCGTGTCCTTGCTTGATTTCTTGGATGTGCATGAAAGTGGTTTTGCATAAGTAGTACTGCTCCAGTAACTAGCAGAGATGCATCAGACATAACTTAAAAGGGTTTGTCACGTTAAATCGTGGTCATTGCTGAATCATTGCACAACCTAGTGTGTGAGGCGTGACCTGTATTTAAATGGGGTTATTTTATTGGATGCTCTCGTATTTTCTTTCAAAACTTTGCTATTATGAACAGGCTAGCAGTCAAACGTCTTGACTGAGGCCTTTTTTCCCTTGTAACCCTTGTAACCCTTGTGAGGCGTGACCTGTATTTAAGTGGGGTTATTTTATTGGATGCTCTCGTATTTTCAACCTCTGTTCCACCTTCCATTGAGTAACCTCAATGTTAAGCGCTGCTTCTGTTATCCCTGGCCTTGTGCCAGGGGTGCCTTGTCCCTGATGTAAAACTAGCCTGGTGAAGCTGGTCCGGACCCTGTGTCTGCCCCAGACATTCTCTGTGTGCTGCAGCCAAGCCAGCACCGTTCAGCAAGACCAAGAGCAGCTTAGCAGCAACATGAAGAAGAGTAAAGTCGGTACACTCGCAGCCTCCAGCCAACAGCTTGAGTGAACCCGTCCTTTGTTGCATGGTTATTGGCAACCCTGGACGTTAAACCATTCATGGCGCCACCACGGGGAGACGTGCTCGAGGATCGCCTGTGCCAAGCACTGCAGTTTAATGAGTGTTGATGTGTAAGTGTGTTTGGGTTGCCACATCATTCCCGTAGTATCCCCCATGTATTACCAGTTTCAAGAACAGTAAATGTGCAGTGACGATGATTCAGCGTGACAGGTTTGTTTAAATCTGGAAGAGCGAGCACAGGTGCAGCACATAGAAAATCCTTTAATTTCTGGAATGCACGCTCTTGCTTTTCCCCCAAACAGACACTTGGCCTGTATTCGTAAGCTCTCAGGGATATACAGGCTTGACGCACTTTCATAGGCGTTTTCAGGCAAATTCATTCCTACATTTATAAACAGGCAGTTGTTTGGTTGGTCTAGGCATTTTCTATGATATAGGCATGCATCATTTTCTCCTTTTATGGCCGGGACGTCCATAAACAGGCAGGGGGGATGTAACAATACCAGGCTTTTCCAGATCAGATCATTAACCATCAACTACCCTCCAGGCTTTGGGCTAGCTGGGTTGGCCAGTATCAAGAAGACGACTAAGTCCTAGTCCATTTCCTGTCCTGCCAGGATCAGTGATGATTATTACAGTTGTCGGGACGGGCCCAGTTGTGCAGGCCGATGCTGGAAGTGACATCGCTTCGCCACGCTGCAGCTTTCCTTCCGTAATAGCACACTCTCAGAGTCTGGCAGAATTGTCAGAGGGGAACTAGCTTATTTGCTAAACATGATCTCGATCATATTTCTTTCTGAAATCTGACAATGCTAACCATTATTATCGTGTCATTAAAATATTGCATTGTTCAAACAATAAAAAAAAAGAGGACCCCACATCACTCTCCTGGCGTCAGATTACCCCAAAAGGGCCCACAACTCCACCCTGGCCCAGTGGGACCGATTTTCACCCCCCAAACATTCGTTTTTGTAACCCCTATATGCTCTGCTAATATCCTGCTTATTCAGAAAAAGGAATTGAGGGAGTTGTAAATTTGGCACCCTTGTGCTGGATGTTCTCCAAGGGAAATGGTTAAAGTTCTGCATTTCACTGATCACTGGGTCTTTTCACTCCATTTCTTTTGCAATGGTATTCCTTTGGTACAAGGACTCCAGATCACTAAAATTGATTCTATTTGGTGCAGTGGGTGGTCTGGAATGGAGTTTGGGTGGTCAAAAAGTAGGGTTCACGCCCTGGCTAATTAGGCGTGTGGCCCGGAACTGCTACAGACAGTAAAAAATATTACAGGAACCCAAGTTCATAAGTTACCCATCATGGGGCACCTATGCAGGTAGCATGAAAAAAGCACCTGTTTTCAGGCCTCCTCTAAGTATATGTATTAGCCTGTCTTAAAGTCTGCATACCTAAACCTGTGTTTTGCATGCATGTGGGATTTCAAAGCATCCTCAAGGTCTGGCAAGTATGTCAGATTGGAAATACGGGGAGAACATTCGGATCTTGATTTTTACTCTTCCCGAGCCAACCAGCTCGGGAATATTGTAAAATGGGTTGCCGCCTGGGCCAGCACCAGGGATTCTGGTATTGGTCAGGTTGTTTTGCTTTAGGGTAGCCTGGTCTTTGGCAATTTTATCTGCACAATCACTTCCAGCAATCCCAGCATGAGATTTGACCTTAAGAAAAAGATGTTGCCTTGAGAGTTTCGGCCAAGGTTTGAAATGGTCTTCAGAACATCTCCTTGTACATAATGCCTGTGCTTCTCTGAAAGAAAGAAAAGAAAAGAAAAACTACGTAGGCAGTGAAACACTCCCCGGGATGTGGGGGCCCACATCAATCAAGGAAAGGGGCCACATTGGTGCACAGAACGTATGACCTCCCCACCACGAAATTCAGACTGAGAGAAGCACGGCAGCCAGAGAAAGAAGACAGGTCCAGCAACAAGAAAGAAAGCAAGTTGATAGCTGAAAGACTGGAGTTCCAGACCTTCAACAATAAGCAGAGTCAGCACTATCAGCCTTCCAACCAAGGAAAGCCATGCCCAGCATCTGTCTGCTGAGCACAACTAAAGTTTGCATCCTAGCATACTAGCTTAACTAGCTGCTAGCAGTTGCTGACCACAAGCAGAAGCCTGTGGAACAGCCCTCAGAGCACTAGTGCCGACACATCAAGTGCACACCTTGCCCGGCCCCCAAAACATGACAGAATGGGCATGAAGTTTGCAAGCAAGTTCATAAGCACGTTGGTGGTCAAGCCCCGGTTGTTTAAACTGGTTCAGGGCACGCTCATATAGCGGGTCCCACCAACACCCAGAAGGATGGTGTGGAGAGTCACGACATTTGCACTAATGAGTTTGCAGAGGTCTGCATGCTGCCGCTGTGCCGCCTCCAACTGTTTTCCAGGCCTCATATCTTCACAGTACTTGATTCAATCAAGAGCACGTGCAGCTGGTTTATATGGAGTTGGTGGGGCTGTCTCATGCGGTTGGCCTGTGTGGTCCTCTGTGAAGGGTTGTGTCTGCTGCGTAACGCTTAGTGTGAGCAGGAGGTAGAAGGAGATGAAGGAATGGGTTTGGCTTTATAGGGAGTAATCAGTATAGCATCAGGACGGCTGGTAGTGAGTCTAGATCTCTTAGAAAAACAGTTTTTAGGAAAAAGATAAGGGGGTATAATTCTGTTTGGTGCATGTGCAGGATTTGGAGGTTGTGCTGCGCCAACCTATCACCACTTCCTATGTCATGTAAACCAAGCCTGCCCCCCACGGGCTTTTGCTAAGAGCTTTGATGATCTTTCTTCCAGCAACATTGTGGCGTTCAGTTTTCATGTTGGAGTTGATGTAGTTTTGGCAGCCTAAAAGCATGTGGAGTGCGCTGCCTGATTTATGACAGCCTGGGAGAGGGCAAAATGGGTTTGTGGACCGTCTGAAGCGCACTGCATGTTTTTGGTTATAGAGAGTGCCCGTGCAATACTGTAAAATGGTGCGCTTCATAGGTGAGGATATACAAGGCATATTTCTAACAGCATTGCTGATTTTCTTGTTAACATGAGGTAATGAGCTCTGATAGTAAGAGTAGTAGCCTGTTTTGGGGTTGGCATATCCAAGTCTGTGTTGTAACAATCAGCAGAAAAGAGAATGGACTAGGTAGGAGTCAAGCCCCCTTTATAACTGGCCGGCCCAGTCTAGCCCAAAGCCTAAGCCTGTAAGGTAGTTGGTGGTGACTAAGAAAGAAAATTAAAAGAAAAAACTACGCAGGCAGTGAGAACACTCCCTACATCAATTAAGGAAAAGGAGACACATTGGCTCAAAGAGCCATGAGTCTCCCTCACCGGAGGGTAAGAGGGAGGCTAGTGTGGGTTTGGTGGGTTTCTGGAAACATGCAGAATATCTTATAGTCATTATGGATAGTGCCTGCCACACCAATTAAGATGATCTGCAAGATCGCCTTGTTGTTCCATTTTGGGTTTCTTGTGCTGCGGGTTTGAGCCTGGTTATGATGCTAGCGTGCTGGGCATTTGCAGCTTCCAGAGTGGGGGAGGGGTTGGTATCAGGGCAGAACTTTAATTTGACAAAGTGAATATCCCTGTCTTGGGGAGAAACCTTAGAAGGATCAATGTGAGCGGGCCTGCCTGGGATAGAGCTCAGAAAGGCAGAGTAAGGGTGGCTTTGGTGCCAGGCAGAGGAGCCATTTGTATTAGGGGAATACAGTCAATGATAGCTTGGGAGATGTTTTCAGGGACTTCTACACCCTGCACCAGGAGTCTCTCACTCCGTTAGGTATCCAGACCGATTAGGGATGAGCCATACCTATCTTTAGAGAGGGCGTAACACAGAAGTTAAGGCTAATATGGTGCCTACAAGGCCTATTAGTGTTGGTGTGCATCCCATTTATTGATGGGATAAGGCATCTAAGGGCAGTACGATTAATGCTGTCCATTTTGCCGCGTAATGGGCAGCCTGCAGAGGTGTAAGATATCTTGAATCTGATGGCATGTTTTTGTGTGTGAACTGTTCCCTTGCGGCTTTTCAACACATTTATCTGATGTCCAAGTGTGACCTTTGATTTATTCCAGAAGTAGCTGCTGATTTCTTTGTTGCCAAGTTGAGAGAGTGGGTTGTAAGCTTCCGAATTGACAGTGGTATTTGGGAGAGTGGGCTGTACAGCATATTTAAGCCTCTGCCAGCTAGTGAGAAGAAAAGTCTACGCAGGCCTGAGGCCGCGTGCATTAAGGGAAGGTTCCCTAACTAGCAGGCTAGCAGGGGCCTCACCAAAGAGCCCTCAAACCTACACTAGACACAGTTAGCCCAGGTGAGAGCCAGAATCAGAGCTAATGGGGATCTGGAGGATTGTCCGCCATGCTCCTGGACGTCGGGACTCTCCTACTCCCATTCTCCACCGCTGTGCGCCCAGCAAACTCCCCCCCAGAAGCCCCTTGAAATTGAAGAGCATGCCTGGTTATTTTTTGAGCTATTGTAACATTAGCCAGAGGTATCAGCATAACCTAGCTTGTGTCTTATGTGTATGTGTGCTGTAAGCTTGTCTGTCAGCTTGGTGAGGTAGTTAATTGGAGCAGTGTGGGAGTGATGTGGGTCACCGTTGCGTCAGTGTGAGGACTTCAATGAAAGCCCTAGAAGTTGGGGGGAAAATCCCTGGCATCTGGAAGTGCAATGTCTGTGCCACAGTGGTGTCCATGGGTGCTGCAGTGCATGCGCAGGCATCATCCCCTCATTGCCACAATGGGCGTTAACTTTATAGAAATTAACAGGGTGCAGGGAGTGCTCTAACACATTTGAGATGGCCTGGATGAGTTCTGCATGAAGGCAGGTGTTCATGCACATTGGATGAAGGACCTGTCTAAAAATCTGAGAAAGGCAGGATGCACAATATCAGAGGCTATGTCAGTGTGCCCATGTTGGAGTGCTACAAAATGCCTGCTTCTGCTCTGTTGATAGTATTCGTAGGTCTCTTTCCATTGGTTTTTATGTGCACTTGCAGCTGTTGAGAGGGTTGAGTAATGTCTCCGCTCGGTTTGCAGACACCTGAACCAGCGAGTGGTAGAGAGTTATCTTCGTATCCAATCACACTGCCATCTGTGTAGTCCAGTCCCTGATTTTAAATGCGAACATCTTTTTGTAAATGGTAGGAGGGAGGACTGCCCTTGCCTGAGGGCACCTGTGTGAGCAGGTATGGACGTCATGGACATGGATCGGTATTTCTTTCTCCACTTGTTTCATGTTAGGCGTTGATGGGTGCGTAGTGGCAAAACAAAATTTGGAAGGTGTAGGGGTAGCCAGTGAGCTTCTGGTACGGCCTGTTTGAGAAGATGGAACCAGTTTTGTTGGTGTTATCTAGTACCTCTCTGGCATGTAGGATCCAGATCACAATGAGTTGCAAGGGTTGAGGAAGGTTGGGTAGGGTTAGGTATCATGCCTATGGTGGCATTGAACCAGTGTTAGGGTGTCTGGAATTGGATGTTTCCAGCGGGGAAATGGCTTGCACTTGTAGAAGACCTGGGTAGTGGTTTAGCCAGCTCAAGTATGTGTTGGAGCTAAATCCTCTCCAGTGGACAAGAGCATGAAGGTGGCAACTGGTTCGGTGGTTCGGAGGGATGAGCGCATTGCGTGGCGCAGGAGTTGAAACATGGTTCATCATTGTACACCTCCACATCTCCCACAGGATGTCCTGTCTAGGCACCATTCACCATGTGAATTCCCAGGATATCAATGTTTTCTAAACCAGGATAACAACAAACTTCCTTTTTTTCTTCATGACCTCATGTGTATTTATGAACAGGCTAGCAGTCAAACGTCTTGACTGAGGCCTTTTTTTCCCTTGTAACCCTTGTAACCCTTGTTCATCATTGTAAGGAGGATGGCAGAAAGAGTAGCCACAGTAGCGCACAGAGATGGCATCAGTGCAGGCCCCAAAGACCTAGTCTTTTCAGGTGTGTTGTAGGTATAGTAAAAACCCAAGAGGGCTGGAGAACCTTTCCGCGGAGCCCATGCACCATTTATGCAGGGCTCACTCCCTCAACATCTCTCCACACTGCCCACAACCTGTGTCTGAGGTCGAGCATCGAGCATCGAGCTCAGCCACCGTCATGTTACGGAACCCTGGTCAAGCGCGAGGAGGGCGACAGCAAGGAGGAGGTCCCCGGATCGAATCCTTGTGGCCAAGGTGGAGATAAAGATGCCCTCTATTGGTGGGAGCCAATGGGAGGATCTTTCCTTAATGCACGCGGCCGAACGGCAAGCGTAGATCTTTCTTTCTTTCTTTGCAGGGATGATTAACTGTGAGGAAATGTAAGCAGAGCATTGAAGTTGTGGACCTTTTTTATCTGAGAGTTGCTTTTGTTGGGTCTTCTCGCATGGAAGGAGGCCCGCAATTTCTGTTGCTATATCCTGGACGGGTGGTTGGGTGGTGGCGTCCTCGCCTGCCTTTTTGGCTGCTTCATATGCTTCAAGCAGGGTCTATAGTTGTTCTATAGTGAGCATGCCAACACACTTGCCATTTGTGTTACTGATACCCAACCCTCATTGATACCCAACCCTCATTGTGCCCAACCCTCATTGTGCCCAACCCTCATTGACACCCAACTCAATTAAGAGTCCAACCCCTCCGTAAGTACTCATGTCCAACCTCAAAGGAACAATAACCGCCCAGCACAGGTGGTACCTACACCACAACCTCCCTCCACAACGCACTACAGACATGAGATTACTGGGCGTCACCTCCTAAGGACACCCGATTCTCGTCTAGAACCTACAATAATCCCTTCTAGCACAAACAGGGCACACCCAACCCGTCCTATGACACAAAACCAACCCGTCCTATGACACTAACCAACCTATTAATATGCCAGCTACACAGCAAATCTGCCCCCTTACACAGGAGGTGATACCCGCTATTGTGACTACCCCCATGGATGAGCCACCCAGTAAAAGAACACGCTCCCAGTGCAGATCCAGCCATCACTCCCCCGCTCACCCAGCTCACACCACCATTCCATCCAATATCCTGCCCACACAAAATGCCAATTCGGAGACCACCAATGCCGGTATCTCCCCTCCTGACAACGCTCCCACCATCCATGCTGGTCTGCCTGGTCCACACAATGAAGACCCTGGTGACGGGCCTCCCAGCAAACGCACATGCTCAGCTAAGAAACAAGAATCCAGACATTCACAGCAACACTTGAGCCAGGGCACTCAGGGATCTAGTGTCAATCAACAAAATGGCATGCCTTCCATTCCCCATACCCACCCCAACACCCCGAGCAGCCCGAATACACAGAACAGTACCCAGAGTCCTAACAGAAAGAGGAAAACTTTGCTTCATGTAGAGACGGAACTTCAGACTCCTACCATCAACCCTCAAGCTTCAAATTGGCAAGGAAACGACGTCTGGAGGTACAAAGAAAATCTGGTGAAAAAGCTGGCTCAGGAAGCCACAGCCAACCACGCCATTAATGCTGCCTACTATAATGACATTGACGTCACACATATAGACGCATGGAGAACCTATTCAGCCATGACTCTTGGAGAAAGGACATAGGCAATGACCCCTCACCCCAATAGAAGCAGTACCACACACACTACAGGCCCATGATAATAGAGAAGTGGGCCCTGCCTATCTTCAAGAAAGCTGGCTTTCAACCAGCAAGCATCTGCACTGCTGCCCGCACTGACATTGAATGCACGTGTTGCCAGATATGCAACCATGGAGGCCTGGAGCCTATCAACTCGAAGCCCCCCTTGACATGTATGTCTGTGATGTATGCGAACGTACCTAGGTAGTACCACTGGAAATGCATGACAGAACTTGGATGCTATAATGATGAGAAAAGGCAAGAGGTCAACACAGCTGAAGTCTGGGCCTGTCCCGCCTGTGCTAGCCTCAGCAACGAAGACAAAATTAACAGAGCATATAAGTCTAAAGAAGAACTGCTCGAGGTTTTTTGGCTACCATCATGGGAGCCAGAAGGATTAAAAACTAGCTGGCCCATATTTGACCAGCGCATACAACATTTTGAATCTCAGCTAAGCAAACCCAACCTTCTCTTACCCCCAGCAGACTCTGCCCTCTCCAACCTAGAGAGGCAAGGGTTCAATAAGTCTGATACAAATAGCACCTGGAGCCAGAAATTAGACATTGAACTTCGCAACAAACTCATTTTTGATATACACCCTACCAATCCGCAAACGGACATCAAGCCCACAGGCACCTGTGAGTTCTGGGTTCAAGAAATAGACCTTGTCAAACACAAGCCTAACCCATTCCCCAATCATCCCCCAACAGATGAAACACTTGAAAGCCCCACATCATCTATCCCACCCAGCCTCACCCTCCCTGAAATCTACAAATTGAGAGTGGCTTGTGTCTATAACACAGATGGCAAATGTGTCAGGATGATAACCCTTACACAACTTGACGTCCTTTTCAAAGCATTCCATAGGCCCAAAGCAGAAGGTCTGCATGATGGCATCTGCCCCCCACCAGCAAGCTTTGCATCTGAGATACTGGGGCTCCTAGCCCGCAAAAACAAATTGGATGACAAATACCAAAGCAAAAAGATTAAAAATTCCTTCTCACGAACCCTCCCACCTCACATTCATTCCGCTTTCCAAAAATGGGCACATGTCACCCAAGAAAAAATGGCCTCCCCTTTGGACTATAACAATCAGCAACATCAATACTGGAGCTCTGATCCCCGCGACATTTTATTTGGTGCCCACTACAAAGAAAAGAAAAGAAAAACTACGTAGGCAGAGGAAACTCTCCCTACATCAATTAAGGAAAAGGAGACACATCATGTCTGTCATGTCAATGATTGGCTCAGAAGAGCCGTGAGTCCCCTCCACCACGAAGCTACAAAAAGAAGACCCTAATGGGGATCTGGAGGGTTATCGGAATCCAAGAAAGTCTTGATTCTCCCACTCAGCGAACCTGACTGTACAACTCTTGCACAATCCCTACAAGACCCTGCACAAGGGATCCCCCAAAAACTTGAAGGAATTCTCCAGCTCCTTGACCCTGCACATACAGAAGCCACAACCTTTCTCAACAACCTGAATAGCACATCTGCAAAGCGCACTGAAAAACTTGAGACACTCTGTAACAAACCTGCCACAGAGGCAGTTGAAGAAAAGAAAAGAAAAACTACGTAGGCAGAGGAACTCTCCCTACATCAATTAAGGAAAAGGAGACACATTGGCTCAAAAGAGCCGTGAGTCCCCTCCACCACGAAGCTACAAAAAGAAGACTCTAATGGGGATCTGGAGGGTTATTGGAAGCACCCGGCTCCATAACCAGGCTGCAAGAAGTATGCTTGTTCAACAATTAAAAAGTTTTTAATAGCAAGCCTAGCGGTAACAAGCTTGTTGGCATACATGACAGAATGGACATGAAGTTTGCAAGCAAGTTTATTGGCGCATTGGTGGTCAAGTCCCAGTTGTTTAAACTGGTTAAGGGTGTGCTCAGTGTAGCAGGTCCCACCAACACCCAAAAGGATGGTGTGGAGAGTCGCAACTTTTGCATTAACGAGTTTGCAGAGGTCTGCATGCTGCCGCTGTGCCGCCTCCAACTGTTGTCCAGGTCTCGTGTCTTCACAGTACTTGATTTCAATCAAGTGCACATGCCGCTGGTTTACATTCAGTTGGTGGGGTTGCACCACGCGGTTGGCTGTTGTGGCCCTCAGTGTGGGGTTGTGTCTGCTGTGTAACGCATGATGGTATGAGCAGGAGGTAGAAGGAGAAGAAGTGGGTTTGGCTTTTTAGGGAGTAATCAGTATAGCATCAGGACGGCTGGAGGTGAGTCTAGATCTCTTAGAAATTTTTCTTGGAAAGAGGTAAGGGGGTATAATTCTGTTTGATGCATGTGCAGGGATTTGAAGGTTGTGCTGCGCCAACCTATCATCACTCCCTATGTCCATGTTAACCAAACCTGCTCCCCAAGGGATTTTGCCAAGAGCTTTGATGATCATTCTTCCAGCAACATTGTGGCGTTCGGTTTTCATGCTGGAGATGATCTGATTTTGGCAGCCTGAAAGCATGTGGAGTGCGCTGTCTAATTGATGACAGCCTGGGAGAGGGCATAGTGGGTTAGTGGACCTTTTGAAGCGAACCGCATGTTTTTGGTTATAGAGGGTGCCAGTGCGATATTGTAAGATAGTGCGCTTCATGGGTGTGGATATACAGGGCATGTTCCTAAAGGCACTGCTGATTTTCTTATCTACATGTGGTAACAAACTCTGATAATAAGAGTAGTAGCCTGTTTTGGGGTTGGCATATCCAAGTCTGTGTTTTTTATGCATATGAGACTTGAAAGCATTTTGAAGATTGGGGAGGTAGGTGATTTTAGGATTGGGTGTACGAGCTGTGGATGTGCCAGCATTGTGTTCTTTTTTTCCTCTTTGGCTAACCGAAATATATGAGGAAAAGGATTTTGGCCGGGGCCTGCGCTAGGGATCCCAATATCAGCCACATTATTGTTGGCTTGGCTTGCTTGATATTCTGCAATAGCATCTGCACATTCGTTACCAGCAATGCCAGCATGAGATTTTACTTTGTAGAAACAAATATTTGTTTGTGAGTTGCTAATGAGGGTAGATATGATTTTTAGGACATCCCCTTGAATATGGTGTTTGTGCTTCTCTGGGTAAATAAGTTGTTTACGTATTTGATAAAGAGAGGTGAGACTGTCTGAAGCAATGTGTGAATAAGAGTGCGTGATGGCAGCAGCAATTGCTGCTAATTCAACTCGACATATGGTGTTGGTAATTCCAGCACCGTTGGGCTCGACAAAACTTCTGCTATCGGTGAGAGGACAGTAGACTCCTGCTCCAATTTTTTGTATGCCATTCTGGATTTGACAACTACCATCAGTGTAAGCCCATGTCCTCCAGTCAGGGACTTTGAGCTTGAGGGTTGGACTGGATTGGTTAGGTACAAAAAGTTCTTCCTGATTACCTACGTGTGGAGAGGTAAGATATCTAGATATTTGTTGTTTGTCAGAGGGGAGGCGTTGGCATTTATTGAATCCAGGCATATCAGCATGCATTGTATTGAGAGTAGAATGGTTGCCTATACTGCGCAGCTTCCAGTTGACTCCTGGTACAGCCGAAGCCAGGCCTTGTAGCCAAGCTGGGTTATGATTGTTTAAATGATTCCTTGCAGCTGTGTTCCATACTGCAATAATTTGTAGGTCCCAGGTGTGCTGAGAAAGGGGTATTTCCTGGTTGATGGAGGATTGTGGATCGTTGTAGCAAAGGTTGGTACGAGCGATGGTTCCAAGTTCACAACAGAGATGTGGATAGGCAGTGATGAGTTTGGAATAGGGGTTAGTTACCATGTGTTGTCCCCATACAGGGAGGAACATGAAAGTAGCAGTGGCCTCTGTGTTGAGAATGGTTGAGTAGATAGCATGGCGTAAGGCCTGAGTCATAGCTTCCTTGGTGTAAATGGGATGGCAGACAGAAAAACCGGAATATCTGGATGAGAAGGAGTTATGATGGCACCAAAGAGAGTGTCTCGGGGATCAGTGCTCCAGTAGTGTTGGTACTGTGGGTTGTGGTCCAGCGGGGAGGCCATTTTTTTCTGAGTTACCAGGGCCCATGCTTTAAGGGCGGTGTGGATGTGGGTTGGCAGGGCCCGCGAAAAGCGTACTTGTTTTCTAGCATAGTCTTGCAAGCAAGGAGCCCCTGCAGCTCAGATGCAAAGCTAGTAGGAGCAGGTGTTATGGCTTCATGCAAGCCTGCAAGCTTGGCCCTATAGAAAGCCTTGTAAAGGATTTGAAATCGGCTAGGGGTTATCATCCCAACACATTTACCTTGTGTGTTGTAAACGCATGCCATGTATGCTTTGTAAATTTCTGGGAGGAGAAGGGGAGGTGGAGCACGAGGGTTGGGGCTTTGTGATCCAGTGTCTAGTGATGCTTGATTGGGTTTATGTTTTACTTTGCACTTGACAAGGTCAATATTATGCAGCCAAAATTCACTGCAACCAGTGGGTTAATGTCTACTTGTGGGTTGGTGGGGTGCATGTCTAAGGAAATTTTATTGCGGAGTTCTGTGTCTAGTTTTTGCCTCCAAGTATTAATAGCGTGAGGCTTATCAAAGCCTTGTCTTTCAAGGTTAGAAAGGGCAGAGTCTGCTGTGGGTTGGGAAAGGTCTGGTTCACTTAGCTTGGCTTCAAATTCAAGCAGACGCTGTTGGAATTTAGGCCAGGTCTCTCTAGTTTCCTCAGGCTCCCAGGAGGGCATCCAAGTGACCATTATGAGCTCCTCTCTAGACTGGCATTCTCTGTCAATTTTCTGTGCATTGTTAAGGCCTGCGCAGGCGGGACAAGCCCATGTGTCAGCTGCATCTATCTCTTGTCTTTGCCCATCAGTATAGCAACCAAGTTCTTTCATGCATTTCCAGTGGTACGTTCGTTGGCAAACATCACAGATATACATATCAAGGTAAGAAGGTTCAGAGTTGATAGGTTCATAGCCACCATGGTAATTGCATATTTGGCAGCAAGCACACTCAATATCAGTGCGAGCAGCAGTTGAGGTAGTTGCAGGCTGAAGGCCAGCTTTCTTGAAGAAAGGCAGGGCCCACTTCTCAATAATCATTGGGGCAAAATGGGTGTGGTATTGCACTTGGTGGTGGATGAGGCTTCTCCCTCCGTCTTTTTTATTAACCATGCAGTTTCTCCAACCGTCTATATGGGTTATGTCAAAATCATGGTTATATATAGCATTGATAGCATGGCTAGCTGTTTTTGCTTTTGTAAGCTTGTGGACTGAGGTTTTCTTATAATTCCAGACCTCAGAGGCTTGGCATAGTGAGCTGAGGGGGTTGATGACAGGAGGGGTCAGTTCTGTCTCTTTGTGAAGCAATTTTTTCTTCTTGTTTTTGTATTATAAATTTGTGTATCTAGGCTGTGTGGAGTGTTTGGACAGGAAGGAGGGTTGCGGATTTTGCCTGTATGGCCAGTACCTGTTGTGCATGGGGAGTTGGGCTGTGATGGGATGTAGTTAACAGTGCTTTGACTGGCATTAGCTCCTGGATTATTCTGGCTAAAAGGTCGAGACATGGGTGTGGAGGTATGTTTTAATGTTGAGTGTGTGCGCTTGCTGGGTGGCCCTTCCGTAGATGAATCTTGTTGAGTGGGCGTAAAACATTAAAGCTAGCAGTATTTTGTGTTGAGGCATGAATTATTTGTGTAGGAGTGATGCTCATCCTACACTTGGAGCGAGTTCTTTTATTAGGTGGCTCTTCTGTGGGTTTTGTTTCTTTGGCGGTCATTACTTCCTGAGTAAAAGGACAAATTTCTTGTGTAGGAATGTTGACTGTAGGGGCGGACAAGGTAGCTTGGTCACGTCTGAGGCGGCGTCCAGTATGTTCGTGTCTGTAGTGAGATGTGGAGCGAGGTTGTGGTGATGGCACAACTTGTGTGGAAGGGGTGCTGTTTGGTTGGGAGCTTGCAAGAGGGTAGGTATGAATCAGGTTATCTGGTTCCACATTGAGGCCACTCATATGTGTGTTTTTGATAAGGCGGTAGTGTGCAAGAGTGTTTGCTTCAGTGTTTTTGTAGGCAATGGTTTTTTGGATGGAGGATGTATTCAACTCTTCTGTCTGGGGGAGGTTAACCAGTGCTGCCAGTCTGTTGAGTGCTATTTTACACTTAACGTTGACCTTGGAGTATTTGGCTTGTAGCTGAGCTACTGTGATGATGTGAGTCTTACACGGGGATGTGAGTTCATGGATTCCATTAATTCCAAGGCCCATTAGGGGTTGCATTATGCAGGTTATGAGGGAGGAGAGATTGTGGGGAGGTGGTTTATGCAGGGAGAGGGCTTCATGGATGAAGTCCAAGTCCTCATTGAATACAACTTCCTCGTCTTTCATGAGGTGGAGCTTACTAGAGTGGATACTGATCAATTGGCGGGCATGCATGCAAAAGTTGAGCTGGCGTCTTATGTGCAGATTGGTTCCTTCTCGTTTGGTAAGATAGGATGTAGATAAAAGCTCAAGGTCGCTATTTCCTTAGTGAGGAGATTGAGGCTTATGGTGCGGTGTCTAGTTGAGGGATCTTCTAGGCTAGATGTGAGTGCAAAAGCCAGGCGTCTGTGGTATTCTACACAGATTGAGGTGCGCCCTAGTCCAAAATTATCAGAATCTTCGCGAATCATAGCTGCTGCTGTGCTGTTCCAGAGTTTGTATTTATGTTTGATAATCCTGTCTATCATGGTGTCCCAAATGATGAGGTCTGCTGGTGTGCAAGGAGTAACTGCAAAAGCATAGGCAAGGCTAGGGATAATGGCTGTACGGACAATGTCAAGCGTTTGCCGTGGGGAAGCATAGGAGGAGTCAAGGTTATCAAGCTTATTTCTGAGGTTACAGGTCATGCGTTGAATTTGATGCTTCCAGTTTAAGTCCATGGTGATTTGAACTCCAAGATAAAGGAAGGGTTCATGTGATGCAAGAAACTGGGCCTTTTGTCTTTGGATTTCTATTTTTCCTTTGAGCTGTTGACAGAGAGCTTGAGATGGTGTCACCCCATTTTGATCTTTTCCAGGATGAATGTGTAAAATGCCCATTGCTTTAGTTTTGCTGCCAGATATAACGAGTGCAGCCCAGTCAGAGTAGAGAGTGAGCTTCTTGGCTTGTACTTTGAGGTCCTGGATTGTGCTAGTGGGGCAGAGAAGGTCGTCGGCAAAGGCAGCGCTGCTTAGTACGTTAGCAAGGTGAGTATCAGTGGCATTTTGGCCTGGGATGCAGCCGTGTTTGTAACCACGCCCTCCTACATGTAGCCATCTTAAGAGGGGTTCCATGTAGAGGAGAAATAGGAAGGGCGAGAGTGTATCTCCTTGAATTGAACCTCTTTCAACAGGAATTTTTTCAGTGCTACATCCTGAGGGCAATCTAACTTGGGTTGTGGCGCTTTCATAGAAACTTTTGACAGTGTCAATAGCATCAGTGGGGAAGCCCAAGTCATACATTATCCAGAGCATCCTGTCGTGGTCAGTAATGTTGAATGCGGAGGTGAAATCTACAATGAGGGCGTAAATATCTTTCCCACAAGTTTTGGCGTCTTCAAGTCCCATGATGACACTCTGGAGCTGGTGGATGGTGTCTTTTTGATTACGGAAACCAGCTTGAGTAGAGCTCAAAAGAAAGTGTGATTCTGCATATTCATAAAGTGTATTAGTGACCATTCGGGCCCACAGTTTGTAGAGCGTGTTGGCAAGCCCAATGGGTCTGTAGGATGATATCTCTGTCTCTTCTCCCTTGTTTTTGTCAATGAGGATAGTCTCACTAGTCTTCCAGGATACCGGGGTGAGGCGGGTGGCCCACATAATAATGAAGAGTTTGTGGATGCTCTCTTGAATTTCAGGGGAGAGCATCTTGAGGATCTCATTTACGACACCATCTGGACCTGGTGACTTGTTATTACTTAGAGTTTTGACACATTCATTGACGTCACTCTTATCCATGATTTTGGAGTGAAGCCATTCCCTTTGATTTTTACCTTCAAGTTCTCCTTTTGTAATTTGTGATTGTAGAATAAAAGTTGTTCAACTTGTTCAACTTGTTCAAATCTACCAGCCTGTTCCCAGGGATAATTTCGTGGTGCTTCTTTTGGGAGATATTTGCCATGCTTGATGCCAACAGTGTTCACTGCCTTCATAGCTTCAGTGTAGTAATTTTCTACGATTTGGGCCTGCTTGGTAGGCTCAGTTTCAATGTTGCCAGTCTCTGGATCTTGCAGCGCTTGGAGGCCTGCTCTTGGTTGTGCATTCTTATCTTTAAAAATCTCCTTGTGTGCTCGTTTGGGATTTGTGTTGATTGTTTTTTGCAGTTTTTTACGAGCCATGTTATTTTTTTCTCTGTTGCGAGTTTCATCAATATAGGTAATAGTTTGTTTGGTGCTGTCAGACAGCTCCTCCAGCTGTTGGAGGGGAGGGAGGTCAAGCTTCAGGCTGTTGAGTTTAGAAATGGCTGTATGGAGAGAGAGGTTTTCCTTATTTTGTTGCAAGATGGTTGAGGTGCTGTCTGTTTGGTTGATGGCAAGGGATGTGAGTAAGTAATGAATAGATCTGATGAGGCTAAGCTTCTTTTTTATGTGACACCGCTTGTTGCTGACACTCCTTGGATTGTAGTGGTTGTTGTTAGGAGATATGATTTTTGTGCTGCAGACTTTGAGTGCTACTTGGTAAGAGGAGTGAATGAGGTCAGAAATGCCTTTTGCCAGGACTTCAACTGCCTCTGCGGCAGGTTTGTTACAAAATGTCTCAAGTTTTTTAGTGTGCTTTGCAGACGTGCTATTCAGGTTGTTGAGAAAGGTTGTGGCTTCTGTATGTGCAGGGTCAGGGATTTGGAGGATTCCTTCAAGTTTTTGGGGGATCCCATGTGCAGGGTCTTGTAGGGATTGTGCAAAAGTTGTACGGTCAGGTTCGCTGAGTGGGCGAATCAATACTTCCTGAGGGCTTTGAAAAGGGGAGTGTGTGTTTGCAAGGACAGGAATGTGAATTTTGAGAGTACTGAGGGGTATGTAGGCTACAAGTGGGACATGGTCGCTAAGAGAGCCTAGTTCATGGGTGGTGCAGGGAGGGCATTGATGTGCAATTTCAGAAGGAAGTATGATATCGTCAATACGTCTAAAGGTGTAAGTATTGTTATTATTACTGTCTTTGCCAGTAGCCTGGTGGTGGGTCCAGGGCCTATTAGTTTCCTGCTTACAGGGAGAGAGGTTGCTAGAGAGGAGGAATTCACGGAACATTCTATCAGCCTGGTAGGTCGTGCTGCTGGTGCGGTCGCTAGCACGAACTGTAGCATTCATGTCCCCAATGATGATGGGAGTGCAGTTGCTGTAAGTGTTAATCAGAGTCAGGATGTGTTCTTGCATTTCAAATCTGCTAGTGAGGGCTTCCTGAGAGCTACCTGAGGGCCAGTAGGAGCCCAGTAGTAGAAGATTGGCATTGGCTCCCTGGAGTATGACAGAGGCAATTCTTCCTTTAGAGTCAAGGCAGGCTGGAGAGCATTGTGTGGCTAATGCTACAGTGTCACGGACGCAAATTGTGGTGCCACCAGTCCAGTCAAAAGCTGACCAATATTTGTAATTCTTAAGGAGGGTCTCCATCCAAGCACGAGGTTTGTTATTTCTGCGGAGTTTGGTTTCAGTGAGGACCAAGATATCTAGATTTTGGGTGGCTATGGTATGGCGGAGGTCCCAGTGGCTTTTAAAGAGACCTCTGACATTCATGGTCACAATTTTGAGCGTGTTTAGCCTAGCTTGAAGAGGCTCTTGGTGATCGTTTTCTGTGGTACAATTTGTTATGAGGATAGGTTGTAAGATGGGCTGGGTGGGGGCTTTGTTTTTGCAACTATCTATCGGTTGTGTGGTGCGGGCAGGTGGGGAGTTTGGAACTGATGAGAGGGGTTCTGGGGTAGTGTCTATGTAGATAGGTTTGCTTTCGTGATCATAAGATTCTGGGTCAAAAGGGACAGAGCTTTCTGCTCGGTGTCAGAGTTAGGGTCCAGGTCGTCCCAGACACTCCCTCTTTGAAGGATAAGTATTCTACCTTAAAGCTTACGCCAGTCATTGTCTGTAAGAAGGGGTTCAGGATGGTTATTTAAAGAATCCAAGAGGTACCACTCACAATAACTTCCGGTGAAATGGTCAGTGCCTGTGCTCCTTTTGAGAGTAACAGCATGCCCTCTGCCATTTGCATGGGCAATGGCAAGGATAACTGCATCTTTGGAAGCTGCGCTGCATAGAATGCTTTCAAATAAACTTCTTGATATTTGTCCTGTGGTACAGTGGGGGTGGGCTTGCTGGAGTATGTAATTCTTATCTTGGTTCCAGGGGAGTTTGCTTAGGTAATGGTTGAAAATGGTGATATCATAATGATTGAAGTTGCCTAGTCCTTGAGTGTAGTAACGATTGAGATTAATTTGTTTTCGCAGGTTGCGCTTTTCTAGAGCGTCTTCCATGTGACAGATATGAGAGAGATAACATCAGAGCCAGAGATTATATGCTCACTTAAGGCCATGTTAAAGGAGTGAATCAGACAGAAAGCTTTTTCTTACTTTTCCATGTAGAGTGGGTTCAGAGGGATGGTGTGAGCTCCTGCATTTTCATTTATACAAGTAAGCTTGAAGGTAGTAAAGGGAGGTTAGTTCCTAGCAGTGTTCAAATCAATAGGTCTATTCTTAAGTGAGTCTAACAGTCTCCACTGACCTTGAAACTTTTTGATGGCAAAAGCATGATGATGACTGCGGCACAGGAAAGCGTTGCAGCCATGCTATTGAGCATGTAAGTCAAGAATAGTGCAGATGTGTTTACCCGCACTATGTCCAAAAGAGTAAACTTCAGTTTGGCGGAGGTTGTTTGAAAGTAGCCACTGAATAGGGGCATTGTCAGAGAAGCCTATGCCAGGTTCATAGGCGTAGAGCCAGCCTAGGCTGGGGTCATTTCTATGTTGGATGCTGATGAAATTTTTGAGAGATTCTGGTGTCACAATGCACGCTCCAATCACATTATTTATTGCGTGCACTTGGCAGTGGTAGCTTTCATGGCCTTGTTGCTCGAAATATAATTCACTTTGGCTCGGGGGCATGCCCAGCTGCATCATATGGCTGTTATGGACATTTTTATCTGTGGAAGGTGGGGCGTAACCATCAGAAACAGCATACCTAGCAGAGCTTCGGGGCTCCGAATGATATTTCCACGCGATAGTCCTGTGGTCTGTAGGATGCTCTAGCACAGAGGATGGTCCAGCATGGAGGTTCCAGTGGAGGGTATGCAGATTCCTGGGGGTGTAGGAGGGAGGTTCATGGGCACAGAGAGGCTCTTGAAGTTGTTCATGCTTGCAATTATAGGAGCTTGAAGGCATGCCAAATTGCATGATGTCATAATGGTTCGTGTTATTACTGATCTTGGAGGAGTCAAGCATGGCCTTCTCTCCATGACACTGTGTGTGGCACCTGCGATTCACGGAAAAATTGTTTAAGTGCTGAAATTTGGAAAAATTTTGCCAGAGGTTCCCCTCCCCCTTCCGGGAAGTAATTTTTTTGAAAGAGGGGTCGTGGTTGGTAGAGGGAGGTATGGGAGGATTAGGGGTGGAATGTGGAGCAGAGATGGAGGCTTTCATGATGATGCACAGTGCAGCACGCGCTGCCCTCCTTTTGCCTGGCCTTCCTTTGATGTGTTTTACTGCACGCATCAGGAGCAAGATAGTGGAGGTAATTTTGGCCTTGCGGGTAGGAGCTTGGACATGGAAGTGGATGTGCACGGCTGCCAGAAGGAAGGCAGAGTGTTTTTTCGCATGCATGTTTTTGCAGCATGATGAGTGCTTAGTTTGTGCAGCCAAGTGCTGAAGGCAGATTTACACCTTGCTGATATGGATGAGTCTTGTTGGTCTGCATATGTATCTAAGTCATTTCATGGCATGCGCAATGAGGAGGTGTTTAAACAGAAATTATTGAGTGCTTCCAAGATACCCATGCAGGATTCTTTAGGGGATTTGAGGTACAAGGGTTACAAGGGTTACAAGGGAAAAAAGGCCTCAGTCAAGACGTTTGACTGCTAGCCTGTTCATAAATACACATGAGGTCATGAAGAAAAAAAGGAAGTTTGTTGTTATCCTGGTATAGAAAAATATTGATATCCTGGGAATTCACATGGTGAATGGTGCCTAGACAGGACATCCTGTGGGAGATGTGGAGGTGTAGGAAAGAGAAGTTGTGCTCAAAAAGTGAGGCATACTTTTGACAGAGAGAGCAGACCTGGGGATTGGAGCATCTGAACAACACATGTTTTTCATCTTGTATGTCATCAGAATCACAGATATCACAGACGGGAGAAGCACTATTGGACCAAGTAGCCCGTTCAACTCGGAGAGCGTGTACCCGCAGCCTGAATCTGGCAGTGTTGCGAAGGACATGATGGGGAAGATCCAAGTACATGTATTTAGGCATTGTATAAGGTGGGTGAATGGCATGTGCATTTCTGGCAGAAAGAGCGCACAATTGATGGTAAGTCAGCCGCTTACTGTTGCTTACTCTTGGATCAGGGGCTGTCAGGCTGAGAAAGTGACGCAGCCATAACAGTGTCTTGACATCCCATGACCAGAGAGCATACAGTGTTGAGAGAAGAAAAGGTGTTGATGCTGTGGCGTACAGCAACAAGCGGGTTAGGCTGGAGATTCTAGCTACTGACAGATATGATGCAGATTCTGGAGAGTCGGCTTGACTCTTGCTTGCTTGGCTTGCTGGAAAATGCTTTTGGTAATTAGGCTGAACTTTGTATGCTGGACTGATGCACTTAACTGGCGTGGCACTGCTGGCTTCCTCCTCCAAGGGCTAGGTGAGCTTACTCACACATGGGCTACTTTATTAGGGGCTTGACTGGGTTTACAAAGATGATGAGAACAAGATGGTGTTACTACGAGTTTTTTACGTGAAGTATAGTTCTCTCAACACAGCCACAGCTGTGTTGCCACAAGGATAAATACCACTGTCCAACTAACTCAACTAACTTGCAGCACACTCTCGGCACAGCAGACTCTCGTCATGACAGGGCTGTGAATTGGTTCCAATAGCCCAGGTGTCTAGATCTCAGGTCCACCACAAATTGACTGAGGTTCACAGGGTCACAAGCCATAATTTGACGTTTCATCAGATCCGAGTGAGCCAAACCATCCAGCGCAGATGAGAGGTGGGCCAAACCATCCAGCCGCTATCTGCGGATATCTGCGCGGCGCAGATAAGAGGTGGGATTTGAGGTACAGACAGCAGAAGGTTTGGAGGGAAGCAGACGCCCTAAGTCCCAGAGTGGTGAATAGAAAAGCAGTGACTTACCATCATTGGTGTGGGAAACCTTTGAATCAAACAGCACGCGCACCCTTCTGTATCCCATCATATTTACTCAAGGATATGGATAAAGGAGTCATGAGGAATGTGAGTAGGTTTAGGCTTCATGCCCACTGCTTGAAGGTCGAGTCCTGTAAAGTGTTGGGTGGTTCAAATATTTGTGATAAGTGTGGATGTGCTGAAGTCCAGGACGAGAAACGTGTTCTTTTCTACTGCAATTGTTGTGAGTTGTGTGAGCTGCGCAGAAATTACAAGGACCTGTTCATTGAACTTTTTAAACCGTTACACACTTTTGCCCAGCTTCCAAACACTGATTTTATTCCTTTCTTGGCGAGCTTTCACTTTTTGACTGATTTCGAGGTCAATGCTTTTCTAAATCAAGACTCGCACAGATTTTCAAAATTTTTGTCTGAACTGGTTTCAATTTTTGATGCTGGATGAGAATGTTTCACCAGCAGCCGATCAGCCAGATTCTCGGGCTGTAGGCCAACCCCCTTGTAACCCTTTTTCACATGGATATTCTGTTGGCTGGCGAGGACCAGTCACAGGCCGATCAGCCGAACAGTCTGGCTGAAGTTCCCCCCGTGTCATTCTAAATCTAAATCATTTACCCTCCTCGATTTGGACCTGGCATTATTTTAATTAAATTATCTAGTGTGCTGCATCTTTCTCACTTACCACACATGGCCATTTCAAAACTTTTCCTCACATTTTTTACTTCTCATACGATATCCTTATAATGCCTCTTTGCAGTGGTTTTTTTTTCGCGTATTGCCAATACGATCGTATTAAAATCCGGGATTTTTGATGCTGGGGTTCGTATTAAAATGGACGATGCGCCCCGCAGGGGTGCATCGACCATTTTGACCCCCACTCAGGCCGATGAAGGGCCTGACCTCGGGCAGGAAGTAAAAGTTAACAAATGAGAACAAAGAAGAAAGGGCACAGTGCTGGTGAATACAAGAATTCCTTGGAGCATGGTGTGAGCAACCAGTTCCAGGCCAGCTGGCTGGAGGAGAATGAGAGGCACTTGTGGCTTGAGGAGCATGGCAAGGATGTTGATGGTGTATTCAAGGCAGGGTGCAAGTGGTGTGGGACTGTGTTCAATTGCCACATTGGTACATCAGATTCACGAGAAAGGCCAGAAGCACTGTGCAAAGGAGCAGCAGCATCAGCGAGGTTGTAGTCACTTCAGCAGCAGCTTGATGCAATGCAACGAAGGGCCGAGCAGGAGATGCACATCAATGTGTGTGCTTGAGGGTTTAAGATTATGGAGTGCAATTTGAGTTCCTTCCCCTACCCAGATGCAATTGGCAGGTGGTTGGATGCCGCAAAGAAGCGTGGACGATACATGGGGATGGTGGTGAAGTGCAGTATGCTTGGTTGACATGCTAGTTGGGGACATGATATGACTTGGGTGCTTGGGTTTTCAAAACTTGAACACTTGGAGGTGTTGATGGATGTTGAAACTTTCTTGCTTGCTTGATGAATTGATACGCATGCAACACATGTATGAGACAGTGGCAAACATAGTAGTGCTTGAAATGAAGTACTTGAAGCGCAAAGGCGCAACACAATGCAGCATTGTAAGCAAGAATACTTATTACCTTGTCCAGCCGCGAGGCTGCAGGCCTCGCGGCGGGCTGTGGGGGGGGGGGGGGGGGGGGCAAAGTATTAAAATGGCACTTCTCAGGAGAGGGGATTTCCCTCAAAGTATTGAAATCTGGGTTTCGCCAAAACGAAAAAAAAACACTGCCTCTTTGCCAACTTTCCTAAATGCATGTAGTCACTTCCAGAGTTGCCTCTCTTTTAAACTCCTTTTTTATGCTTCAGCTTGGCAGTGATGGGTTTTGACTGATGACTTCTCTTGTAAGTTACAAATTGTAACCCCTGTGAACCATGTACAAACTTGAAAATAACACCCTGGTGCGAAGTAATTGGACACCTCTGGCACACTGTACTCTCCCGCACAAACTCCTTTTTATGTGTGAACAGGCTAGGAGTTAGTCGTTTCAACTCAAGGCCAGAGTTCTGCCAGAAGTGCAGTGCTTTCTGTGTGTCACAACCTATAGTTGTCCTGATTTCTGCAAGGTTTCGAGGTATCCATATATATCAAACAGCTTCTACTTCCAATAAAATGGGCGATACTGAATACATTGCAGCTTGAAACTACCAAAAAAAAACAGGCCTTCCTCATGGCAGCAAAAAAAACAATTTGTTGGCTTATATTGGTTTGTGCACCAACTCAGGCTGCCTTAAGACAATGTAAATGTAACCCTATCCTATCCTGCCTCAAGACAACGGCAGCGATGTGCCATGAACAGCCTCAGGGCTGTGGTTCATACGTGCTGCACAAACAATAAGGAGAGCAAAAAAGAGCTGTTGCATCCAGCTTGCAACCTGCAACATGAGTGCTTCCTGGAAATGGACATACAAAGCACCACGCTTTCCTTTTTTGAGTTGGGCAGGGTGCTCACATGTAATGGGCTGCGTGAGCACCAGCCCTCACACCTATTGCGTACCCTTGCGTTCCAACCCACTCAAATATGCAAGGCAAGAAGCTCCCCAACAGGGTATGCGAGCAGCGACGTGCCCCATGTCTGACAGATGTCATTGTCATTTTAACGGCTGACAGAGCGGCTGCGTGAACGGCTGCGGCTGGGTGAGCTGCGGCGAGGCTTGTCCTCATCTGGTGACAGGCTGCGGCGAGGGCTGCGACTATCGCTGCGACCACGGCGGGGAGGGGACCTATAGAAGGAGCAAACAGGGAGCAGCATACAGGCCCCGGTGAGGTGCTTTGCATGGAGGCAAGGGTATGCATGTGGGTGCTGTTGTCATGCTGTCATGCAGGCATTGGTATGCAGAGCACAGCGTGCAAGCAGGTGCAGGTGGCTCTGGGTAGCAAGTAGAAGAGAACCATGCTCAACAGGCTCCCCCTTGGAGCCAACAGCAGCAGCACAAGTTGTGCCCCTTTCAACATGCGGTCACAGCACAGTCATGCCTGCATCCTACAGCTATCAGCCAGTGTGTGCCTCAAATTGGAGACCCTCCACCACATCACGTGCACTGCTGACTGGCAGGCGCCTGCAGCAGGCAGCCCAGCAGCCTGCATCAGCATGCCTGCCCGCGCTTGTTCTTCGACATGTTCACCTTCATGAACCCCCCAACAAACAAACTTCGTGTCCTACAGAGACCCTTTTTTCTCGTGCGTGAACAGGCTAGCAGTCAGTCGTTTTTCGACTGGACCCCTTGCGCATCTGTTATCTGTAACCTGTAACCTGGCCGCGCTTGCAGCCCTGAGCGGGAGGGAGACTCGTATCCTGTGCTGCGTCCAACCCAGCCCTCAGCGGCAGCCCCAGACAGCCCAAAGGGACGCAGAGTATGGTTTCCACAAGCTTCAGCCATCTTCACAGCCCGCATAGCATCCCCTTAGCGCTTCCAGCTTTCCCGCACGAGCACCAGCCGCAGCCCCTTCCATCGGCACAGCCCCAGCACCGGAGCCCACACGCTCAGCACAGCTCCCACAGCCGCAGCCCTTTCAGTCCTCAGCACACGTTGCTGCCAAGCGTCGGAAGCGCAGGCCCTTCCAGCAGCAGAGCACCAGCAGTAGTCGCTCACAGCAGAGCGCCCAGAGTGCCCAAGCCTCAGCCAAGCCGGCACTCTCCTCCTCAACACCTTGCGGCCCTGCCCCTCAGTGCCCCACAGTGCATGGTGCCGGCTCGCATGGACACACAACCAAGCAACAGCATGGCCACGACAGTTATAAAGACAGTGGGGCTTCGACAAATGCAAGCACTGGGCAGTGCAAGGCAAGGGGGGCAAGCGCTACCACCGGCCAGCACCAACAAGTGGCAGGTGGGCGCAACTCATGAGCTTGGGTGAGTGCTTTGAGGCTGTTCTTAGCTTGGAGCTGAAACGCTGCAAACGTAGGATTCACTGCAAATACAAGGATATAATGAGGTGCACGAGGCAGCAGCAGCCATTAACGGAAACAATCCATTTGACATTTTGACATTTCCATTGGTTTGATCACAGGCACTCCTTTGCTTCAGCTAAGCAGACCTTGTAGGCAGGTACAGCTATTTAACCCCTTCCTTCCCTTCTTTAACGGAGGCAACCCACCTGCTGACAGAGGGGGAGCGACCTCGGTAGGAGCCAGGGTTCTCCTCTACAATGCGGATGTAGCAGCCTCGGTCATAGCGTCTGTTCCAATGCACATGAAGAGAGATCAAATGGAGTTTGAGGCCTCAGTATTACCCGATGACATCTAGAAAAACTTGAGGGTAGGGTAGAAGGTTAAATTGCTTGCATTCAATATCATGGACAATTCTAGCAAACAAAGCTTGTAGGAGCAAACACGGCTGGTTCAGTGCATCTTAAGGCTGCCAAGCTACAAAAGCAGCATCTGCTTGCAGGGTTAGGTTAGACCTTTCATACCCATCAAGCACTGCCTTGCAGCAGCAGAGTTGCCGTTTTTTTTTATCAAATCAAGGGTCTTTCATTTCTAGCCTCTTACATATGATTTGCAATGGAGTACATCACATAACCTTTACGTCATACCGCAACTTCTTGTGTGTTACAGTGCAGGATGTCCACACACGCTCAACAGTGAGTTCAACCAGGTTCAAGAGTACATTTACAACTATACCATTCAGTCCCCAGGAACACCTGAAGAAAGCCTGCACCCCACCACATGCACCCTTTGTACAAACTCATGCCGCAGAGGTGCATTACCCAAGAAGTGATGCTACGCACCGCATGATGTGACCATGATTTCTGCTACCATACAATGCATGGTGCGCCAAATTCAAAGCTACTCCTGTCTAGACCTACAACTGTCACACCAAAAAAGGAACCCTGAGACCAACCACAGTGGAAAATATACACCAATGGTCCGAGCCATGAAGGCCTGCATATGAACCAACATTGGGAAGATAAGCCTTCACCTTAAGTCATGTGCAGTGTTCATGATGGCAATCCAAACACCCAGGAAACTTGCTCACATGCCTGCAGCCTCATGCGGCCCTGGCATGCACCCCCACGCGCACACTCACGGGTTATTAAATTCAGAGTCGTCAAGCTTCCTGATGGCTGCCTTCATGTCTTCAAACGACTCAAACTCCACAATGCCAACCGACTTGCCGTCCCGGTCTGTGCGCACGTCCGTGTACAGGGGCTTGGCTGCACGGCGCATGTGATCCTGCATGGCCGATTGAAGAGGCACAAAATCTTCCTGGTGGTTCAACCAGATATCAGTTTAGATGCATGGACACTTCTTATCGGGACTGAACATGCGCACCCTTGGAAGTAGATTGCATAGTGTTACTAGAGTCGTGGTCACGATCATTCAAGTGTTTTGTTTCCAGTGGAAATGTCCAGTTGAAACCTTGGACACAAAACGCGCAGAAACGTGCGAACTTCATGGAAAAAAGGAAACCTCATCCCAGAAAATAAGGTGTGCATGCTTAAGACCTCTTGATGAGCATTTCCAAGAGAGCACAAGGACTGTGGCTTATGGGGAACAGCATGGATGCTGCCTCATGCACCGGGGTGCCCATTCACCTTGAGATCTTGCCATGATGCCCCTCGAGGAAGCCCTTTAACTAGGCAGCGGAAAGGTGTGGCCTTGGGTGGCCTGTTAAATCCATCCCGCGCTCCAGCTCCACTTGCACCCCTAGCCACCTCAACACGTATCCTGCACAAAACAAAGGTTGAACACAATATATACTGAGGTTGAACACAGCACAGGCGTGCTCATGGCAGAGCAGAAATGCACGCAAGCAGCCTGCATGCACAGCGTAAAGGAGCACTGCAGAGCCCACCTGTATCCACCAAAGTCATAGTTATCGCGCCTCCTCACTGCCTCCTCTGCATCTCGAGGATCATCTGCAGGTTCAAGTGAGACGTGACGAGCACGTTTCACATCAGTGCATGCCATTATCATGCAAGAACACCACCTGCCTCACTCACCAAACTCTACAAAGCCGTACGCTGGGGGGCGCGAGGGCGTCTTGATGTCAATGAGCCTGATCTTGCCAAACTGCAGGTAGTGAGGTGGAAAGAAGCCAGGTGCGGGGCATGGTACAAGGTTGATAGTTCTATCTGGGATGTGCATGAACATGCAGGGTTCCTGCCTGCATGCAGCCTGACCCATCTCCCTGCATTATGTCCATGCTGCCTGGCATGAAGGCTTGTACCCTCGGCGTGCTGAGGCCGGAGAGGGTGAAAGGATGCAGGGGGCAGCATGTAGTGTGCCAAAACCAGGGGATTCTGTTGCCCTGGGAGGTTCCGGGCCCCCGAGGGCACGTCCCGTCCAAACACGCCGTGATCCAGCTGGATGTGTGCGTAGGAACCCTCCACTTCCTTCCTAAAAGAGCACCACGTCCTCGCACCTTGTAGAACAGGTCGTCCAGCTCCCGCTCGCGCACGTCCAGGGGCAGGTTGCCCACGTAGATTTTTGTCATGTTGTTGGCGGAAAAGGAGGTATGGCTCTAGACGCAAACAAATAAAATTTTGGGCAATTTGACAGCTTGGCTTGTCCAAGCACGACCTGGTAAAGCCAGGCTGAAAATGATGATGTTTATTCACGAATGAAGTACCGGTATTTTCAGTCGCTGTACCGAGCTGTATCGGCTGTCAAGAGTCATCAAGGACCAGGTCAAGTCAAGGTGCTGATGCAGAGGCTTTGGGGTCATCAGGTACTTGAAGAATCAGGTGAGACATTCTACTTGCACGGATTGTTGCCGTGGGCTGTGCTTTCGGTGCCCCACCCAGATCAGGGGCTGAGGAAGAACGACAAAACCGACTGGCGGGCGATAACATATCATTCATCGATGGAACAACAGCGCTCTTCGTAGCGTTAGATGTTCGGGGGGGCATCTGCCTCTTCTGCCAAAAAGTGCACGAACCCTGTATCGAATAAGCCCGCGACTGCTGCCAAAAAGGGCACAACTCCTGTGTCAAACAACCTTCGTGGCCCCTGTGCAGCCCCCCTGGCTGCTGCACCCGGCTACCCAGCAGCAGCCTCCAACGTGCTGCAAGAGTGGAGAAGCAGCATGTCACAAGCCCCCACTCCAGGCTCTGGAGAGGCAGACTACCGCATCAGCTCAAATGTCAGCATTCCCCCAAAGGGCCTGAGGAAGGACTGCGTGCTGTTCTACACGGAGGACTTCAAAGACCTGGCGCAGCGCATTGCTGATGAGTCCCAGGGACACATTGAGCTAGGGAAAATCCGCTGGAAGTGAGTGAGGGCATGGATGGGCAGTGGGTATTGGAGGGAGGGAGGGAGGGATTTAGGTCCCCATGTGATGCTTGATGATTGCACCTGTCACTCCCCATGTGATGCTTGATGATTGCACCCGTCAAGCTGCATAGCTGGCACTTTTTGACACTATCTCACCCGTTGGTCATCATGCCCCTGCTGACTCTTACTGCAGGAAGTTCGCCGATGGCTTCCCTGACCTGTTTGTGGAGGATGCCCTCAAAGTCCGCAACCGCCATGTGGCTTTCTTGGCCTCCTTCCACACGCCCTCCGTCATTTTTGAGCAAATCAGTGTCATCTACGGCTTGCCTCGCTTATTTGTAGCCTCCTTTACACTGGTGTTGCCCTTCTTCCCCACTGGCACCTTGGAACGGGTAGGTGGGAAGTGGCATGTCATTGTTGACTTGGTTTGGTGGCAAAACGGGAGAGATTGTGAGTCAGAAGATACATAAATCACCATTGTGTTTGATACTGCAACAACAGCGAGCTTCAAGGGTCATACTTTATGGTTGAGTCCATCAAACTACTCGCACGTTCTTGGGGAAACAAATCAGAGGTGGACACCCCCCCATAAGAAAGGTGATTTTATAATGCTCATTGCGTTGGGTGGCCCAAACCTAGACACTTAATATTGGTTGCAAGGTATTTCAAGGCCCTTGAGCTTGTCAGTCCCCAAAATGGGGCACCCTGCCGGATAAGTTGCAGCGTGAACCATACTTTTTGACAACCAAGTCTCTATACCCGACCACCTACTGCACCAGATTTGATGATTTTCAGCGATTTAAGAGGCTTCAATAAAAAAAGAACGTTGGTGCAAAAAAGACGCAGTGAAAAGACCCAGAGGTTGATAAGATACAGGATTTCAGCCCTCTCCTTTTTAAAAGCATGCAGGATGCTAGTGTGGTATATACTTGTAAGATATTGTTTAATTTTGGGAATAAAAGATGGTCCCAGGGTGGAGCATTGGACCGCTTTGGGGTGACCTGAGTCCAGGAGTATGATCTGGGGTCCTCCAACTTTCGTCGATTTGTTGATGAACATAATATTTTGTGGAACAATGGTAGTTGGCATGGTTGGATTTGAGAAATATATCCAGTGGTAAGGGGGAATTGTCCACCTCAAGAAAAAACATGCGCTCCTTATTTCTGAAAAATTGGCTGTGCACTTTGTACCTCACCTGTACGATGGACTATCCCCATTTTCCAGTAGCAGATCCTGATTGCTCTTGTGTTTTTATGTCCAGGTCGAAACAGAGGGCGACGTTGCCACTGCCTTCACCCTAGCTCGCATCCTGTCAAACGTGCCTCCATCAAGAGGAGGGCCAACCAGCCTCGTGATCTTCGACATTCATGCCCTTCAGGTGTGTAGGGGTGTGTCCGTGCATGTGTGTGTATGTGTGTGTGTGTGTGTACGCACGCACACACGAGTTTGTACAAAGGGCAGCATGCTAAGTCTGCAGTTTACCAGTTTTGAGCAAAGTATGGATGTGCATTGCATGGAACCAAGTCTCAAAACCATTGTTCCACCATGCTGAATGCTCTTTACAGCTCTGCCAGGTCCACTACCGTTTCCCTGCATTCTTTTGCATCACAGGAGCGGTTCTACTTTGGTGATGCCATCCTTCCCCTGTTTGAGAGTGGGGTGCCCCTGCTCTTGAAACGCCTCCGCCAGTTGCCAGACAGAGACAATGTAAGCACACCTACGTGGCCTCTACAAGGCTGCGACATCATTTTTCTTGCATTCGTTTTGGAGCAAGACTGTCAGAATCTCCTGTCTTCGACCAGTGACAAACTCTCAACAGGAACTTCACTTTGTCTGCTGCTGCATAGTATGTATGTTTATTCTTGAGAGTGATCTCTATTGATGGCAGGCATCTTCACCTTTTTGTGACATGCGTTACTTTGTTTGTTGGTGCAGATTGTCATTGCGTATCCAGACGATGGTGCCTGGAAGCGATTTCATTACCAATTCAAGGGTGAAGCATTCCACGAGGTGTGTCCTTCATCAAAACAAGGAGGTGCAAAACATGTTTCCACAGAAAGACATCACAACAGAGTGCCGCTCAAGGCTTGCGCTATTGCTGGGTGTATTATTGGCTTTTTTTGTGCCCCAATATACCTCACAATTAAAGTGAACTCTTCAATATCTGAACCTCAATCTGGGCTTCAGACATTTACATGGTATTAAATGCGTACCAAACGAGCATGTCACTTTTGTTTGTGTTTGACCCATTTTCATCAAGAAGCAGCCTCTGCTCTGTTAAATTGCAATCAGAGCCCTACTGCAAGGAGGCCTGAACGAAATATGGCAAATTCTATGGTACTGCACAGAGACATGAATCTGATACCATACTGGATGATGTCTTGGATGATGTTCAGAACCCCAGTCATGCTTTTTTTTTACGACAATCCGCAGCCAGCAGAAACTGCTCTCTCTCTCTCTTTTTCTCTCTCTCTCTCTCTCTCTCTTTCTCTCTCTCTCTCTCTCTCTCTCTCTCTCATCTTGCCTGAGCTCACGCTTCTCAAGTGGACCTTCAGATTTTCTCACTTTTGGCTGAGCTGCTCTCTTTACCAGACATCTTCGCTCTGCCTGCTAGCAGCTTTGTTGCCTGGCATGCGCACCCTTTACTTGTCACCTCAGTCATATTCTGACCCAGGTTGATGCAAGGGGCTTTAAGCATGGATTGGGAGTGCTTCACCTAAAATACACGGCTGACACAGGTTCTCCGACTATGATTCCTTTCATCATTTTCCCTTTCAATTAGTTCATTCATGATCATACCGCACAGCCAGATGCTTGCTTGAAAAGCTGAGAGGATGTAACTGTCAACTCAGTATTAACGGCCTTGAAGGCTACAATCCTTTTTCACTCACATTCTTAGTATGTAGCATGTACATACATTCTTCACAGGTCATTTGCACCAAGGTGCGTGATGGTGACAAGCGCATTGTCCGGATCAAGGAAGGGAACCCAGCAGGCCGTCATGTCATCATTGTGGACGACCTTGTGCAGTCAGGAGGCACCCTCATCGAGTGCCATGCTGTGTTAGCGAGGGCAGGTGCAAAGCACGGTGAGCATGTTTTTTTTTCCTTCAAAAGTTTGGGTTTGGAATTGTTATTTATGGTCAGAAAATGTCAGAAGCGCAAGCACTGGTATACCTGGGGCCATATCCTGCATGCAAGAGCTGGGACCGGGGGTTCAGTTGAAGCAGCAAATTGCGAGTCATGGCCACAATGAATAATGAGTGATTGGATGATAATTTACATTTTTTTGCCTCTTTTCTTCTCTTCTGAAAGCGTATCCAGGTCATGTCCATCTAGAAACTGGTTCTTGTTTGTATCCATACTTAAAATTTTGATGTCTCGAAGACTTGAAGCATTTGATTGTACTCTTCTGATTTGCAGTGAGTACCTACATGATGCATGGTCAGAAAGATCAAGCATGGTCAAAAAGAACAAGCATTTATCTGTTATCCTTTGATTGCAGTGAGTGCATGTGTGATGTATGGTCAAAAAACAAAGCATGGTGAAGAAGGTACATGGTTTAAAAGACAAAGCGTTTGTCTGTACTCCTTTCTCCTGTTTGCAGTGAGCGCCTACGTGACCCATGGCGTGTTCCCGAAATTCTCGTGGCAGAAATTCAAAGCAGATGCTGGAGGTAAGTTACAGCATTTATATCTTAGCATCTTGGGTGCTCAATTAGAGACCAGGGGGAAAGGATGCCAATTGTGGCATGACTGCTTTTACCAAGCATGCATGCTCCTGAAGGCAATGCCAAGTCCATTGCGTTACAAGAGCGGTTTCTCATGTAGCGTCTTGTGCAGACCAACAAGTGCTCTCAAATCAAGCATCACTCTTTTGAAATTGATGACCATGCAACTCAAGTTTGTCATTGTAGACCTGTATCAAAGTGCCAGCGGTTTCTGTCTGAAGTGTATCCAGTTTTTATCCCTCATTGAATGTACCGTCCTAATTGACAAAATGGATGCTGAGACTAGGTTCATTTGGCTCAGCACAGCACCCTGGCCTCCCCCCCAGCCCTGCCTGTAAGACATCCAAATGTCAGATTTAATTGGAGGCTTGCTCTGCTCCTCTTTAGTCCTGTCCATACTCTGGCCCTTGACATGCAGTTGGTGCTGAAGAGTCCGGCGGCTTCCGTTACTTTTGGATGTGCGACAGCTGCCCTACGACTGTCAGAGACGTTTCAGGCAAAGCACCTTTTGAAGTTCTCTCCTTGGCAGAGCCCATTGCTGCTGCCCTCCAAATTTGAGGTGTTCAAATACAATCCAACCTTCAAGTGTGCCTGAGTGTTCCATATCCGCTCTTGTGCTCTTTGCTTTCGCTTCGTCTCTGTATGCATGCCCCCTCAATTTGATATATTTTAGCGCGCTTGTCCAATTTCAAATACAAATGACTGTTTGACAGCATAGTTGCATGCATTGACACTTGACACACCATTTGAATTATGCCTGTAGCCTGCAGCTTTTGCTTTCTTTGTGATTTAACATCAAGATGTGATTTAACATCAAGAACAATGCACTCATGCGCCATTGGGAGTGACAAAAGTTTTGCTCCTGCACCCTGTAAAGCAACAGTAAAAGTCGATGCTGGATAAACCAGCGTGCATTAAAGAAGGACCCAATACTGCACCCTACCGTTAGATGCCAAGAGAAAAGACACTTATCACCTTATAAGCTGTGGTTTTCTTTTATCAGTAAGCAAGAAAAGTGTGAATCAGAGCTGAAGGGGTGGCCGGTCAAGGCTTGACTTGCTATCGGTAAACTGTGATGGTATTCCAGCAACTGAAGAAGATATGAAGCATGGGGAACTTGTGCTGCAGATTTCAAGACACCACATAATAATCTTGACAGAGACTAGAACCAACGAGACACAGAGGCTCCTCCAACACCTTCCTGAACACACACTCATTGGACAGACACACATTCTACTGGTCATCAAGGATTAAAAGGGTATGGAGTCGCTGTTCTTGCTTTAAATTAAATGGCTGAATTTTTTTCCACTATAAAAAAAACTATTCAAAACATACAATGCCTCTGGATCAAATGTGATAAAAATACTCTTTGACTTGGAGGAAGATGTCCTGATGTGTGCCAGCTACCTAAGGGTTACAAGGGAAAAAGGCCTCAGTCAAGATGTTTGACTGCTAGCCTGTTGGAACGATCGGTTACCACCGATCGGACATTGCGAACGTCTCCCGGACATGCGTGAGTTTTCCACATAGTACTAAGGAATGCTCATAAATGTAAGATTAAGAAGGAAAAAAGAATTTTGTTTGTGTTTTCTGGTAACAGCTGGTAAAAGGAAATGCCACCTACCTACTCAAACCCTCAAAGTAGCAGTAGGCCTGCTCAGGAAACTGGCAACCTTTTTTACACGCTGGGTGAGGAGATTTTGTTAGCCAAAACAGTGACACCACATGTCATCGTTTGTGGGGACTTAAATGCCCACATAGGGTGCTTAAATGAAATTACGGACGCACACTATGATTTGCTTGCAACTTACCCACAACTTACTGGCAACAGATCAACATAGTGCCCACACATAAATAGGGCTGGAAAATGCCTTGTGGATGTGGCATCTAACCTGAACTGCATCATTACCACTGGGAGAGCGCCTGGAGATTCAGGACAACCTTCCTTTATAGGCTACAACAAAACACGCAGAAGCAGACCAGATCACCTTATAGTTTCCAAATGCCTGTACTCGTTCATAGAGCAAGTGACACTCACCGAGCCTATCTGTCTAGGCCACTGCTTTCATACAATCACCTTTAGCACCCCTGACACACATACAACGCACATTGACAAACCATTCCACTCCCTTGACGTTACAGGACTCCTATTTCGATGGATCCATCCTCGGAGGGCTGATAAAGCACGAGCTTATACTGCACACATTGAAGGGGATGAGAGTAGCAGGGAGGCTTTTGGATCTGCTGTCACAGATCAGGATGCTGAAAGAGCATGTACCTGCCTGAAGTCTTGGACTTTTAATGCTGCCAGACACCCGGACGTTGGTATGATTGCCCTTAGACTTTGCTCTCAGCAAATGGTGCGCAACAGAAATCACAAACGGCCCGAGTGGTTCAATGATGTGTGTGCAGCCAGAAAGAAGGCCTTTTCAATTGCATTGAAGACTGGGCAAGCCAGGCACGCTTGTGAGCAACTACACAGAGAGTACAGAGCTGTTCTGCAGCGTGCTAAGCGACGATATACCCGCACTCGAGCTATAGATTTCATGCGCAAGCTATTCCAAAAAGATCCGGCTGTACACAAACTTTTGAAGAAGCCTGTGAGCTCCAGTACCACTCCTATTTCTGAGCAGGCCTGGCAGGAACATATCATCAACAAACTATTTAGCCATCCTTCTCCTTCCAACAATGACACTCATGGCTTGCATGATGAAGCATTAGGGGGCACAGGCCCGCACTTTTTCAATCTGCCTTGTCTCTAAGCACATTTCCAACATGAGCAGTTCCTCTTCACCTGGCTTTGACACAGTCCTACCTCCTTTCATAAAACATGCGTGCAAACTTGTCCCTAGACGTCATGGCAGAGGTCTTGAACATCACAATGTGCTGGCTCCATATATTTCACAACTCTTCATGCTTATGCTTAAAACTGCTCGCATCCCCTCATCCTGGAAAGCTGCCAAACTTGCTCCAATATACAAAAAGGGCGCTGTGACACATCCTTCAAACTACCGGATGCTTGCAGTCAGTAACACACTTTACTGCCTGTACACAAATGTCCTCCGCTCCATGGTTCAAGACTGGTGTGCAAAATACAACATTATTCCTGACAGTCGATTTGGCTTTTTTCCAGGCCGCAACACCTAACAGCCACTTTTTTATCTTGAGGCACCTAAAGCATGCGGCTCAGACACTTCAACCCCAAGGCTCCCCACGTTTACATGCCACTTTTATTGACTTCAAGCAGGCGTATGACTCAATACCCAGAGACAGATTGTGGGAACTCTCACAAAAATGCCAGATGCCCAGCCAGCTTATCTCCATCATTAAAGACCTCTACCGAGATGACAAATACATCGTTATTGACGGAGATAAATGGGCAGGTGTCCAGCCAACGCACGGAGTTAAACAAGGGTGCCCACTGTCACCACTCCTATTCTCAATCTGCGTTCATGACAGTGGCTGCATCACAAATGGGGAAACAGGCGCGGTGACAGGCTTACCAAATTTTCATGTTTCTCGTATGCTTTATGCAGATGACCACGCTTTGACTGCAAAAAACCACGCCCACATGCAAGCCATGTTTAAACAAGTTGCAGGGTTATGCAACCAGAAAATGCCTGACGGTCAACACAAAAAAGTCTGAGGTCGTCTGCTTCAATTCCAGAGCTGACACTCTTCCCCAACTGTTGTATGATGGTGAAAACCTGCCCTACACTGATTCTTTTAAATATCTGGGTATGGTCTGTGACAAACGTCTTAACCTTTCCACTGCTGCTGAGGCTGCTCTGAAACCTTGCATGGCAGGGACTTATCGTGTCAAAACCTTTGCTCACGATCACAACCTTACAAATCGGCTGCATGCGCTCATCTGGCTCTTGAAAACGTATGCTATCCCAGCAGGAATGTATGCTAGCCAGATATGGGCCACTCCTTACTTACGGCAGGGCGCAGAAATGGACAGCCTGTTGCAGAGGTGGATCCTAAACGTTTTGCGAAATCTTCTTGGAGTGAAATCCACAACACCATCTCGGAGCATTTTACGAGAATGTGGCATTGAACCTCTTCAGTTCAATTGGTTTCGTGCCACTATGCGCTTCTACAACTCGCTTACTAAGTGCAACAGTCTCCTTCTAAAAAAGGTTCTCCATGCTGACATCAGCCTTAGCTCCATGACTGATTCTTGTTGGACGTCCCACCTCTTATTTGCGCTGGATGGTCTGGCTCACTCGGATCTGATGGAGCGTCAAATTATGGCTTGTGACCCTGTAAACCTCAGTCAATTTGTGGTGGATCTAAGATCTAGACACCTGGGCTATTGGAACCAATTCACAGCCCCTGATCCAAGAGTAAGCAAAAGGAAGCGGCTGACTTACCATCAATGGTGCGCTCTCCCTGTCAGAAATGCACATGCCATTCACCCACCTTATACAATGCCTAAATACATGTACTTGGATCTTCCCCATCATGTCCTTCGCAACACTGCCAGATTCAGGCTGCGGGTACACGCTCTCCGAGTTGAACGGGCTACTTGGTCCAATAGTACTTCTCCGGTCTGTGATATCTGAGATTCGGATGACATACAAGATGAAAAACATGTGTTATTCAGATGCTCCAATCCCCAGGTCTGCTTTTTCTGTCAAAAGTATGCCTCACTTTTGGAGCAAAACTTCTCTTTTCTAAACCTCCACATCTCCCACAGGATGTCCTGTCTAGGCACCATTTACCATGTGAATTACCAGGATATCAATACTTTTCTAAACCAGGATAACAACAAACTTCCTTTTTTTCTTCATGACCTCATGTGTATTTATGAACAGGCTAGCAGTCAAACGTCTTGACTGATGCCTTTCTTCCCTTATAACCCTTGTAACCCTTGTAAGCAAGAAAAGAAACCAGTGAGGAACAAGGATTTTTTGCTGTAGGTTTTACATAGAAAGGCCATCAGACTAATTGGTTACAATGGGGTTACAATGGGGTTTGACCTTTAGCCAGATAGTTTGGCTGCTCGGTCTGCTCAACTGTTCCAACCGCAAAAAAAGTATCCATGAGTTTGGAAATAAAACGATGTCTCATTGGTTTGCTTCTGCAAGAAATGAGAAACATCCTTAGAGCTAGCTTGAGAATAGTAGAAACCGCCTGATTTGTCCAGAAAATTTTTATGAAAGGGAAAGTCATAAAATAACTGGCCATCAGCCTAAACTCCTAACTACTAGGCTGAAACTGTAGAAGAAATTGCAATATGATGAAGCAATTTATACAGAGAAAATTTGTGTTCATTTGTGACAAAAAAAAGAAAATCTACGTAGGCAGAAGGATCTCCCCCTACATCATCTAAAGAAAAGGAGACAAATTGGCTCAGAAGAGCCGTGCGTCCCCTCCACAACAAAGCTACAAAGAAGAAAAAGCTAATGGGGATCTGGAGAATTACTGGAAGCACCCGGCTCCAGAACCTGGCTGTGAGAAGCATTGTTGTTTTCCATAGCACGTTTAGTGGTAACAAGCTTGTTTGCATACTGAGCAGAATGGGCATGAAAGTTTTTTAGCAAAAAGAAAAAGAAAAAGAAAAAGCTACGTAGGCAGAGAAAACTCTCCCTACATCATTAAGGAAAGAAAAAAAAGAAAAGAAAAATCTACGCTTGCTGTTCGGCCGCGTGCATTATGGGCACTAGGCCTCGTATCTTCACAGTATTTAATTTCTATCAAGTGGACATGGCGGGCTTAAGTTGTGCTACTCCCCATACTGCGCAGTAGTCTGTGTGAGGGTGGAGTGGGTGGCCTGTTTGGGTTAGTGGGGTGAGCAAGTTTATTGGCTCGTCGATGGTCCAATCCAAGTTGTTCAAACTGGTTAAGGGTGTGCTCAGTGTAGCAGGTCCCACCAACACCCAAAAGGGTGGTGTGTAGAGTCACAACTTTTGCATTAATGAGTTTGCAGAGGTCTGCATGCTGCCGCTGTGCCACCTCCAACTGCTGTCCAGGCCTCGTGTCTTCACAGTACTTGATTTCGACCAAGTGCACATGCCGCTGGTTTACATTCAGTTGGTGGGGTTGCCTCACGCGGTTGGCTGTTGTAGCCCTCAGTGTGGGGTTGTGCCTGCTGCGTAACGCATGATGGTGTGAGCAGGAGGTAGAAGGAGAAGAAGTGGGTTTGGCTTTATAGGGAGTAATCAGTATAGCATCAGGACGGCTGGAGGTGAGAAAAGAAAAAAGAAAAAGAAAAGTCTACGCAAGCCAAAGGCCGCGTGCATTAAGGGAAGAACCCCTAACAATAGTTAGAGGCCTCACCAGGAGGCCCTCCACCTAAACTTGACAAAACTAGCCTAGGGGAGAGAACAAGAGACAGAACTAATGGGGATCCGGGGGATTGCTTGCCATGCCCCTGAGCGCTCAAACTCTCCTTCTCCCATCCTCTGCTGCCGCCGCGCGCCCAGCAAACCCCCTCCCAGATGCTCCCTGAAAACAAAGTGCATGTCTAGTGTTAATGATGGTGGATAATCTTTGGATGGCATGGTCCCTGAGCTGGGAGGCTACTGATTCAGCTTTTTGTTTGGTCGGGCCCAGATTTATGAGAGATGTAATTATATAGTTGTTGTAAATCGTGCCACCAACACCAACTAAGATGATGTGCAAAGTCACTTTGTTATTCCTGTTTGGGTTTCTTAAGCTGCGTGTTTTAAGTCTGCTTATGATGTGGGAGTGTTGAGTTTGCAAACGCTTGACATTGTCCGTACAGCCATTATCCCTAGCCTTGCCTATGCTTTTGCAGTTACTCCTTGCACACCAGCAGACCTCATCATTTGGGACACCATGATAGACAGGATTATCAAACATAAATACAAACTCTGGAACAGCACAGCAGCAGCTATGATTCGCGAAGATTCTGATAAATTTGGACTAGGGCGCACCTCAATCTGTGTAGGATACCACAGACGCCTGGCTTTTGCACTTACATCTAGCCTAGAAGATCCCTCAACTAGACACCGCACCATAAGCCTCAATCTCCTCACTAAGCAAATAGCGGACCTTAAGCTCTTATCTACATCCTATCTTACCAAACGAGAGGGAACCAATCTGCACATAAGACGCCAGCTCAACTTTTGCATGCGTGCCCGCCAATTGATCAGTATCCACTCTAGTAAGCTCCACCTCATGAAAGATGAGGAAGTTGTGTTCAATGAGGACTTGGACTTCATCCATGAAGCCCTCTCCCTGCATAAACCACCTCCCCACAATCTCTCCTCCCTCATAACCTGCATAATGCAACCCCTAATGGGCCTTGGAATTAATGGAATCCATGAACTCACATCCCCATGTAAGACTCACATCATCACAGTAGCTCAGCTACAATCCAAATACTCTAAGGTCAACGTTAAATGTAAAATAGCACTCAACAGACTGGCAGCACTGGTTAACCTCCCCCAGACAGAAGAGTTGAATACTTCCTCCATCCAAAAAATCATTGCCTACAAAAATACTGAAGCAAACACTCTTGCACACTACCACCTTATCAAAAACACACATGTGAGTGGCCTCAATGTCGAACCAGATAACCTGATTCATACCTACCCTCTTGCAGGCTCCCAACCAAACAGCACCCCTTCCACACAAGTTGTGCCATCACCACAACCTCGCTCCACATCTCACTACAGACACGAACATACTGGACGCCACCTCAGACGTGACCAAGCTACCTTGTCCGCCCCTACAGTCAACATTCCTACACAAGAAATTTGTCCTCTTACTCAGGAAGTAATGACCGCCAAAGAAACAAAACCCACAGAAGGGCCACCCAATAAAAGAACTCGCTCCAATTATAGGATGAGCATCACTCCTACACAAATAATCCATACTTCAACACAAAATACTGCTAGCTTTAATGTTTTGACGCCCACTCAACAAGATTCACCTACGGAAGGGCCACCCAGCAAGCGCACACGCTCAACATTAAAACATACCTCCACACCCATGTCTCAACATTTTAGCCAGAATAATCCAGGAGCTAGTGCCAGTCAAAGCACTGTTAACTACATCCCATCACAGCCCAACTCCCCATGCACAACAGATACTGGCCATACAGGCAAAATCCGCAACCCTCCTTCCTGTCCAAACACTCCACACAGCCTAGATACACAAATTAATAACCACAAAAACAAAAAGAAAAAAATGCTTCACATAGAGACAGAACTGACCCCTCCTGTCATCAACCCCCTCAGCTCACTATGCCAAGCCTCTGAGGTCTGGAATTATAAGAAAACCTCAGTCCACAAGCTTACAAAAGCAAAAACAGCTAGCCATGCTATCAATGCTATATATAACCATGATTTTGACATAACCCATATAGATGGTTGGAGAAACTGCATGGTTAATAAAAAAGACGGAGGGAGAAGCCTCATCCACCACCAAGTGCAATACCACACCCATTTTGCCCCAATGATTATTGAGAAGTGGGCCCTGCCTTTCTTCAAGAAAGCTGGCCTTCAGCCTGCAACTACCTCAACTGCTGCTCGCACTGATTTTGAGTGTGCTTGCTGCCAAATATGCAATTACCATGGTGGCTATGAACCTATCAACTCTGAACCTCCTTACCTTGATATGTATACCTGTGATGTTTGCCAACGAACGTACCACTGGAAATGCATGAAAGAACTTGGTTGCTATACTGATGGGCAAAGACAAGAGATAGATGCAGCTGACACATGGGCTTGTCCCGCCTGCGCAGGCCTTAACAATGCACAGAAAATTGACAGAGAATGCCAGTCTAGAGAGGAGCTCATAATGGTCACTTGGATGCCCTCCTGGGAGCCTGAGGAAAATAGAGAGACCTGGCCTAAATTCCAACAGCGTCTGCTTGAATTTGAAGCCAAGCTAAGTGAACCAGACCTTTCCCGACCCACAGCAGACTCTGCCCTTTCTAACCTTGAAAGACAAGGCTTTGATAAGCCTCACGCTATTAATACTTGGAGGCAAAACCTAGACACAGAACTCCGCAATAAAATTTCCTTAGACATGCACCCCACCAACCCACAAGTAGACATTAAACCCACTGGTTGCAGTGAATTTTGGCTACATGACATTGACCTTGTCAGGTACAAAGTAAAACAAAACCCCAATCTAACATCACTAGACACTGAATCACAAAGCCCCAACTCTCGTGCTCCACCTCCCCTTCTCCTCCCAGAAATTTACAAAGCATACATGGCATGCGTTTACAACACACAAGGTAAATGTGTTGGGATGATAACCCCTAGCCAATTTCAAATCCTTTACAAGGCTTTCTATAGGGCCAAGCTTGCAGGCTTGCATGAAGCCATAACACCTGCTCCTACTAGCTTTACATCTGAGCTGCAGGGGCTCCTTGCTTGCAAGACTATGCTAGAAAACAAGTACGCTTTTCGCGGGCCCTGCCAACCCACATCCACACCGCCCTTAAAGAATGGCCCTGGTAACTCAGAAAAAAATGGCCTCCCCGCTGGACCACAACCCACAGTACCAACACTACTGGAGCACTGATCCCCGAGACACTCTCTTTGGTGCCCATCATAACTCCTTCTCATCCAGATATTCCGGTTTTTCTGTCTGCCATCCCATTTACACCGAGGAAGCTATGACTCAGGCCTTACGCCATGCTATCTACTCAACCATTCTCAACACAGAGGCCACTGCTACTTTCATGTTCCTCCCTGTATGGGGACAACACATGGTAACTAACCCCTATTCCAAACTCATCACTGCCTATCCACATCTCTGTTGTGAACTTGGAACCATCGCTCGTACCAACCTTTGCTACAACGATCCACAATCCTCCATCAACCAGGAAATACCCCTTTCTCAGCACACCTGGGACCTACAAATTATTGCAGTATGGAACACAGCTGCAAGGATTCATTTAAACAATCATAACCCAGCTTGGCTACAAGGCCTGGCTTCGGCTGTACCAGAAGTCAACTGGAAGCTGCGCAGTATAGGCAACCATTCTACTCTCAATACAATGCATGCTGATATACCTGGATTCAATAAATGCCAACGCCTCCCCTCTGACAAACAACAAATATCTAGATATCTTACCTCTCCACACGTAGGTAATCAGGAAGAACTTTTTGTACCTAACCAATCTAGTCCAACCCTCAAGCTCAAAGTCCCTGACTGGAGGACATGGGCTTACACTGATGGTAGTTGTCAAATCCAGAATGGCAAACAAGAAATTGGAGCAGGAGTCTACTGTCCTCTCACCGATAGCAGAAGTTTTTTCGAGCCAACGGTGCTGGAATTACCAACACCATATGTCGAGCTGAATTAGCAGCAATTGCTGCTGCCATCCCGCACTCTTATTCACACATTGCTTCAGACAGTCTCACCTCTCTTTATCAAATACGTAAACAACTTATTTACCCAGAGAAGCACAAACACCATATTCAAGGGGATGTCCTAAAAATCATATCTACCCTCATTAGCAACTCGCAAAGCAATATTTGTTTCTACAATGTAAAATATCACGCTGGCATTGCTGGTAACGAATCTGCAGATGCTATTGCAAAATATCAAGCAAACCAAGCCAATCATAACGTGGCTGATACCGGGATCCCTAGCGCAGGCCCTGGCGGGAATCCATTTTCTCATCTATTTTGGTTAGCCAAGGAGGAAACAAAAGAACACAATGCTGGCACATCCACAGCTCCTGCACCCAATCCTAAAATCACCTACCTCTCCAATCTTCAAAATGCTCTCAAGTCTCACATGCGTACAAAACACAGACTTGGATATACCAACCCCAGAACAGGCTACTGCTCATATTATCAGAGTTTGTTACCACATGTAAATAAGAAAATCAGCAATGCCTTTAGGAACATGCCCTGTATATACACACCCATGAAGCGCACCATCTTACAATATCGCACTGGCACCCTCTATAACCAAAAACATGTGGTTCGCTTCAAAAGGTCCACTAACCCACTTTGCCCTCTCACAGGCTGTCATCAATTAGACAGCGCACTCCACATGCTTTCAGGCTGTCAAAATCATATTAACTCCAGCATGAAAACTGAACGCCACAATGTTGCTGGAAGAATGATCATCAAAGCTCTTAGCAAAAGCCCGTGGGGAGCAGGCTTGGTTAACATGGACATAGGGAGTGGTGATAGGTTGGCGCAGCACAACCTTCAAATCCCTGCACATGCATCAAACAGAATTATACCCCCTTACCTCTTTCCAATAAATTTTTCTAAGAGATCTAGACTCACCTCCAGCCGTCCTGATGCTATACTGATTACTCCCTATAAAGCCAAACCCACTTCTTCTCCTTCTACCTCCTGCTCACACCATCATGCGTTACGCAGCAGACACAACCCCACACTGAGGGCCACAACAGCCAACCGCGTGGTGCAACCCCACCAACTGAATGTAAACCAGCGGCATGTGCACTTGATTGAAATCAAGTACTGTGAAGACACGAGGCCTGGACAACAGTTGGAGGCGGCACAGCGGCAGCATGCAGACCTCTGCAAACTAATTAATGCAAAAGTTGTGACTCTCCACACCATCCTTTTGGGTGTTGGTGGGACCTGCTACACTGAGCACACCCTTAACCAGTTTAAACAATTGGGACTTGACCACCAACGCGCCGATAAACTTGCTCGCAAACTTCATGCCCATTCTGTCATGTGTGCCAACAAGCTTGTTACCACTAGGCGTGCTATTGAAAACAAGAATACTTCTTGCAGCCTGGCTATGGAGCCGGGTGCTTCCAATAACCCTCCAGATCCCCATTAGAGTCTTCTTTTTGTAGCTTCGTGGTGGAGGGGACTCACGGCTCTTCTGAGCCAATGTGTCTCCTCTTCCTTAATTGATGTAGGGAGAGTTTCCTCTGCCTACGTAGTTTTCCTTTTCTTTTCTTTGTGCACGTTCTAAGGTGATGAAGGGATTTGTGTCAGGGCAGAATTTAAGTTCAACAAGGTGAATGTCCCTATCTTGTGGTGGGATCCTGGTAGGATCAAGGTGGGCTTGTCTGCCTGGGATGTGGCGCACGAATAGAGCGTCAGGGCGGCTTTGGTGCCGTGCAGGTGAGGCAGCGCCAATTGGGAAAACCCAGTCTGGAATAGCTTGAGAGGTGTTTTCAGGGACTTGTCTGGAAAATATTGAAGCTGTTTTTCAGGGACTTGTCACAACACTTCAATGTCTTGTGCCAGCCTGATCTATCTTTGCTTTCTTATGCCCGTAGTCTTGGATTGCCCTTTTTGGCGTTGTCTTCACACCCTATTCTTAGATATCACTGCGCACTCCAGAACTTCCATGCTTGTGATAGGGGGGTCTGGTCATGGGATGTTAAGACACTGTTATGGCTGCGTCACTTTCTCAGCCTGACAACTTGTACGCCTTGATCCAGAAGTCTATCATGAGTGCAGCCATCCATGCTAATGAGGGATGAGCCAAAACGGCCTTTGCTGAGGGCTTCTATACAGAGACTAAGGGCCGCGTGGTGTCTGTTGGTGTGCATCCCACTCGTTGTTGGGTTGGTACACTTAAGCATAACATGATAAATGTTGTCTGTATTTGCACAGAGTGGGCACCTATCAGAACTGGAAAAGTTAAAGTTGAAGGCATGGCTCTGTGTGTACAGGGTATCCGTTCGATATTTCATGAGATTTATTTGTTGTTTAAGGGTAATCTTTGGATTTTTCCAGAAGGAGTTGCTGATTTCCTTGTTTGCAAGCTGAGAGATTGGGTTGTGTGCTTCAGTGTTTGCGTTGGTGGTGGATGGTGTGGCATCGTTAAGCTTCTGCCATCTCTGGTAGTGGTAGCCAGAGGTGTCAGCAGAGTCAAGTCTGTGTTTCTTGTGCATGTGTGTTTTAAGTTTGTCGCTCAGGTTGGTGAGATAGTGTATCGGGAAAGTGTGGGAGCGGTGCCTGCCATCATTTTGTGTGGAAGTGGTCTTTAATGAGAGCCAATAAAAATTGTGGAAAGGGTCCCTGGCATCCGGAAGCGTAATGTCTATTGTGTCAGAGAGGGCTGCGGTGCGAGCGCAAGCGTCAGCCCCCTCATTTCCTATGATGCCAGAGTGGGCTTTGACTTTATGAAAATGGATAGGGTGAGGGGAGTGCTCTAATATGGTTGATATGGTATGGATGAGCTCTGCATGTAGGTGATACCTCATGCGCATGGGATGAAGGGTTTGATTTGAAATCTGAAAGAGGCAGGATGCATTATCGGTGGTAATTGTGGTTTGTTCGTGTTGGAGCTCCACAAGGATACCCACGAGTTCTGCTCTTGTGATGGTATTGGTAGGCCCATGGCCATTGGGTTTTATGTGCAGTTGCAAGTGTTGGGATGGTTGAGTAGCGTCTCTTCCTGGTTTGTAAACACCTGAACCTGATAGCGGTGGGGAATCGTCATCTTTGTGTTTGATTACACTGCCATCAGTGTAGGTCATTTCCCTCCAATCCTTGATTTTGGGTGTGAACATCTTTCTAAAGTTGGCAGGGGTAAATGTTGCCCTTTCTCGAGGGCATTTGTGTGAGCAGCTATGAGTGTCAGGGGGGAGTGATTGGAATTTCTGCTTCCAAGTGTTTAATGCAAGGTGTTGGCGTGTTCGCAGTGGCGTGACTGGATTGGGAGTATCCAAGGGTAGCCAAATAGTTTCTGGAGCAACTTGTTTTACATCCCGCTGGAAGGACTGAAACCAGTCACTGTTTGCGCTGTCTAGCATAACTCTGGCATTATGGTTCCACACAACAATGAGCTGCATAGGATAGGATGGTGGGGTAGGATTGGGTATGGTATCAAACCAGTGTTGTGGTGCCTGAAAATGGATTTTTCTTGCAGGGAATTTGGCAAGCACTTTTGCAGCGTCTGGGTATTGTTTGAGCCAGCTCATATAAGCGTTGCAGCTGAAGCCTCTCCAGTGGGGCAGGAGCATGAAAGTGGCAACTGGACCTGTGCTTTGGAGGGAGGAATGTACTGCTTGGCGCATGAGTTTAAGCATTATTTCATCATCATGGGGTGGATGGCAGAAGGAGAAGCCCGTGTAGCGCACTGAGAGGGCGTCTGTGTGTGCCCCAAAAACTTGGTCCTGGAAATGTGTACTGAAGTAGGTATTGTAGGTATTTTCAAAGTCAAGAGGGCTGGAGTACCTCTCCACTGAGACCATGCACCATTTCTGCAGGGATGATTGTATGCTGGAAGGAGTAATAAACTTGTTTGAATTAAAAACCTCTTTTGCTCTGTGCAAAAAGATTTTTTGTTGAGCCTTTTGGCGAGAGAGCAAACCCATAATTTCAGTTGCTGAATCCTGGACAGGGGGCTGGATGGTGTCATGGATGCCTGCCCTTTTGGAAGCTTCGTAGGCTTCAAGCAGGGTCTTGAGCCTGTCTATAGTGAGCATGCCCATACACTTGCCATTGGCATTGTAGATACAGGCGCATTCAGAGGTGGTTACCTCTGGCATTTGTGCTGGCATGGCGACCTCATCAGATGTGTCAGGGTGGAGGCTTTCCTTCATGAGGTCAACACTTCTTATGATTATGTCGCACTTCCATGTTGGCATGATATCTGTCTGGGGGTTGGTAGGTTGGAAGTCAAAGGTGACATTTTTGCGAATGGCGCAACCGGTAGTTGAGATCCATGAGGAGTCAGAAAGGCTCTGGGGATTGCCTTCAAAGCCTTGGTTGACAAGATTGTCCAGATCCATATCAATGGTCAAGGGGTCTTCTATAACCTCTGGTCGTATAACCTCCGAGTCAAAGACTTGCACATGAGCATCTAAGTCTGGGTGTATCCGTAACATTTCTTCAGCTTCCCATTTAGGATGCCACTCTACATAGATCATTTCACAGTCTTCAGAGAAGTTGATCCTTTCTGCTTTTTGGGAGTCTGACAGGGAAGCGCAGGCAGGGCAGTCCCAGTATTCATTTTGTTTGCTCAGTGCCCGGTCATTTTGGGACCAAGCCTTGACATCTATGAGACAGCCCCAATGGTATGTGCGGTGGAAGGTATCACAGGTGGGCATATCGTTATGGCATTGACTTTCAAAGGTGTTTTCCTTGCTTAATGGGCTCCAGCAGAGCTGGCAGCATGGGTCTAGTTTAGTTCTTCTTGGTACATGCTTTGAAGAGGCCACTTTCAGCCCATCATTTTTGAAAATGGGCAAGGCCCATTTCTCAATGGTGACAGGGTGCCATTGAATTTTGTATTGCTTTTGCTGCTTTCCTTGAGAGGATATCTTATATCTCCTGAGGTGTTGCCATCCCAGGATATTTAGGATAACATGGTCATAGCGGAAGATGGTGTTGCTAGCTTCAGCTGCGTTTAATGCAGCAGCTTTATTCTGTTTACAATTCCAGAGCCATTGGGGAACATCAGTGTCTGGTGTGTTTGGAGGTAGAGGACTAGGAGTTATCATGGGTTGTGGGTTATGCTCTAGGAATGTTGTTGGGGCTCGGCTCCCTCTGGGCCGTCTGCCCCCAGTTTGTGGGGTCTGAGTGGAGTCTATGTTATGTGCTTGTGCTTGCGGCTGTTCCGCATGGGGATTGTTTCTTTTTCGTGTGCGTCCGCCTTGGCATGAGTGCGCCTCTGCATGTGGCTGACTGCTTGGGGATGGGCTCTCCTGGCTGCTGGGGGAAGCATTTTCTACTTCCATATCCTCAGCATCAAACAGGGGGTTGCTGTATGTTCTGGGGTCTGAAGGTGTGTGTGTGTGTGTTAGGGGCATGACTCCCATTTTCTGGGTTGGAGTTGGGGGGATCTGGGGGAGCATGGCCTGGGTGCAGCTTTGGCCAGTTCCATCCTGTGGGCGTATGTTCTGTTCTTCAAGTGATAAGTTATCAGTTCTGCATATGTTGTATGATGTATGCAGCGTGATTCAGGGGTTTTATTGGGTGAGCTGTCTTGGCTGTGTATGATTGTGTTGATGAGGTCAGGTCTGTCCTCAGTCAGAGTGTGGGTGTTGAGAGTATGGGAGAGTTTATTCAGGGCTACAATATGTTTGGTCTTAATTTTTCGGCCAAACAGAGATGTGAGTTTGTACCCGTCAATAATATGGGTGAGGTTATCATTCAGTAAAGCTGAGAGCCTGTTTATGCCTATTTCCATGAGGGCATAAGTGCAGTGACAGGCTAAGGTTTTAAGGGTGGGTTGCATTGGCATTGAGAGGACTTTTATTATGGGAGTGATGCTGGAGAGAAAGTAAGGTGCTCCTTGATAAGAGACGTCGAGGTCGCTCTTGTTGATGCAGAGGCATTGCCTAACAAGGAGCATGCAGGGCAATTGCTTGAGGATGAAGCTGGATGTTTGGTGATATAGGTTGATACTCCTGAGTACGTCGTGTCTCAGTTGGTGGATTTGCGATTCAAGCATAGCCCTGGTGACCCGGCCGTGCCTGCCTTTATTATTGAGGCTGCTGGTGAGGGCCGTTGCACATCTTGCATTATATTCCACCGCAGTGGATGTACAGCCAAGACCATAGTTAATTTTGTCTTCCCGTATTATGGCTGTGGCAGTGCTATGCCAGAGCTTGTATCTCTCTTTGATAACCTTGAAGATACATGTGTCCCAATCCGCAAGGTTTTTCTCGGAGCAAGGTGTCACAGGAAAGGCATATGCAATGCTGGGGATGATGGCTGTGCGAATTATGTCCATTGTTTGCCTGGGTGTGGCAAAAGAGGCTTGCCAGTTTTCTGGTGAGCTTTTCCTCCATTTTGTTAAGTTGGGGTTCCCAGTCTAATGTCATGGTGATTTCAACGCCAAGGTAAGCAAAGAAAAGAAAAGAAAAAGAAAAGTCTACGCAGTCTCGAGGCCGCGTGCATTAAGGGAAGAACCCCTAACAAAAGTTAGAGGCCTCACCAAGAGGCCCTCCACCTAAACTAGGCAAAACTAGCCTAGGAGAGAGCAAGAAGCAAAACTAATGGGGATCCGGGGGATTGGCCGCCATGCCCCTGAGCGCTCGGACTCTCCTCCTTCCATCCTCAGCCGTTGCCGCGCGCCCAGCAAACCCTCCCCTCCCAGATGCTCCCTGAAAACAAAGTGCATGTCTAGTGTTAATGATGGTGGATAATCGTTGGATGGCATGGTCACTGAGTTGGGAAGCTAGTGATTTAGCTTTTTGTTTGGTCAATCCCAGATTTATGAGAGGTGTAATTGTCTATTTGTTATAAATCGTGCCACCAACACCAATTAAGATGATGTGCAAAGTCACTTTATTATTCCTGTTTGGGTTTCTTAAGCTGCGTGTTTTAAGTCTGTTAATGAGGTAAGGTAAGCAATAAGGTAAGCAAATGGATCCCCGGGGTAAATGAATTGGGCTGGCTTGCCCTGGACCAGTACCTTATCTTTGAGTTGACGTCTAGCAAAATCTGCAACGGACGTGTTACCCCTTATTTGCATTGTTTGTTGGCTAAGAAGGTTGCATGTCACCTTTGTTTTTGAACCAGAGATGATGAGGTGGGCCCAATCAGCATAGAGGCTTAATTTCTTGGCTTGAATACGGAGGTTAGAATACGTGCCTGTGAGGCAAATGAGGTCATCTGCAAATGCCCCACTGCTAATTTTGTTCTGGCTTTTCTGCTCCACAGTCTGTGGGTTTTTGTTGAGGCATTCATATTCATAGCCTCGCCCGCCAGCCTGGAGCCAGTGTAGTAGAGGCTCCATGTATATGAGGAAGAGGAAGGGGGATAGGGTGTCCCCTTGGATGGTCCCCCTTTCTATAGGGATATCTTTGGAATACTGACCAGTAGCTAGACGGACTCTGGTGTGTGCCTCTTGGTATAGATTTTTTACTGTGTCAATAGCATCTGTGGGGAAGCCGAGGTCATACATGATCCAGAGCAGCTTGTCATGGTCTGTTGTGTTGAAGGCAGAGGTAAAATCTACAATTAGAGCATATACATCTTTATTAAAGAGTTTGGAATCTTCAAGGGTCATGATTAAGTTTTGGAGTTGGTGTATGGTGTCTATGTGTTTACGAAAACCCGCTTGCATAGAGCTCAGGAGGGAGTGGCTCTCTGCATATTCATAAAGGGTGGTTGTAACTAGGCGTGTCCATAATTTATAAAGGGTGTTGGCCAGGCCAATAGGTCGGTAGGACGTGATATCCGTTTCAGGGCCTTCATCCTTGAAGATAAGAATGGTATCACTCTTTTTCCAAGCTTTTGGAGTACTTCCCGTTGCCCACATAATGACAAAGAGTTTGTGAATAGATTCCTTGTATTCAAGCGGTAGATGTTTGAGTAGCTCATTGGCTATGCCGTCAGGCCCTGGGGTTTTATTATTCGTGAGGGATTATTCGTGAGGGGGTGAGTCTAGATCTCTTAGAAAAATTTATTGGAAAGAGGTAAGGGGGTACAATTCTGTTTGATGCATGTGCAGGGATTTGAAGGTTGTGCTGCGCCAACCTATCACCACTCCCTGTGTCCATGTTAACCAAACCTGCTCCCCAAGGGATTTTGCTAAGAGCTTTGATGATCATTCTTCCTGCAACATTGTGGCGTTCAGGTTTCATGCTGGAGATAATATGATTTTGGCAGCCTGAAAGCATAACCTAACCTGTTTTCTCTTTCTGGTACACGCCTGTCCTCGTCAATGTCTTCCATTCTGAGTCTGCCAGTGTAAGCCTAAGACTTCCAACCTGCAACTTTGAGCCAGAGGTTTGGACCCCATGACGCTCATGGCCTTCTTTGGCTGGTTCTTTTCTTTGCTTGTGTGACAGTGTGTGTTAGAGAAAAGCAGGCATGCATACAACATACACCATGATAAAAAGTTGCAGGCCAGGCTACACCTCACTGCTGTGCAAACTTTCTTGCAAGGGCAGTGGCTCAGAAGAGACGAACAACAGTGGCAGGTGGTGTTGAAAAACACCGTTTTGTTGCTGTTGGGGGGTGCCCTGGTCACCTCTGCTGCTGCTGCTGCTCAGGCCCTTAAGCGCTGGTGAACTTGGTGACGGACTTGGTGCCCTCGGACACGGCGTGCTTGGCCAGCTCGCCGGGAAGCACCAGGCGCACGGCGGTCTGGATCTCACGGCTGGTCACGGTGGGCTTCTTGTTGTAGCGCGCCAGGCGGGAGGCCTCCGTGCCGATCTTGTCGAAGATGTCGTTGACGAAGGAGTTTAGGATGGAGATGGCCTTGGAGGAGATGCCGGTGTCCGGGTGCACCTGCTTCAGCACCTTGTAGATGTACAGCTTGTAGCTCTCCACCTTGGCCACCTTCTTCTTCTTCTTGCCGTCGGGCCCGGCCTTGGCGGGGGCGGCCTTCTTGGCGGGGGCCTTCTCAGCTGCCTTGGGAGCCATTAGTTTGAGTGGTGCTTGTTGACGGGGGAGGTAAGTTAAAAATTTGAATCACACCCTAGCACAAAAACATTGCAGCAAAGGGTGGCGAAGCCAGCAAAGAACGGTCACACGTCTCCAGGCGGTGGATCAGCAGGACCGCGCTGTTCAGAACCCTGGGGTCCTGTTGATCGGCAGCGCTCGGACAGCCCCTAGTTCAAGCCATAGCTGCAGGAAAGCACACATCTTTTGCATCTGCACTACCGCACTCTACGAGAACACACATCCAAACACAATGGCAGGCAAGACAGGCAGCGCTGGGCGGGACAAAGGGGCCTCGGGCAAGAAGCAGATGTCCCGGTCCGCCAAGGCCGGCCTCTCCTTCCCTGTGGGCCGCATCGCGCGCTACCTGAAGAAGGGCAAGTACGCGGAGCGCATCGGTGCGGGCGCACCTGTGTACCTGGCCGCGGTGCTGGAGTACCTGTGCGCCGAGGTGCTGGAGTTGGCGGGCAACGCTGCCAAGGACAACAAGAAGAACCGCATTGTGCCCCGCCACATCCAGCTGGCCGTGCGCAACGACGAGGAGCTGTCCAAGCTGCTGGGCGGCGTCACCATCTCCTCAGGCGGTGTGCTGCCCAACGTGCACTCCATGCTGCTGCCCAAGAAGACCGCCAAGAAGGAGAGCGCCTCTGCCTAAGCACCACCCAGCAGCAGCCAGTATCTGTTTAAAGCAGGCTCTACACGGCATCATCAAACAAACGGTGTTTTTCAACACCACCTTGCACTGTTGGACACGTCTGTCCTCCGAGAGTCTTTTAAGTGGGTGGGTGGGTGGGTGTTGGCAGGAGTGCCCCTAGGCTGGAGCATCATTAATCCCAGCAAATTGTGGCTTGCATGCACACAAGAAGTGGACATCCCCAAAGTACTCGTCCATTGTTAACAAGAAAAGGAAATGCAAGGGAAAAAGGCCTCAGTCAAGACGTTTGACTGCTAGCCTGCTCATAAATACACATGAGGTCATGCAGAAAAAAGGAAGTTTGTTGTTATCCTGGTCTAGAAAAAAATTGATATCCTGGGAATTCACATGGTGAATGGTGCCTTCGCGCTTCAATATAGCTTCAAGTTGGCATGCTTTTCATTGTAAAGGGTGTCCGTTCTGTATTTGATGACATTCATTTGCCTCTTAGAACAACAGCCTTCGTGTGCCAGAAGGTATTGCTGATTTTGAAATTAGCAGTGGATTTGTGATTGGACCCTCTCTGGAGGCTTTGCCAGTTGATGTAGTTGAATGTCTCTGTTTTTGCTGTCCCCCGCTAATGTTTGTCGTGCAATTTTTTGTTTTGATTTGTCCTGTAAGTTGGAAAGAGCCCAGATCTTTTCTATTTTTGAGCCAGGTATTTTAATTGGTGTAACTAGCCAGTAAAGATGCAAAAGAGGGTTTCCTGCTTGGTTGATTGAGGTGTCAGCCATGTCAGGCGTCTTTGCTGCTTGGAGGGCAAGTGCATCAGCGTCTTCATTTCCTAAGACACCATTTTGTGATTTTACTTTATAGAAGTATAAGGGGATCTCTGATATGCTTGTGTGCGCCAATATGTCCTTTAGGAGATGTGCATGTAAGTGGCGAGGCATGCACATGGGTTTGAGGAGCTGATTTCTTACTGATGTAATGCAGTTGCTATGAATGCGCACCCGCACTGTAAGGCTAAAAGAGTGGCAGCTAATTCTGTGATATTGATTATGTTAATTGGTCCATGGCAAATCCAAGGATCTATTGTGCAGGTGATGGTTTTAGAGTGATCGATGTCTTCCGGGATAAAGGAAGATGATGCTCCTGATTGCTGTACATCCTTGCTTTGAGAGGACATGATACTGCCATCTGTGTATGTCATTTGTTGCCAATGTAGGATCTTGGGCAACGGGGGCTGCATAGTTGCATTTCTGGCTGTAACAATTCCTGACGTATGCTGACTGCAAACAAAGGTTGTGAGTGTCTTGATGTAAAAGCGCTGGGCGCGCGGAGGTGGATACAAGGAGAAGGAGGGTTCGGGCGTCTCGGGGCATGGCCGACAACCCGCCTGATCCTCATTAGTTCAGTCTTCTTCCCTCTCCTAGGCTCGCTGTAGCTAGTGTAGTTTTGAGGGACCTCTGGTGGGGGTCTATGGGAGACTCTGTCCTTAATGCACGCGGCCGAACGGCAAGCGTAGATCTTTTCCGATTTTTTCTTTCTTTCTTTGGTGGGGCCCTTGCTAGCTTGCTAGTTAAGGGACCTTTCCTTAATGCACGCGGCCTGTGGCCTGCGTAGACTTTTCTTTTCTTTTCTAAAAGCGCAGATCTTTTCCGAGACAGGGAATTCGAAAGAAAACATTTTGCAGCCAGGTTATGGAGCCGGGTGCTTCCAATGACCCTCCAGATCCCCATTAGCTTTTTCTTTTTTTACGTTCGTGGTGGAGGGGATTCAAGGCTCTTCTGAGCCAATGTGTCCCCTTTTCCTTAGTTGATGTAGGGAGAGTTCCCTCTGCCTACATAGTTTTTCTTTTTCTTTTCTTTCGTGTTTTTAAACAGAGCGGTGTTATTTGTTTATCTGCATACTGTTGAGGCTCCATATTCCTTCTCAAATTTCACATTCCAAGCCCTCGAGCCAGTGAGGGTTGTTAAGAAGAAGGGTTGCTTTCCTTCATTGCCAGATGGCAACAAGTTGCATGTGCTTTGTGATTTTCTTAGGAGGAGCTGGTGGAATTAGGTAGGCCTGGGGTTGTTGGAATGCCAAACTTTCTGATGGAAATTTTGCCAGGAGTGCAGCATGATCAAGGGAACACCTTAGCCAGAGCCTCTGGCTGAGCATGTATCCTCTCTTGGTCCATCCCATTTGGCTGGGGAGGAGCAAGAAAGTTGCAGTAAGGATGTTTGTGTTTGAGATGCCCTGATGCAATCTTGGTCACTCCTCACCCAACTAACCCAAACAGACCACCCACTCCACCCTCGCACCGGGTACTGCGCAGTATGGGGAGTAGCACAACTTAAGCCCGACATATCCACTTGATAGAAATCAAATATTGTGAAGATACAAGGCCTAGTCCCCAGCTCGAAGCCTCGCAGCAACAACACAGCGAACAGTGCAAACAACTCCAAGGTGCAGAGATTACTATCCACCCAATCCTCCTGGGTATGGGCGGGACTATTTACACTGCCCGTACCCTTGATCAATTCAAAAAAGGGATTGACTCACAGAGATCTAAAGCACTTGCAAGGAAACTCCATGCCCATTCTGTACAATTTGCGCACAAACTTACCTCTACCAGACGTGCCATTGAAAATAAAAACACTCATCATAACACTGGAGCCCTGGAGCAGCATGCTGCCAGAAACCCATCCGATCCACATTAATTCCCCTCTCATCTTCTGGTGAGGGAGGCTCACGGCTCTTTGAGCCAGTGTGTCTCTCTTTCCTTAATTGATGTAGGGAGAGTTTCCTCTGCCTGCGTAGCTTCTTTTCTTGTGTTCGTCATCAAGTGGAGGGTGACAGAGGGAGACGCCTGTGAACTTGCTCCCTGACATTAATACCAACCTTCGCATAAAAAGACAATTGAATCACTGTATGAGAGCACGCCAGTTAATCAGCATCCACCTCAGTGAACTTCATCTAAGAAAGGAAGGGGAAAGCATGTTCCATGATGACCTGAAAATCATTACTAAAGCTCTGTCACTGCATAAACCACCCCCCCGCAACCTCTCAAACCTCATCACATGTATTATGCAACCACTCATGGGCCTTGGTATTAATGGAATACATGATCTCACATCCCCCTGCAAAACCATGGTTATCACAGTGGCTCAACTCCAGGCAAAATACTCCGGGGTGAACACCAAATGTAAAATGGCACTTAATAGACTGGCAGCCCTCATCAACCTTCCAGCCACCGAAGAGCTTATCACTGCTATTGTCCAAAAAATTCTCACCTGCAAGAACACTGAAGCCAGAGTCCATGCGGTCCACCGCCGCATCAACAACACCCACATAAGTGGCCTCATTGATACCCAACTCAATCAAGAGTTAAACCCCTCCGTCAGCACCCATGCTCACCCTCAAAGGAACGACAACCGACCAACACAAGTGGTACCTACACCACAACCACCCTCCACTACGCACAACAGGCATGAGATTACTGGCGTCGCCTCTTAAGGACACCCAATTCTCGTCTAGCTCCTACAATAAGTCCTTCTAGCACAAACAGAGCACACCCAACCCATCCTGTGTCACAAAACACTAATCAACCCATAAATATGCCAGCCACACAGCAAATCTGCCCCCTTACACAGGAGGTGAGACCTGCTATTGTGACTACCCCCATGGAAGGGCCACCCAGTAAAAGAACACGCTCCCAGTGCAGACCCGCCAATCACTCCCCCACTCACCCAGCTCACACCACCATTCCATCCAATGTCCTGCCTGCCACGCAAAATGTCAATGTAGAGACCACTAATGCTGGAATCTCACCTCCTGACAACGCTCCCACCATTCAGGATAGTCAGTCTGGTCCACACAATGAAGATGGGCCTCCCAGCAAACACACACGCTCAGCTAAGAAACAAGAATCCAGACATTCACAGGAACACTTGAGCCAGAACACTCAGGGATCTAGTTTTCATCAACAAAATGACGTGCCTTCCATTCCCCATACCCACCCCAACACCCCAAGCAGCTCAAATACACAGAACAGTATCCAGAGTCATAACAGAAAGAGGAAAGCTCTGCTTCATGTAGAAGCAGAACTTCAGACCCTTACCATCTATCCTCTAGCTCCAAATTGGCAAGGAAACGATGTCTGGAGGTACAAAGAAAATTTGGTGAAAAAGCTGGCTCAAGAAGCCACAGCCAACCACGCTGTTAATGCTGTATACTATAATGACATTGACGTCACACATATAGACGCATGGAGAATTTATTCAGCCAAGAGAAAGGACATGAATAATGAACCCTCATCCCAGCAGAAGCAATACCAAACACACTACGTGCCCATGATAATAGAGAATTAGGCTCTGCCTCTCTTCAAGAAAGCTAGCTTCCAACCAGCAAGCATCTGCACAGCTGCTCGCACAGACATTGAGTGTGCATGTTGCCAGATATGCAACTACCACGGAGGCCTGGAGCCTATCAACACAAAGCCCCCCTTCCCTGACATGTATGTCTGTGATGTGTGCGAACGTACCTACCACTGGAAATGCATTAGAGAACTTGGATGCTATAACGATGACCAAAGGCAAGAGGTTAGCGCAGCTGAAGCCTGGGCCTGTCCCACCTGTGCTAGCCTCAGCAACGAAGACAAAATTAATAGAGCACATAAGCCTGAAGAAGAACTGCTTAAGGTCTGTTGGTTACCATCATGGGAGCCAGAAAAACTAAAAAACAGCTGGCCCATCTTTGACCAGCGCATACAAGAGTTAGAATCTCAGCTAAGCAAACCCAACCTTCTCCTACCCACAGCAGACTCCGCCCTCTCCAACCTAGAGAGGCAAGGGTTCAACAAATCTGATACAAATAGCACCTGGAGCCAGAAACTAGACATAGAACTTCGAAACAAAATCATCTTTGACATACACCCTACCAATCCGCAAACGGACATCAAACACACTGGCACTTGTGAGTTCTGGGTCCAAGAAATAGACTTTGTCAAACACAATCCTGAACCTTCTCCAAATCATCCCCCAACAGAAACGCCTGAAAGCCCCGCACCATCTATCCCAACTACCCTCACCCTCCCTGATATTTACAAATCAAGAGTGGCCTGCATCTACAATACAGATGGCAAATGCGTTGGGATGAAAACCCCTCAACGCTTTGACGTCCTTTTCAAAGCTTTCCTCAGGTCCAAAGCAGAAGGTCTGCATGATGACATCTGCCCCCCACCAGCAAGCTTTGCATCTGAGATTCTGGGGCTCCTAGCCCGCAAGACCAAATTGGAGGACAAATATCAAAGCAAAAAGATTAAAGATTCCTTCTCACGGACCCTCCCACCTCACATTCACTCTGCCTTCCAAAAATGGGCACATGTCACCCAAGAGAAAATGGCCTCTCCCCTGGACTATAACGCTCACTACCATCATTACTGGAGTTCTGATGCCCGTGACATTTTATTTGGTGCCCACTACAATTCTCTCTTCTCCAGATTTTCCGGGATGTCTATCTGCCACCCCATCTACGATGAGAAGTCCATGAAACTTACACTACGACATGCTATCTACTCTGCCATCCTTAACGCAGAGGCTACAGCCACCTTCATGCTTCTGCCAGCAAGTGGCAGGCATATGATAACCAACCCCTACTCACAACTCCTCAATGCCTACCCACATCTTTGCTACAAGCTCGGGACCATTCCAAAATGCGAACTTACCTATGACAAACCCCAATCCTGGGTCAGCCAGGAAACTGCCCTACCCAAGCATACCTGGGATTTACAAGTCATTGCAGTCTGGAATACGGCTGCAAGAGTCCACTTGAATAACCAGAACCATACCTGGCTTCGGAATCTAGCCAAAGCCATCAATATGGAAGAATGCATTAAAAATGTTAGTAACTACCCCATTCAGAATACAAGACATAAAGTGATGCCCGGGATAAGGAAATGTGAAAAACTCCCCCTAGACATGAAACAGATTTCCAAGGGCCCCAAAAGACCCGCCTCAGACATTACTGTTAATGCTCCTTGTCAGTCCCATCCCAACCTCCAGCTTAAAGTTGCAGATTGGAGATCTTGGGCCTACACAGACGGCAGTTGCCAGGTCCAGAACGGCAAGACAGTTATAGGGGCAGGTTTGTACCATCCTACAAGCGATTCACAAAACTAGTTGAACCTAATGGCGCTGGTATTACCAATGCCATAGGAAGAGCTGAGCTCGCTGCCATTGCTGCTGCGCTCACTCATGATTACACACATATTGCCACAGATAGCCTTATCTCACTTCATCAACTCAGAAAGCAAATCTTGTATCCAGAAAAGCATAGGCATCACGTGCAAGGAGATGTTTTGAAAATGATTTCAAACCTTGCCCGAGCCTCTCAAGATCACATCTTTTTCTACAAGGTCAAGTCTCATGCTGGAATAGCTGGGAATGAATGCACAGATCAGATTGCTAAATACCAGGCCTCCCTCAAAGATGGCAATCTAACTGATAATGGTCTCCCTAGCGCTGGCCCAGGAGGAAATCCCTTCCACAATACAATCTGGCTGGCTACCGAAGAGGCAGATCCTAGGCCACCTCAATCCCACCCTTCCTCTCCTCGCCTGAGCTACCTCTCAGACCTTAAAAATACTTTGAAATCCCATATGCATGCTAAACACAAGATGGGCTATGCTGACAGGAAGACAGGCTACTACATTTACTATCAGAGCTTGCTACCTCAAGTAAGCAAGAAAATCAGCAATGCCTTTTGGAACATGCCTGGTCTCTCGACTCGAATGAAACGCACTGTCTTCCAATACCGCACAGGCACCCTCCACAATCAGAAACACGCGGTCTGATATAAAAGATCCACTAGCCTGACATGCCCCCTACCTGATTGCCATCACATGGATAGCGCTCTCCACATCCTATCTGGCTGCCAATGTCCTGTCATGCGTAACATGGTAACTGAGCGTCACAATATTGCTTGCAGGATGATTTTGAAACTGGTCAGTGAAGGTTCTTATGTGGCCAATCTTGTGCAGCTGGATGCGGGCAACAAAAGCCGTTTGGCCCAGCACGACCTGCAAGTCCCTGAGCAAGTCTCTAATCGTGCTGTACCTCCCAACCTCTTCAAACCCACGGTTTCTATGCAATCCAGACGCAACTCCAGCCGCCCTGATGCAATCTTGGTCATTCCTCACCCAACTAACCCAAACAGACCACTCACTCCACCCTCAAACAGGGTACTGCGCAGTATGGGGAGTAGCACAACTTGAGCCCGCCATATTCACTTGATAGAAATCAAATACTGTGAAGATACGAGGCCTGGTGCCCAGCTAGAAGCCTCACAGCAACAACACAGTGAACTGTGCAAACAACTCCAAGGTACAGAGATTACTATCCACCCTATCCTCCTGGGTGTGGGTGGGACTATCTATACTGCCCATACCCTTGATCAATTCAAAAATTAGGGATTGACTCACAGAGATCTAAAGCACTTGCAAGGAAACTCCATGCCCATTCTGTACAATTTGTGCACAAACTTAGCTCTACCAGACGTGCCATTGAAAATAAAAGCACTCATCATAACACTGGTGCCCTGGAGCAGCGTGCTGCCAGAAACCCACCTGATCCACATTAACTCCCCTCTCATCTTCTGGTGAGGGAGGCTCACGGCTCTTTGAGCCAATGTGTCTCTCTTTCCTTAATTGATGTAGGGAGAGTTTTCTCTGCCTATGTAGTTTTTCTTTCTTTCTTTCTTAATAATGGCTCGAGAAGACTTCTCTCAACTCACATCACCAAGATCACGCACGGGCTACTGCTAGTAACCCTCATGATTCCCATTGACTTCTTTCTTTTGTATCTCGTGGTGAAGTGAATATACGGTGCCTCAGCCATAGGTATCCTCTTTCCCTTAATCGATGTGGAAATCGTTCTCACTGCCTGCACAGTATTTTTTCTTTTCTTTTCCACTTTGGCGCCAAAAACTCTGTCTTGAGTGTAAGGGCTCCAGTATGCTGAGAATGTAGTGTCATAGTCGAGGAAAAGGAAAAAGGAAAAGCTACGCAAGTGGCTCTCACCTCAAGCGTCATATTAAGGAAGGGCCGACCCCCATCGCCACAAGGGCTCCAACTCGGAAACCCCCGCTAGTAAAGGAGGCTAGCAACTTGTTCTTTGCTGACCATTGCGTAGCGTGTGAGAGCTCTAAGGATGCATGTCTAAAGTTTTTTTTTTCTAAAGTGCGTTAAGTATTGGACTCATTCTTTTTCTCATGACAATTGTTAAAGAAAGATGTGTCTGTGCAAGAGGCCCATTATTTCAGCAGCTTCATTTCGAAAAGGGGGCTAGATGGAGCTATGGACACCAGCCTGCCTGGCTGCGCAGGAAGATTGAAGCATAATCCATAGGTGGTCAGGTGTGAAGTGCACATTTCCCTTAGGCGTCATAAATACGAGTGGCTTGAGTGGTGATGGCAAGAGGAACATGTTGGCTGCCCATCAGTATCTTTGTTGGATTCTGGTATCATGAGACCTATATATAGATTCATTCTATATATATAATGAACCTAGATAGATCTAGAATGAATCTATATAGATTATAAATAATGATGTAGATATAGAATGAAAATGAAACATAAATAATGAAATATATATAGAATGAATCTATATAGCGTATAGAGTAGATTCGTTCTATATATATAGCATGAATCTGTTTTGAGCCTGTCATACCCAAATTTCACACCTGTTTGTCGGTTAGATGTCTGTTTGGTTTCTAAATCAAAGTTTGCCTTGTTGCGCATTGGATGACCCTGGACCCTGGAAGGTGATGTGTGCAGCCTTCATAGCCTTGGCAAGTTAGGTTACCCACACTGAAGTCAGCAGGTGTTGGATGGGAGGGTGACATGTTTCTACCATAATTATTATCCAAGATTCTCCAATGCTTTGGACATGCCTTGTGAAATCCAGATTAGCAAGGAGCATATTAGCCGCCTCCCAGGTGGGGCGCCAGAAGACTTTGATCATTTCTTCCTCTCCTGCTAGTCTGGTTCTTTCCCCTTTTTTGGAGATTTGGAAGATTGGCGCATGCGAGGCAGTCCCAAGTGGAGCTTTGTTCTGCCTGGTGGTGTTGTGGTGAGATGCTGAGGTCAAGATAAACAGGCATTCCAATGACAAATTTGTAAGCATGTGTCGCACTGAGGCATGTCATCATAACTTACTTGGAATGGATGTTTCATGCTGGTAGGGGTTTAGCAAAGTTGACAGCTGTCATCTTCTACTTGTTCCAAGGAATGAGCTCTGTATGGGCTATCTTTAGGCCAGTGCTATGGGGGATGGACACAGCCCATTCTCCAATCATCATGATTTCCATCCCACCTTGTTTAATGATAGTGAGTATGTGGTGAGGTACCTTTTTTATGCAGCATTTGTCTAGAATGACTTGAATCTGAAAGTCGTACTGTAAGACAATATGGGTGGCATCAGAGCCCTGGAGGTCAGCATGCTGTTTTTTGATGGCCACACAATTTTTCAGCATTTATCAACTTTGTACTTGCAAATGGTGAATCATCCTGGATGGCTTCAGACAACAATGTTAGGAGCCTTGTGAAATTTTGTTAATGCTTTGTAGGGGGCTGTGTCTCTGTGTGATGCTGCATTTGAGGGGGGCTCTGTGTGGCATTAGGTCTATTATAGTCGCTATACCTATAGGTCACCTAGGTTATGCCTTCGGTGGCTTAGGTGACTCATAGTTTTAGGGTTTAGGTTAGGGTTTAGGGTTAGGTTAGGTTTAGGGTAGGGTTAGGTTAGGGTTTGGGTTAGGGGGTTAGGGGCCAAAACTATGAGCCACCTAAGCCACCTAAGGCATAACCTAGGTGACCTATGGCTATAGCGACTATTTCTCCATTAGGTAGTTTGCATTGTGTTCGAGAGGGTCTAGAAAGAAAAAAAACTAAGGCTGAGTAAAATCTCCCTACATCAACTAAGGAAGAGGAGACACACTGGCTCAGAAGAGCTGTGAGTCCCCTCCACCACAGAGCTACAGGACAAAAAGTGCTAATGGGGATCTGGAGGGTTACTGGAAGCACCTGGGTCCAGAACCTGGCTGTGAGAAGTCACAAAACAATGATACTGTATTATTGTCTTCAGTAGCACGCCTAGCGGTAGCAAGCTTGTTGGCATACATAACAGAATGGGCATGAAGCTTACGAGCAAATTTGATGGCACATTGGTGGTAAAGTCCCAGTTGTTTGAATTGGTTAAGGTATGCTTAGTGTAACAGGTCCCACCAACACCCAAAAGGATAGTGCGGAGAGTCACAACTTTTGCATCTTTCATTGAACATGATGTTCTTACAAAGATCTGCGTACTGCCGCTGTGCCGCCTCCAACTGCTGTCCAGGCCTCGTGTCTTCACAGTACTTGATTTCAATCAAGTTCACATGCCGCTGGTTTACATTCAGTTGGTGGGGTTACCTCACGCGGTTGGCTGTTGAGGTCCTCAGTGTGGGGTTGTGTCTGTAACGTAACGCATGATGGTGTGAGCAAGAGGTAAAATGAGAAGAAGGAGTGGGTTTGGCTTTATAGGGAGTAATCAGTATAGCATCATAGGCTGGAGGTGAGTCTAGGTCTCTTATACAACTTCTTGGACAGATACTTCTTCAATGCAAAGGGTATATTTCAAATTTAGGTTACTCAAAGATGCGTGCGTGCATGTCTTCTCTATCAAGTTCTCTATACACCGTGTAACAGCGCTGATTGAACTATCAAATATGGTCCTTACAGCAAGATTCTGGACAGCAGTTCTGGCAGGTTTCCTGCAGAAATGCTTGAGCCTGTTTGGTGATTTGGCGCAAAAATTTTCCAGGTGGGCGATGGGGTTAATGGCTTCCTGGTGTGCAGGGTTCAGTTCGTTGAGATTGTGAGAGAGCATGCTGTGATGAGGATATGAGGGGTCTGATGAGGCATGTTTTAATTCCTCTTGATCATGGCTGGAGACAGGGTGAAGAAGGATTTTCCCTGATTTGGATCTTTTTAAGCTTGGGGGCAGATTCATTATTGTTGTATGGAGGGTACTGAAAGGGATGGTAGCAATAAATGGGGCGTCTTGACTGAGGCCTTTCTTCCCTTGTAACCCCTTGTACAAGGGGTTGCAATTGTAGCAATTAATGGCAGGTGGTCGCTTTGCTTACAACCTTTATCATGAGGGGAACAGGGTCTAGGCAACTGGGTGACCTGCCAGCTAAAAACTCAGCCACTGAGACAAGCCATGTCACCAGTGCTCCAACTTGTAATTGAGGCAGACCCAACAACTTGTTGAACAGTGCAGGCTTGTAAGCAATCTCAGCCTGAAAACTTTAGGTGCAGCTATTCCCTTTCAGCCGAAGAATAGCCTCAAGAGTTGCACGCGAAGGCATTAGCTGCCATTTGGTGCACAGCCTCGCTTGGGAGCAAGCTTCCATGCAAGCACCTCTGTCTTGCATAAGGCTTGGCTTTTATTTGAACTCAGGTTCATCTTTGCACTCTATTGGGCATCTTGCTGGTATTGCTGTGTACATCGAGGTTCATGCATTTATTGAGGTTGTTTGCTGGTGTGCCTGAGAGTGGCAGAAATTGAACCCACGCATGCCACTAGTGCTGTAACATGGCCCCTACCACAGTGAGGAATCCACACCCACACAATCTTGGGAGAACAGGCCAATAAGAGATGCGGAAAGAAAGCAGCAGGGGTGTGTGTGTGCAGTAGTCAGCCTCGCCTCTTGACTGAGGCCTTTTTTTCCCTTGTAGTCAGCCTCGCGAGCCTGATCCCAGGCAGGCACAGGAGCAAGACACAAACCAGATGTGCATGCAGGAGAAACGGAAGAAGTTCCAACAGTGGATGGTGGTGTTTAAAAACACCGTTTGCTGCTGAATGGCAGACCGCAGAAGCCGGTTGGTCAACGCCTGGGGTGGAACTGCAGTTGCTTAGCCTCCGAAGCCGTACAGGGTGCGGCCCTGGCGTTTGAGTGCATACACCACGTCCAGCGCAGTCACAGTCTTGCGCTTGGCGTGCTCGGTGTAGGTCACGGCGTCGCGGATGACGTTCTCCAGGAACACCTTTAGCACGCCGCGCGTCTCTTCGTAGATGAGGCCGCTGATGCGCTTCACGCCTCCACGGCGAGCCAGGCGACGGATGGCGGGCTTGGTGATGCCCTGAATATTGTCACGCAGGACCTTGCGGTGGCGCTTGGCACCCCCCTTGCCGAGTCCCTTGCCTCCTTTGCCGCGTCCAGACATATTTGCTGAGCTAATGAAAGGTGGAGTGTTGTGTGTTTGATTGTTGTCCAACCTAGTTGGCTTCAGCGCTTTGTACCCTAGTCGGTAGTCAGCGTCAGCGGTGGTGTGCTGGTCCAGCTGATCCTGCGCATAACATGCAGGATCGCCAGGACCAGGGCTGCTGGGCCTGCCTTTCCCCCTACTTGACTACTTGCACTCCAGCGCTGTTTTAACTCAATATCCACTATACGTCTCATTGACCTAACCACGACCACCCACCTTCCATGGCCCGCACTAAGCAGACCGCCCGCAAGAGCACCGGGGGCAAGGCGCCCCGCAAGCAGCTGGCCACCAAGGCCGCCCGCAAGTCCGCGCCCGCCACCGGTGGCGTGAAGAAGCCCCACCGCTACAGGCCCGGCACCGTGGCGCTGCGTGAGATCCGCAAGTACCAGAAGTCCACGGAGCTGCTCATCCGCAAGCTGCCCTTCCAGCGCCTTGTGCGCGAGATCGCGCAGGACTTCAAGACCGACCTGCGCTTCCAGTCCAGCGCGGTGCTGGCGCTGCAGGAGGCCGCGGAGGCGTACCTGGTGGGCCTGTTTGAGGACACTAACCTGGCAGCCATCCACGCCAAGCGCGTCACCATCATGCCCAAGGACATCCAACTGGCCAGGCGCATCAGGGGAGAGCGTGCCTGAGCAGCCCTGGCTTGGGCACCTGCAACTGTTGCTCTCAGCAGGGCACGGGCAGGTCTTCTGCACGCCCCAAACACAGTCAAACGGTGTTTTTCAACACCACCTGTCACTGTTTACTCGTCCCTGGCCTTCAGTGCCTGCTCCTGTATGTCTTTGTTTGTGTATGGTATGCACCTCTTAGTGCCAGTGAGAATTGTCACTTGGGAACCCAAACAAGCTAATCAACTGAGGATGTCAGGCTCAGAGAATGACGCATACAAAGAAAAAGGAAAACTACACAGGGAAGGATACATAGCTGTACCTGCCTACAAGGGCAGCTTAGCGGAAGCAAAATGTGCCTGTAACCAAACCGGTCCAATCTTAAAAATCAATATTAGCTAGAAGCTCTGTCACAGCATTTCAAACATGCAAACACGAACTTGGCGTATCCTAGAACATCAGCCTGGTTCATGAAGTCTAAAGGCGTGATGCACTACCTGGGGGTGCAAAGCTAAAAAGGTGCTGGATCTGAGCGTGCAGTTCTGTTAAATCCTGAGATGGGTAATCAAGGATAACGTCTCCTTTTCCTTAATTGATTGTAGGGAGAGTTTCCTCTGCCTACGTAGTTTTTCTTTTCTTTTCTTTCCAGGATAACGTGCTCTTCGTCTTGTACAGTGTGCCGATCGCATTTGTTTCTAAGCTCGTATGGGCACCTATTTCCATGATGCCGTTGGGTTTCCATCCGAAGGTTGTGACCGGAATGGTGTGAGCATGAAAAGAAAAGAAAAACTACGTAGGCAGAGAAACTCTCCCTACATCAATTAAGGAAAAGGAGACACATTGGCTCCAGAGAGCCGTGAGTCCCCTCCACCACAAAGTTTTAAAACAAAAAGGGTTAATGGGGGTCAGGAGGGTTACTGGAAGCACTTGGCTCCAGAACCTGGCTGTGAGAATTGCTTTTGTTCTCAATTGCACGCCTAGTGGTAACCAGTTTATGAGCATATTTAACAGAATGGGCATGCAGGCTGCGAGCAAGTTTCAAGGCACGTTGTTGGTCAAGTCCCAGTTGTTTCAACTGGTTCAGGGTATGCTCCCTATAGCAGGTCCCACCAACACCCAGAAGGATGGTGTGCAGGGTAACAGCTTTAGCAGAAATAAGTCTGCAGAGGTCTGCGTGCTGCCGCTGTGCCGCCTCCAACTGTTGTCCAGGCCTTGTATCTTCACAGTACTTGATTTCAATTAAGTGTACATGGCGCTGGTTGACATTTAATTTGTGGGGTTGTCGCACGCGGTTAGAGCCATTGATCCTCTGTGTTGGGTGTCTGCTGCGTAACGCATAGTGTGAACAGGAGGAAGAAGGAGAAGAAGAAGTGGGTTTGGCTTGGTAAGGAGTAATCAGTATAGCATCAGGAGGTAGAAGGAGAAGAAGTGGGTTTGGCTTTATAGGGAGTAATCAGTATAGCATCAGGACGACTGGATGTGAGTCTAGATCTCTTAGGAAAATTTCTAGGAAAAAGATAAGGGGGTATAATTCTGTTTGATGCATGTGCAGGAATTTGGAGGTTGTGCTGCGCCAACTTATCATCACTCCCTATGTCCATGTTCACCAAGCCTGCCCCCCAAGGGCTTTTGCTAAGAGCTTTGGTTATCATCCTTCCTGCAATATTGTGGCGTTCAGTTTTCATGCAGGAGATGATATGATTTTGGCAGCCAGAGAGCATGTGGAGTGCACTGTCTAATTGGTGACAGCCTGGGAGGGGGCATGAAGGGTCAGTGGACCTTTTGAAAAGTACCGCGTGTTTCTGATTATAGAGTGCCTGTGCGGTATTGAAGGATGGTGCGCTTCACAGGAAAGGATATTCCAGACATGTTCCTGAAGGCATTGCTAATATTCTTGTCAACGTGAGGTAATAGGCTCTGATAGTAAGAGTAGTAACCTGTGTTGGAGTTAGCATATCCAAGTCTGTGTTTTGTGTGCATGTGAGACTTGAGAGCATTTTGAAGATTGGGGAGGTAGGTGAGCATGACATACTGCATAATAATTTATGAGAAGTATCGTGTCGTAGGTAGAGAGGTAGCAGTGGCTTTTTGTTTTTCTTTCTTTCATCCCACCACCGTGGTATAGAGGCCAATGGAATGCCAAAGTTGAAATGAAAGTGTGTGTGGTACGTCCTCATGATTCTGCTGGAAGCATGGGCCTCTTGTGGAGTCAAACTTCTCCAATCAGCGAGTAATAGTCGCTATAGCCCAGTTTGACCTTTGGCAGCAAAGTTTCACCTACTTTTGCCCAGTTTTGCCTCCCTAACCCCCTAACCGTAACCCTAACCCTAACCTAGCCCAAATAACCAATCCCTAACCCTAACCTAACCCTAAAATCCACCTAAAAAGTTACTTTCTTGCCAAAGTTTTTGCCAAAGTTGCAAACCCTAATTTCAAAGTACTGTATAGCGGCAATAATTGAGCAAATCGTTCAGCATGAGGCACGTCATTCAAGGCTGTCAGAACCTGGTGAGTCCAACTGCCCTTGTTATCAGCAAGTCGTAGGTCTGCTTGAGCAACTTGGCTAAGGAGGGCATTGTTTGTACTGAGAAGAGAGTTCCAGAATCTCATGATACATCTGAACCAGTAGAAATACAGGGGCATCTGTCCTGTCTCTCGGAGTAAGCAGTGTGTCTTTGTTGCTCTCTTAACAACCCAAAGAGAATTGAGGAAGCCTGTATGATAGAAAAGTGCTTTAGTTTCTGCTGATCACTCAAAAGAAAGTTTGTCTGTAGCCCATGTCTGGCATCCGTATAAACCTGCTGTGAGTGCAAAGATTTGACAGAGCCAAAGCATGGCATGTTTCCTATTCAAGATACCGAGTTCAGCTCCAGCTTTTTGTACTCTGGCAATGCCTCCCATGAAATAACGTGCCATTGGGCCTGTAGCAGCATTTATTTTGCCATCACGTCTCAGAAGAACCCCGAGGTATTTAAATTCTGTAACATCCTCAAGGGCTGTCCCATTGTACTCAAAAGTAGGCAGTTGCGAAGAATCTGCACTGAAAAAAACCATGACCTTCGCCTTGTTTGTATTGAGTGTCAGCTCTTTGTGGCACGCATACTCATGGAACCTATTAAGCTGGAATTGCAGGTTTTCTGCAGAGTTTGCAAGAACCATCGTGTCATCTGCGTAATCACAATGTGACACCATGGTTGTTTCTGTGGCTGTAACAACCCCTCGTCCAGTATCCAAAAAACAGTCCATATCATAGGCGGTGAGAACACTCCCTACATCAATTAAGGAGAAGTGGACACATTGGCTCAAAAGAGCCGTGAGTCTCCCTCACCAGAGGGTAAGAGGGAAGCTAGTGTGGGTCTGGTGGGTTGAAGCATGCAGCCCCAGGGCACCAGAGTTATATTGAGTATTTTTGATTCCAATTGCACGTCTGGTTGAGGTAAGTTTGTGCGCATATTGCACAGAATGGGTATGGAGCTTTGGTGCAAAATTTGTAGAACTTTTTGGGCCAATCTCCAATTTCTTAAACTGATCCAGGGTGTGGACAGTACAGATAGCCCCACCCACACCCAGGAGGATTGTGTGGAGAGTGATCTGAGTGCCTTCGAGTTGTTTGCACAGTTCACTGTGTTGTCGCTGTGAGGCTTCTAGCTGGGCACCAGGCCTCATAACTTTGCAGTATTTGGTTTCTATTAAGTGGATATGGCGGTTTTGGACGTTGAGTTTATAAAGTTGCCTGGCTGGAATTGTGCTGCTTCTTCTTCATTACGTCTCATACTGCGGAATACCCGACGTGAGGGGGAAGCAGGTGATCTCTTAGGGTTAGCAGGGCAAGGAGTGACCAAGATAGCGTCTAGGCGGCTGGAATTGCGTCTAGCTTGATCAGTAATGCTGAGGTCAAAGAGGTAGGGAGGTATTGCACGATTAGAGACATGCTCAGTGATGTGCAGGTCATGCTGAGCAAGACGGTCTGCGCTGCCTACATCCATATGTATGAGGTTTGACCCATAAGAGCCTTTGCTGACCTCTTTCAAAATCAATCTGCTGGAAATGTTGTGACGCTCAGTTATCATGTTACAGATGGAGAGGCATTGGCAATCTGAGAGAACGTGGAGAGCGCTATCCATATGATGACATACTGGGAAGGGGCATACGAGGCTAGAGGATCTGTTGAAGCGGACCGCATGTTTTTGGTTATAGAGGGTGCCTGTGCGGTAATGGAAGATTGTACGTTTCATTTGGGTTGTGATACAGTTCATGTTCCAGAAGGCATTGCTAATGCCCTTATTTGTATGATGTAGCAAGCTCTGGTAGTAAGTGTAATAGCCTGTCTTGCAATCTGCGTATCCAAGCCTGTGTTTAGCATGCATGTGGGATTTCAAAGCATCCTTAAGGCCTGGGAAGTACCTGGTATACTAGATTGGGAATAGGGGAGGAAGATTCAGGTGTACTTGGCCTTTCCTCTTTCCGAGCCAGCAAGCAATGTTGTAGAAGGGGTTGCCGTCTGTGCAAGCGCTAGGAATACCGGTATCAGTCAGGTTGTTATTCTTGAGGCTAGCCTGATACTTGGCAAATGTGTCTGCGCATTCATTCCCAGCTATTCCAGAATGAGATTTAACCTTATAAAAAATATGTGACCTTTAGAGTTACGGGCGAGGTTTGAGATTGTCTTTACAACATCTTCTTTCTACATGATGCCTGTGCTTCTCTGGATACAGGATTTCTGAGTTGGTGAAGTGAGCTGAGGCTGTCTGTGGCAACGTGTGTATGTTCGTGGGTGAGTGCAGCAGCAATTGCACCAGTTCAGCTCTTCCTATGGTGTTGTTAATACCAGCTCCATTAGGCTCAACTATAATTTTTGAGTCACTCATAGGATGGTACACGCCTGCCCCTATAACTGTCTTGCCGTCCTGAACCTGGCAGCTGCCGTCTGTGTAGGCCCAGGACTTCCAATCTGCAACTTTGAGCTGGAGATTTGGATTGGACTGACAAGGAACAGGGGCAGTTATGTCTACGGCTGGTCTGTTGGGGACCTTGACCATTTGCTTCTTGTCTACTAGTAGGGGGAGCTTTTCGCATTTGCTTATCCCGGGCATAACGGCGTCCCTTGCATTACGGATGGGGTCGTTCCTCACATTTTTAACGTACCACTTGGCCTCTGGAATATCCTTGGCTAAACCTTGGAGCCAGGTAGGGCTCTGGTTGTTCAAGTGAACCCTTGCAGTTGTATTCCAGACAGCAATAAATTGTAAGTCCCAGGCATGCTGAGGGAGAGCAATGTCTTGGCTGGGACAGGATTGGGGATTGTCATAGGTAAGTTAACCTTTTGGGATCATCCCAAGCTTGCAGCAAAGATCTGTGCCTCACCAGTGACCTTCCTGATCAGCTCCAACTGATGTTAGATAGGCTACATACGTATGCTCAGCGGAAAGGATTGGTGATAAATGCTGCCAAGTCTGAGATTGTGCACTTTAATTCAAGGGGCGATAATGTGCCAGTTTTCACGTTAGGTGGAGCTCGTTTGGCGTGTGCAGATTCTTTTGATATTTTGGCATGCTGTTCACAAAACAACCTGCAAGCCACTGCTGAGTACATGTGTGTCCCTTTCCTAGCTGGTTGTAGGCAGATTAGGCAATACGCATCTGAGCACCATCAGACGGACTTGTAGCTCCGTGGTGGAGGGGATTCAAGGCTCTCCTGAGCCAATGTGTCCCCTTTTCCTTAATTGATGTAGGGAGGGTTCCCTCTGCCTACGTAGTATTTCTTTTCTTTTCTGGCCTTAGCCTGCGACTACCTCAACTGCTGCTCGCACTGATATTGAATGCGCATGCTGCCAAATATACAATTACCATGGTTGTTATGAACCTATTAATTCTGAACCTCCATACCTCGATATGTATATTTGTGATGTTTGCCAAAGAACGTACCATTGGAAATGCATGAAAGAACTAGGTTGCTACATTGATGGGCAAAGACAAGAGATAGATGAAGCTGACACGTAGGCTTGTCCCGCCTGTGCAGGTCTTGACACTGCACAGAAGATTGACAGAGAATGTCAGTCTAAAAAAGAGCTCATTAGGGTCACTTGGTTACCCTCCTGGGAGCCTGAGGAAACTAAAGAAATTTGGCCTGAATTTCAACAGCGCTTACTTGAATTTGAAGCCAGGCAGAGAGAACCTGACCTCTCCCGACCCACAGCAGACTCTGCCCTCTCTAACCTTGAAAGACAAGGTTTTGAAAAGCCTTATGCTATTAACACCTGGCAACATAAACTTGACACAGAACTACGCAACAAAATCACCTTTGATATTCACCCCACCAACCCACAAGTTGACATTCAACCCACTGGTTGTTGTGAATTTTGGCTGCATGTCGTTGACCTTGTTAAGTACAAAGCTGACCAAAACCCTAATCAAACACCATTAGGCACTGAATCAAACAGCCCCCAACCTCGTGCCCCACCTCCCCTTCTCCTCCCAGAAATTTACAAAGCATACATGGCATGCGTTTACAACACACAAGGTAAATGTGTTGGGATGATAACCCCTAGCCGATTTCAAATCCTTTACAAGGCTTTCTATAGGGCCAAGCTTGCAGGCTTGCATGAAGCCATAACACCTGCTTCTACTAGCTTTGCATCTGAGCTGCAGGGGCTCCTTACTTGCAAGACTATGCTAGAAAACAAGTATGCTAGCAAAAAGATCAAAGACTCCTTTTCGCGAGCCCTGCCAACCCACATCCACACTGCCCTTAAAGAATGGGCCCTGGTAACTCAAGAAAAAATGGCCTCCCCGCTGGACCACAACCCACAATGCCAACACTACTGGAGCACTGACCCCCGAGACACTATCTTTGGTGCCCATCATAACTCCCTCTCATCCAGATATTCCGGTTTCTCTGTCTGCCATCCCATTTACACCGAGGAAGCTATGACTCAGGCCTTGCATCGTTCTATATACTCAGCCATTCTCAATACAGAAGCCACTGCGACTTTCATGTTCCTCCCTATCTGGGGAAAACAAATGATAACTAACCCCTACTCTAAGCTCATCACTGCCTATCCACATCTCTGTTGTGAACTTGGAACCATCGCTTGTACTAACCTTTGCTACAACGATCCACAATCCTCCATCAACCAGGAAATACCCCTTTCTCAGCACACCTGGGACCTACAAATAGTTGCAGTCTGGAACACATCTGCAAGGATTCATCTCAACAATGACAACCCAGCTTGGCTGCAGGGCCTGGCTTCGGCTGTACCAGAAGTCAACTGGAAGCTGCGCAGTATATGCAACCATTCTACTCTCAATACAGTGCATGCTGATATGCCTGGATTCAATAAATGCCAACGCCTCCCCTCTGACAAACAACAAACATCTAGAAACCCAACCTATTCACACATAGGTAATCAGGAAGAACTTTTTGTACCTAACCAATCTAGTCCAACCCTCAAGCTCAAGTCCCTGACTGGAGGACATGGGCCTACACTGATGGTAGCTGCCAAACCTAGAATGGCAAACAAGAAATTGGAGCAGGTGTCCACTGCCCTCTCACTGACAGCAAAGTTTTGTCAAGCCCAACGGTGCTGGAATTACCAACACCACATGTCGAGCTGAATTAGCAGCAATTGCTGCTGCCATCACGCACTCTTATTCACACATGGCGGCATGGCAGCCAATCCCCCGGATCCCCATTAGTTCTGTTTCTTGCGCTCTCCTAAGCTAGTTTTCTCTAGTTTAGGTGGAGGGCCTCTTGGGGAGGCCTCTTACTTTTGTGAGGGGTTCTTCCCTTAATGCACGCGGCCTCGGAGCTGCGTAGACTTTACTTTTCTTTACTTTTCTTTTCTTTTCTTTTCTTTTCTTTTCTTTTCTTTTCTTTTCCTTTCTTTTCTTTTCTTTTCACATATTGCTTCAGACAGTCTTATTTCTCTTCATCAAATACATAAACAGCTTATTTACCCAGAGAAGTACAAACAACCTATACAAGGGGATGTCCTTGAAATCATATCTTCTCTCATTAGCAACTCGCAAACCAATATCTGTACCTACAAAGTAAAATCTCATGCTGGCATTGCTGGTAATGAATGTGCAGATGCAATTGCTAAATATCAAGCAAGCCAAGCCAATAATATCGTGGCTGATACTGGGATCCCTAGCGCAGGCCGGCGGGAATCCTTTTTCTCATCTATTTTGGTTAGCCAAAGAGGAAAAAAACAGAACACAATGCTGGCACATCCACAGCTCCTGCACCCAATCCTAAAATCACCTACCTCCCCCATCTTCAAAATGCTCTCCAGTCTCATATGCATACAAAACACAGACTTGGATATGCCAACCCCAAAACAGGCTACTACTCTTACTATCAGAGCTTATTACCCCATGTTAACAAGAAAATCAGCAATGCCTTTAGAAATATGCCTTGTATATCCTCACCTATGAAGCGCACCATTTTACAATATTGCACGGGTACCATCTATAACCAAAAACATGCGGTTCGCTTCAAGAGGTCTGCTAACCCATTATGCCCTCTCCCAGGCTGTCATCAATTAGACAGCGCACTCCACATGCTTTCAGGCTGCCCAAATCATATCATCTCCAGTATGAAAACCGAACACCACAATGTTGCTGGAAGAATGATAACCAAAGCTTTTAGCAAAAGCCCTTGGGGGGCAGGCTTGGTGAACATGGACATAGGGAGTGATGATAAGTTGGCGCAGCACAACCTTCAAATCCCTGCACATGCATCAAACAGAATTATACCCCCTTATCTATTTCCTATAAATTTTCCTAAGAGATCTAGACTCACATCCAGTCGTCCTGATGCTATACTGATTACTCCCTATAAAGCCAAACCCACTCCTTCTTCTCCTTCTTCCACTCACTCACACCATGCGTTATGCAGCAGACACAACCCAACACAGAGGACCACACGAGTCAATCACGTGAGACAGCCCCACCAACTTCATGTAAACCAGCGGCACGTGCACTTGATCGAAATTAAGTACTGTGAAGACACGAGGCCTGGACAACTGTTAGAGGCGGCACAGCGGCAGCATACAGACCTCAGGAAACTTATTAGTGCTAAAGTTGTGACTCTCTACACTATCCTTCTGGGTGTTGGTGGGATTTGCTACGGAGAGCATACCATGAATCAGTTTAAACAACTGGGACTTGACCGACAACGTGCCTTGAAACTTGCTCAAAAACTCCATGCCCTTTTGGTTCAGTATGCCCATAAGCTTGTTTCCACTAGACGTGGAAAATAGTAATGTTTCTCACAGCCAGGTTCTGGAGCAGGGTGCTTCCAGTAACCCTCCAGATCCACATTAGCTTTTTCTTCCTTGTAGCTTTGTGGTGGAGGAGACTCAAGGCTCTTCTGATCCAATGTGTCTCCTTTTCCTTAATTGATGTAGGGAGAGTTTCCTCTGCCTACGTAGTTTTTCTTTTTCTAGTTTTTCTAGTTTTTCTACTTTTTCTTTTTCTTTCTTTCTTTTTCTTTTCTTTTTCTTTTCTTTCTGACGGACAGGCCGCATACCATGCTCTAGCTGACTAAAGCATGTGCTCTCCCTGCTAGCATGTAAGCATGTCAGGTTTGGGGCACTAGATTTATGAAAGAAGGAGCTGAAATGGACTGTCCTTTGCAAAATGTGCACCTGTGCTCACTGAAGCGTATTCTTGGGGTAAAGCGCACCACTCCTAATTGGTCTGTACTGCGTGAATGTGGACATGAACTTTTACAATTTGATTGGACAATTCGGATTCGTGAAGCAGTTAGGTTTTACAATGCTTTACTGCACAGCAGCAGCACTACACTCGATAAGGTGTTGCAAGCAGATGTTGAAATGAGCAGTCTTTCCTGTAAGTGCTGGACCTCAGAAACTTTGGCTGCATGCACAGGCTTGGACAGGTGCAACGTGTTTACTCATTGTGTTCGGTCTGGGCAGCCTTTAGTCATGAGGGAGTTTGTTGTTGATCTGAGAAAAAGGCTGCGAGGTGTGTGGAATGCTGATGCCTTGGCAGAACATGGTGAACACACGAACAAATTAGCCAAATATCATCACTGGATGGCACTTCCTTTGAGACCCTTGTCTGTTCATGGTGCACCCTTTTCTGTCCCCAGGTATTTGCATCTTGATTTGGGCAAGTGCGCGCTAAGAAACATAGCACGTTTTCGCTTACATGCTCACACTTTAAGAGTTGAGCCATTACTTTGGCAGGAGCACACATCTGCTTGTGATAGGTGTGACCAAGGAGGACTACAAGATGAAAAGCATGCCGTGTTCCTTTGTTCTTGCGCTTCTGTGTGTTCTCCTCGAAGAACTTATGCACAGTTATTTTCTGACTTCCCCTCTTCTCATATGATTTTTCTGAGCGAGTCAGGCACTTTCTACTATTCTCAAGCTAGCTCTGAGGATGTTTTTCATTTCTTGCAGAAGCAAACTGATGAGACTTATCGTTTTACTTCCGATCTCATGGATATTTTTTGTACAGTTGGAACAGTTGAGCAGGCCGAGCAGCCAAAACACCTGGCTGAAGGTCAAACCCCATTGCAACTTGTAACTTTTATGAGCAGGCTAGCAGTCAACCGTTTTGACTGGAGGCCTTCTTTTTCCTGTAACCTGTAACCTTATGTTGACCTTTTAAAAGCAATTCAACCGCTTTGAGCGCTGTGCAACCATGCAGGGAAAATTATGATGTACATTAATTTTTTTTGGACATCTACAATTTTTTCATGCCTGACCTCTTGAGTCCGTTGCTTGTTTACAAACACCAGAGTTTGATCCAAGTTTAAGAAGAGAAAAGAAAAAAGAAAAGAAAAACTACGTAGGCAGAGGAAACTCTCCCTACATCAATTAAGGAAAAGGAGACACATTGGCTCAAAAGAGCCGTGAGTCCCCTCCACCACGAAGACTACAAAAAGAATGTCCTAATGGGGATCTGGAGGGTTATTGGAAGCACACGGCTCCATGACCTGGTTGCAAGGAGTATTCTTGTTTTCAATAGCACGCCTAGTGGTAACAAGCTTGTTGGCATACATGAGAGAATGGGCATGAAGTTTGCGAGCAAGTTTATTGGCGCGTTGATAGTCAAGTCCCAGTTGTTTAAACTGGTTAAGGGTGTGCTCAGTGTAGCAGGTCCCACCAACACCCAAGAGGATGGTGTGGAGAGCCACAACTTTTGCATTATTGAGTTTGCAGAGGTCTGCATGCTGCCGCTGTGCCGCCTCCAACTGCTGTCCAGGCCTCGTGTCTTCACAGTACTTGATTCCAATCAAGTGCACATGCCGCTGATGTACATTCAGTTGGTGGGGTTGCCTCACGCGGTTGGCTGTTGTGGCCCTCAGTGTGGGGTTGTGTCTGCTGAGTAATGCATGATGGTGTAAGCAGGAGGTAGAAGGAGAAGAAGTGGGTTTGGCTTTTTAGGGAGTAATCAATATAGCATCAGGAGGTAGAAGGAGAAGAAGTGGGTTTGGCTTTATAGGGAGTAATCAATATAGCATCAGGATGGCTGGAGATGAGTCTAGATCTCTGAGAAAAATTTCTTGGAAAGAGGTAAGGGGGTATAATTTTGTTTGATGCATGTGCAGGGATTTGAAGGTTGTGCTGCGGCAACTTATCATCACTCCCTATGTCCATGTTAACCAAACCTGCTCCCCAAGGGCTTTTGCCAAGAGCTTTGATGATCATTCTTCCAGCAACATTGTGGCGTTCGGTTTTCATGCTGGAGATGATCTGATTTTGGCAGCCTGAAAGCATGTGGAGTGCGCTGTCTAATTGATGACAGCCTGGGAGAGGGCATAGTGGGTTAGTGGACCTTTTGAAGCGAACCGCATGTTTTTGGTTATAGAGGGTGCCAGTGCGATATTGTAAGATGGTGCGCTTCATGGGTGTGGATATACAGGGCATGTTCCTAAAGGCATTGCTGATTTTCTTATCTACATGTGGTAACAAACTCTGATAATATGAGTAGTAGCCTGTTTTGGAGTTGGCATACCCAAGTCTGTGTTTTGTATGCATATGAGATTTGAGAGCGTTTTGAAGATTGGGGAGGTAGGTTGTTTTAGGATTGGGTGTAGGAGCTGTGGGTGTTCTCTTTTTCCCTCCTTGGCTAACCAAAATAAATGAGAAAAAGGATTTTCGCCAGGGCCTGCGCTAGGGATCCCAGTATCATCAGTTTAACCTCAGGCTGTATGCCGTTTCTGTTTCATCTCGGCCATGTCTGTTTCATCTCGGTCACTTAGAAAAAATATTTGCTCGTAATTATCTGGCTTCATTGCAAGGATGAGCAGCCAAACTACCTGGCAGAAGGTTCAATCGCAATGTAAACAATGTAGGCAGGTACAGCTACATAACTCCGAGTCTGCCCTTCCTTTCCTTCCCATTGATGACATTTACTTCATGACTTTGCTCAAAACAAACTTCAGGCGTTTTGTTAACACTCTCCTTTTGATGCTTGGAAAGAAGGGAAAAGAAAAGACAAAGCACGCCTGGTCCAGCTGCGTGCTAGCGAGCTAGCTAGAATCTCACCAAAGAATTCACGCTTGCCAAGCTGTCTTTGCGGCCAGGCATAGACAGCTATTTGATTCCAAGATCTGAGCAGAGATATGAACCCAATATGAAAGAAATAACCATCCTCTTTTAAGACCAGCAATAACACCATGTGATATATGTCATGTCCATTGGCAATGTCTGGTGCGCAAATGCACTTGAAAGTTCAGTTCAGAATGATGAATGCAGGCATGTAAGTCAACTTTATGAAGCTGCGCATCGCCTACAACACTAAGCATCCACGTTACACCTTCTGCTTCTTGGCTGATTTGGCAATTTTTTTCTTTGGCTGCCCAGACGATTGGCTCTTTTCAACCTGCTGCTGCTGCTGCTGATGATGATTCCCAAGACCTTGTTGTGACTTGGATGGCTTGCCCTTCCCAGCTCCCTTCCCAGCCTTTGCTGCCTTGTCGTGTTGCTGCTGTAAGGAAGGAGCCCCTTGCTTGGCCTTCTTTGATGTCGAGGGTGCTGCATGGTCTTCATCACTGCTCTCTCTGCCCACTCCTCCCGAACCACTGCTACCTTTCTGCGCCTCAGCCCCCTTCCCACTTGCTGCTCCACCCTCTCTGCCACCATCTCCCTGCTGCTTGCCCACGTTTGTTGCTGCCACATCTGCGCACAGGAAAAGCACAAGCAGGTGCAGGCAAAGCTAACCTCGTCAAGACAAAATAAAAAGACAGACCTGAAGCGCTTGGAGCAGGTGTTCCCAGTTGTAGAGCACTTCCTGCTCCATGGATCCTGTCAGCTGCACTTTGTGAAGCAGCCACACCTTTCAACAGATAAAAATGCCTGAAAGGACGAGCAGCCACACCATGCGCTGAAACTCTGCATGCAGCACAACAAAGGCACACAGGACAAGGCAAACAAGTAGGTTTGTATGCGCACCTTTGCCTGATGTGCCATTTGCATGCTCGGCCTCCCACTTGGCTTGCCGCTCTGCCTTGTGCAGCTTATTCAGCATCTCACGCCGCTCTTCTTTCGTCATCGCCTTGGGCAGCATCTTCGCTTTGGGGTGGAGCTTGGGCTTGGACACAGGGATCTGCAAACATGAAAGCGACACACAAGCCACATCTACCTCAGATTGATGGAGGGTCTGTCGTATTGAGCTCAGGTACCGGCCTTGCTTGAACGACATGGCAACCTGACCTTTTTCCATGGTCGGACGTCCTGTAATTGCTGCAGTGGTAAGGTATAGCACCATTGCTGCATTGAACTTGTTTTTCATGCAACACGTGCTTAGGACATGTGTTTGTGACAGGTGATGCAGTGGGTACCTGTCGCCTTTCACACAAAAGACTGCTACGCAGTACAGCCGCATTTGAATTTTAAATGATGGCAATGCACTCTCCATATGTTCCAAGACCTGCCGACGCCCCTCCTTGCATGAGGGCAAGCATGAGAAGCAGTGTCACACAAAATCAAGCCGCACTGCAGCTTTGCACACAGCAAAGCCTCTTTCCTTGACCATAGGGCTGTCACAAGTGTATGCATCTTAAACCCCAAACCTGGCTACCTAGGCTACACATTCAAGATGATAAGCACAGGTCACCTGTACAGATCAGAGTTTGGCAGGAGGTTTGTAAAAAACACTCTAACATTCCGCGCCCACACTCAAGAGTGTGTTATCTGAGTGAAGGTATGGCTGGAAACTCGTTAGCCCGTCTATGTCACTGGACATTTTCACCCACCTCACGCCAGCCAGACCACCAATCAACCGCATTCCTTGTGCAATTGTGTGTACCAAATTAACTGCTACACACCGTGAGGTGAAATGCTAAACTGAGTCAGATTTCCCAAAGCTCGTGACACAGAGGAAAGTGCCTTATCGAGAATAGAACAGGGATGCATCAGAAGTTCTGGGAAGGTGCGACCAGGGAGGCTCAGAAAAACTTTGGAAACGGCTCTCTGACAACCCACTGCAGTACGGCAACAAAGGTCCACACCCAAGACAGCAGCAGCAACTCTGTGGTCAAATGAAACTTTTGGGGGCATGCATCATGTGGTTTACCAATTTGCTTGCGGACCAGATAAACAAAATTGATACACCTAACCACTCTAGAGTACCGTACCAAAGGTATATCACTGCGCATAAATATCGTTTTCTGACCTGCGCGGTGACTGCGTGCACGGAAAGTATATTCATTTTGAGGATGCACAGTTGTGCTTGGTTGTGCAAATAAACTTTTTGAGAAGGTCCAAAGTATGAGTGGACGACAATGCTCCGGATCTGCCCGGCCTTCCTCTCAGCAGCAGCCTTCCCCTCGCAGCCTCTCTGCAGCACTCCCCTTGACAGCAGCAACAGTTGTGGGGCACAAGCAAGCAGGGCAACAGACGGAGAGGAATGGGAGCATGCTGCGCAGGGAAGGGGAGCAGCACTACGGTCAAATGAGTTTTTTTATTGGAAGGCGTTTGAGCAGGGCCTGGGGGGAAGGAAATAAGTAGACATGTCTGCATGGGCATGACAGTGGAACCGAGGTAGTTCACTTGTAGGGTAGAATGCCTCAAACAGATCTTAAATTGCCTCCAAGTTGGTGCTCACCAACTTGCATGGAGCCTCTAAACTGATGCTTGTTGTGTTTTTTAGGGGCATGCAGGGGCTTACCAGAGGCAAACTTTGTTGAACAAGGCCCTGCGTGGTTGATGCGTAGTTGTGGGAATAATCAATTATAGGGTGCGTTGTTGATGCGTGGTTGCAAAACTAATGATTTTGTTTTAGGGGTGCGGGATGAGTCCAATCGTGTATGGTATGCAGAATAATCCAGTTGAGCCTGTATCCTGCCAGCTGTCCCACCTTTATCTTGGGCTCCTCTTCTGCCGTTGCCTGCTTGCCTCGCTTGCCTGCCACCTGCTCCTGTGTCTCCTCTTCCACCTCGTCCTCCTCCTCTCCATCTTCATCCTTCTTCAGGTCAGTCCGCTTGTTGTTGTCCAGCTTCTTAAGCTTGCACACAAAGAAGCCTGTTCACAGAGATTGGTAGGTTGACAGTCAGTCCCTCCCAGCCTTATGTAAGCCGGAGCTTCTCACGCATGTTGCAGGCACAGGCTGCCATATAACTTGGTGTGCTCACAGACAGGGGCAGGTTGACAGTCCCTCCCAGCCCCAAGTAAATCCAAACTCCTCAAGCAAGTGGCAAAAAAGGCATGTCTGTTGTAACGCAAGTCCAAGTAGAGCGGTCACATGCACAAACACACACATGAAACACACGCAAACACACACGAGCGCACACACACATACAGACATGCACGCATGCATGAGCGCACGCATGCTCATATGGATGCACACATGCGCCCATTCACGCACGCATGCATATGGGCATACACACATACATACATAAGCACGCGCGCGCACACACGCACACATACACACACTACATACACACATACATAAGTACACACACATAAAATCAAGCATGCAAACACACAAGGGGTCAAGCACAGCGCCTTCCCTGCTAAAGGTACACTGGTCAACATTGCGTTTGACCCACCATCCAGGTTGTGAGCGTGAGGGTAGAAACGGCGTGCGTTTTTGAGCGAGGGATGGAAACGGAAATCCCGGTACCGCACAAAACCTTCACGCCCAAAGTCCAAGCCAGTTGGCACTACCTGATAAGTAGCAAAACGGCACAAATTTCATAAAGGCTTCCTGATCTCACTATACATCACAGCCACCTCTAGCTTGAAGCGTGCATCTCTGGACAGAAGAAAAGGATAGCCAGCCCTAGAAGCTCAACTGATAGCACAACACAGCACGAAGCATTGATGTAGCACAACAAAGCTCAACACAACACAAAACACTTGTCAGCTCAAGTCATAGCACACCACAACACGAAGCACTTGTGTGGCACAACACAACACAAAGCACTCGTCAGCTCAAGTCATAGCACAAAACAAAACACTTGTGCAGGTGCGGATGCTAGCCAAAAGGACTCTACAACACAACAGCTATGCTGTCAGTTGTTATGGGAAGCATGCACAACCCTTGTTAGCTTTTTCCTCGTGTGAGGTTTGCCTGTGCTTACCCTGCGTTTTGACACCTGTGCTAGTACACTCAATCAGTTTGGAGTGCAGCCCTGACAGATCTTGCACGCGGCTCCTCAGAAACAGATGCAGAAGTTGAGCAGAAGATTCCAGGAGGAGCAGCGTGTTCAGGAGATGCCAAGCAGATGCATAACAAAATGCCACAGCAATTACTGCCTGCAATCAATGTTCAATGCATGACAGAGTCCCACAGCAAATACTTCCTGCGACCATTGTGTAACGCATAACGAAACCCCACAGCAACTACTTTTTGCAATCAATGTTCACAGAATATCATGTGCGGACATTCAGGTCGTGCTTGGGAAGCGCTTAGGCGGTCTCATTGCCTTCCACCATTGCACTTCAGGTATGTCCTCATTCCCTTCCACCATTACACTGCAGGTGTAATATGCTCTCATTCTCTTCCACCATCACACCACAGGTACCTTCAGGTTGCGTTTGCGAAGCGCGTAGTTGATCACATTCTCGTTTTCTTCCACCATCACACTGCATGTGCTGTACACCACATAGCCTCCAGTCTGCAGCAGCAGGGCAAACATTTTGGTGGAACGTTTCATGATGGTTTTTATTGGAGAGACATGTTTTGGTGGTAAAGACATTGAAACGTACTACATGAACATAGAGAGTGAAATAAAGGCGGCATCCATGGCAAGTCCGTCAAATGCGTACACGGAAATAAACAAGGGAATTACATGTGTTGTTTTGTTCAGGATAATGTGGGCGGAAGTTTTATGTGGGGTGGTTGATTGAGGCACTGGAAACAAGCTTAGGCAAGCAGTGCCTGCAGCAGCTTCATTGGCAAATAGTGATATTCAAATGCAGTTTTCAAAGGTGCTGTGGTACGCAGACATACTGGAAGTGCATTGTACGCACAGCATGCAGCTGCGACCTAAGTGGGGATGCTGGTAATAAATAGAGAAAGCTCCAAAACAAAGTACACGGCAAAGTACACACAATCAATTGATGACCAACGGATTCAGCAACCTACTGCAGCGAAATCTGATCTCCCTGGCACCCATTCTAACCTGATACTTTCAAAAAAAAAAGCTGGGGGGAGTGCTGAAGATATTTAATCTGAGTTTTGGCGGTATGCTGGTCGTTGGCCATCAGTTAAAAAGACAATGAGGGAAGCATCGCGAGCGACGCTGACATAATGGCGAAGCCAGTCCTTCCTGAAAAAGATGTGGCATTGACATGCTGTGCCTGGGGCAACAAGAGGATTTTTTTGCAGCAGACCATGCCTTGCTCACGCATGCATGTAGCTGAGTATAGTTGAGTGTGCGCCATGCAAGCTGCTCCTGCCGTTCATTGCTTACTTGCTCCCCTTAGACAATCAGCAGCAGACCATACACCAGAGACTCCCTCATCCACACACCAGAGCAGGGGGTGCAGGTCCTGCTCCACATCGCATCAGCAAACTTCCGTGCCTTCACCTCTCTATCCACAGAGCGACTCAAACCATCGTTACACCATAAATCAAATATACCATCGCAACTAGAAGCATGCACATCTGTTGGCCCAGCAGCAAGCTGGAATGGTCCACAGGTGGACTGCAAAGTCCCTGGAACGGGCACCCCCGGACCCAGCAAGGGCATCCACAAAAGTATGCTGATGAACTTTGTGTCGTTGTGTCGACTGGAGCTGCTCTGGGGGCTTGGCTGGGAGTCACTGGCCGGGTTCTCTGAGCTGCCAAACATAATAATGAGTCCCGCGGTTCTGGCCACTGCACCAAAAGCCACCAAAACTTGGAGTCCCCAGTAAGGAGTTTTGCTTGGCAAGCATGCTGAGTTACAGGGCAGATGGGGTAGGCTGGGTGCCTCAGGCCAAGAAGTGCCTGCAGAAGTTTCCAAAGGATTTTCACAGCTCCAGTCACTGCCTCCCACGCCCTCCTGACGCTGCAGGGCTGCCAAGCAGTTTTCTTTGAGAGGGTAGACAAAGTTTCAGGGCGGGGGTTGCCCAGGGCGGGCCAGGGCAGTCGGGTGTTAAGTTTACCGTAAGGAGGCAAACCTAGGGGCTCATGCCCCATGAATGAGGCTTCGCCCAAAAAGACTGCAATCCATGGTCATCTATTGGTCACCTATCTTTGCCGAATGTTTTTGTGCATCAATGCTCCCTCTCTACTCCATGTAGTTATTCCCAACACCAAATGGCGCACTGGAAATGCCTACAATTTGCACCATAAGCTACACCTCTCTTATCTGTCAAGCTAGACAGTCTGCCAGACAGTGCAAAAAGGAGAAGTGTGCCATGCCCCTGTCATGATCCTGCTCATCCACGCTTCCTATTTGGCGCCAATCCCACCAAAGATGTCTGGTTGCATGGCCTACAATTCTCTTTTTCAAGATATTGAGTTCAATTTACGTCACATCCTGAAACGTCAGTCTTTTTTGTTACATGATACACCAGAACATAATTTATTGGTGTGTGTGTGTGTGTGTGTGTGTGTGTGTGTGTGTGTGTGCGCGTGCGTGTGTGTGTGTGTGTGTGTGCGTGCGCTTCCCACCCAAAGCAGAATCCCCCTCACATCCACAGTGCCCTTAGGCCATGACATTTCTTCTGTCCTCTGTTCTTACAAGTCAAAGTGGGCGTCATAAGCAGCATCTCTGGAATTAGCAGAAACAAGTCCCTGACTGCAGCTGTTGCCAAGTGTGGCAGGGGCTGCCTCTTTTGATGGGTGCGCATGAGCAACAAAAACAACTAGTTATTCATGCTGCCTTTAAGAACATCCACGCACCTTACTCTTCGCATCCACGAGGTCAACAGCCGCCAGCAGTAGCTGCTTTTGTAGGTGGGCACAGCGCCAGATGTCTGCTTGGCTCTTGCTTGTCTGCACGCAGCAGCAATGGGGTATCACTCAATGTTGAGTGCATGGTGCACGGGAGGTGGATAGGGATCCCCATGTCTCAACGTCTACTTGGCTCTTGTTCGTCTGCACTCAACAGTGACGGGGTATGCAATTGATGGTGAGTGCATGGTGTACAGCAGCGCTTCCTTCAACTCGACATACCATGTCGATTGACATGAAACCATGGTGTTCCGACTTATTACATCGACATGAAATTGACTTCTATGGGAAGGCCAGGGACCTCACTTTGGAAGGGACCTTTGCAGCTATTTTCCGTTTCCAGGGCCTTGACCTGGGCCAGAAGATGGCCCTCTGAGCACCTTCAAAACCCAAAGCTTAAAAATTCCTGAGCTGTATAACCATTGTCGACAGAAGAAAGCACGGCATCAATATGCTTATGAGCAGAAGAACAAGCAACAATGCCTAGCATTGATATGCTAGGTATTGATATGCTTATGAGCAGAAGAACAAGCAGGCCAAGGCAGGCATGCTGAGGCAACAACCAGCCCAGGCCAAGGCAAGCATTGCTATGCCTCTGAGCAGAAGAACAAGCAGGCCAAGGCAGGCATGCTGAGGCAACAACCAGCACGCCGTGGCCCTTCAGCGTACAGGGCAGACATTTATCCCTCAACTGCAGACCTGTTTCCTTATTCTTGCCAGAAAGAACAAAGGCCTGTGGGACAGCTGCTTGGACATCAGTGTTATAAATGTGTATGTGAGCAAGTGGGACACCTGTTGGAATGTGTGTAAGTGCGTCTGCCTGCGAGGCAATTGCAAGCAAACTGCAAGCGCATGGAGTTCAATGGACTGCTGCCATGACATGGTGCGCACAAACACACGTGCTTTCAAAGCTGGGAGGCCGTAAGCCTCCCAGCAGGCTGGGCTGGGAGGGCAACAAAAATAAGACATGAAACAAAGCTTTCTGAAATCACTTTTCTCGGAAGAGACATGCAACTAAGATTTTCCCAGCCTTTTCCCTGCTAGGGGATTCTTGTAAAGACACCCATCCAGCTTTCTTGCCAGGGTGGGTTGGGAGCTCCAAAGTTCAGCTCGTCTTGTGTCCTGAGGACAGCCTTGGGGTGTGAGCTCTAGAGCACGGCTTGTCAGCTTATCTAGGACAAGCTCGTCTTGTGTTCCGAGGACGACCTTATCTGTGAGCTCTGTAGCACAGCTCGTCTTGTGGGCTCCAGGGAACAGCCGTGTCTGTGAGCTCTAGAGGATAGCCTTGCCTATGAGCTCTGTAGCACAGCTTGTCTTGCAAACTCCAGGGAGCGGCCTTGTCAGCTTATCTAGAACAAGCTCGTCTTGTGTCCAGTGGACAGCCTCGTTTGTGGACATAGACCTCTGTACCCTTTTCTGAAATGGTTGATCACTTCCTTAGTCAGGCAACCCCAGTGCGTGAGCATGTGCAGGAACAAGCGCAGGGCAGCCAAGAAGGTGAATGAGCGGGCATGCCCCAAGCCAAACGAAGCTCATGCAGCAGGATTGCAATGCACGCTGTCCTCTGCTCTTCACCGTAGCAGGCTTGTAGGGCATACTGCATCAGGGTGCACTGCAGGAGAGCACATTGAAGCAAGATTGCAGGGCACACTGCATCAGGGTACACTGCAGTAGAGCACATAGAAGCAGGCTTGCAGAGCACACTGCATCAGGGTACACTGCAGTAGAGCAAATAGAAACAGGCCTGCAGAGCACACTCCAGCAGGATCGCATGCACACTGCAGCAGTGTGCACTGCAGTAGAGCACATTGAAGCAAGATTGCAGGGCACACTGCATCAGGGTACACTGCAGTAGAGGAAATAGCAGCAGGCCTGCAGAGCACACTGCAGCAGGATCGCATGCACACTGCATCAGGGTGCACTGCAGTAGAGCACATTGAAGCAAGATTGCAGGGCACACTGCATCAGGGTACACTGCAGTAGAGCACATAGAAGCAGGCTTGCAGGGCATACTGCAGCAGGGTACACTGCAGTAGAGCACATAGAAGCAGGCTTGCAGGGCATACTGCAGCAGGATTGCACGCTGCCTTTTGCACTAGACACCTACTGTTCGTTCACCTTTTTCAGCACCTCGACATACCAAACACCACACTCAAGGCAAAGCCAACAGAGCAATGTTGCCCAGTACGGTTACATGTAGTCACACAGCCAAGCCACGCTGACATGCATAACCATGCAAATGCGCACACGCACGCGCACGCACGTGTACACACACATACACACACACGCACACACGCATGCGCGAACACGGGCATGCACACATGTGCGCGCGCACAAAAATACCCAGGCATGCACAAACGCACAAATGCAAGCACCCACGAATCATGCACGCACCTTCACTGTGGGATCTTTGGAGACCACGCCAGTGCCTGAGCAGGGGGCATCCAGCAGCACTCGGTCCACACTCCTCTCCCCCAAGATCTGCAAGATGAGAGGAAATAGGGATTATGTCAAAGGAATTGCCTGATCAGGGGGCATCCAACAGCACTCGGTCCTAACTCCTTTACCCCAAGACCTGCATGATAAAAGGGATTAGTGTCCATGATTTGCATGCTTATAGGAAAAAGAGCCCAGGTCAAGGGGGATGCCTGAGCAGGGGGCCCCCAGCAACAGTTGGTCCACACTGCTCTCCCCCGAGGACTGCATGATGAGAGGAAACAGACAAACTATTTGGGCTGTCACAGCTGAGCACAGTGGGCAGAGCGCAGGGCTACACAAATGGAAACAGGTTTCTCCGCAGCCAGATGCATACCCTATGGATCCTGTACTTGACACCTGATGCATACCCTAAGGGTCCTGTACTTGACACCTGATGCATACCTTAAGGGTCCTGTACTTGACACCTGATGCATACCCTATGGGTCCAGTAATTGACACCTGATGCATACCTTAAGGGTCCTGTACTTGACACCTGATGCATACCCTATGGGTCCAGTAATTGACACCTAATGCAGTGAGAGGACGACTGCGTGTCGTTACTATCTGATGGAGGGAGAAGATCACTACGCACGCCACCCTCCTTTCCCAAACCTCGCATCCGTGCTAAGGGTGCACACAGCCCTTGCATGCGTGGTTGCATGCATGTGTTGCAAGCGCACAAACATGCATTATTGCCATTCATACAAGGAAAGCAAATGATTGGAAAAAACATGGGTGCGCTGTTAGATGTGCATTCATGAACATACACATGATGCCAGCAGGGTGCGCACGCACACACACATACACACACAGCGTGGGCATGCACCTTGACCAGGTCTCGTCCATCATAGTTGCACACTGAGGTATTGGTGACGCCCATCCGGTGCAGGTTGCCGACTACTGACTTCAAGCGGTCCTTATTCAGCTCGTTAGCAAAGATGAAACCTATGAAAAGGAGCAGAAGCGGTAAGGGTGAGCAGTGAGCAAGCGGGGCAAAAGTAAAACTGCTGCAGCGCGCACGCATGTGTGTGTGTGCGCGCGTGCGTGATGTGTGCATGCTGGCCCTGAGGGTTGGATCATGTCCATCTTTGCGCATTGATCCGTCCAACGGTAACTCATGCTTGCACCCACTCCTCAGTCCAAAGTTCAGCCTGCACCTCTGGCAACTTTTGTGTCCCACTTCAGCAAAGCAGTGCGAAGTAATGTTTTGCGAAGTAATGTTTTTCGACCCACAACACCTGCTGCTGCTTGAAGCCTGGTTGTTCCAAGGCTTGGCATGATCAGACCTGGAGTCTCATCCATGACAGCTGCACACGAGTGGCACAGGAGCACAGGCACACCTGAATTCTGTACGCACACATGGGCACAGGCACACCTGAGTTACGCATGAGGGCGGCGACGTATGTGGTCTTCCCTCCAGGCGCAGCTGCCATGTCCACGATGGTCTCCCCCATCTGCGCATGCGCAGCAGCAACCGATTTCAAGCTCATCGCAACAGAAAGAAGGCTCATACGCAGAAGCTTACACGCAGTGAACTGGATGGGCACGGCACAGGTCACCACTCTGGCAAAACAAATGCAAAGCAACAGTGCCCCTTGCAAGAGCAGCAACGGTAGCTGCAGCTGTACAACACTTGAAAACAAATGGCTATTTGTCACACACACACACACCTGTAGTGCCATACATAACATGAACGAGCTTTGTCACACACACAAATATTTATATACCCACACACGCACAGACACCCACACACACACCTGTGGTGCCAGTGCCATGCATGGCATGAACGAGCTGGCGCCTTGCAGCATATAATGCCCAGCCATGTACTCAGGGGTGGCGCCGATGGGCACCTTGCTGTCGTAGACCACCAAACCCACCTGCATGCAGAATAAACGTCGTTCAAAAAGGTATGTCAATACCATACACACATTTTAGACAACATGTCATAGGCCACATAAGCCACCTGCACACAAATGCGACAGGACCAGGAGTCCGGGTCCAGGACGTAGTAGTTGTGACACACAAAGTGATGTGGCCATTGGAGATGCTGCATGATGAGGGTGGCACTTATGATCTTGTATGCATCATTATGAGCCCTCCACTTATGGATCCTCATGGATGCACTTTTGATGCTGCATGATGAGGGGGGCACTGATGGGCACTTTTGAGGTGACGGGGCACAGAGGCCCAGGCCAGCCAGCATTTGTTCATGCACACTTTTGAGGTGACGTACGCTCACATGCACAGACAAGATGCTTGGCTCGGGCTGACTGAGGGAGGCAGAGTTGGTGTGGACTTGAAACAAAGGACACACCATTGTGTAGAATGATGGGATGCACTGCACCAGAATGGGATGCACTACATCAGGAGCTGTAAGAGCATCAGCGATCTTTATTGCTCAGTGCTGTTTGGCCACAACTGCTGCTGTTTATTGATTGAGAATCAAGCTTGGTCAGTGCAGTACCTGCGCTTACACAAATCAGCACCCACACATGGTAGGCTACACCTGCATCAAAGGAGTGATACTCCTGTGCTGACGTTGAGGGGCTAATGCCTGTCCTGTTCTTGCCTGACCCAGCAATTGATTGGTCAATGCGTCTTGTTTCTTTACTCACTTCCTGGCCAAGAGGAGAGAAGGCGCAAGAGACAACGAAGAAAGCAAGCATTCGACCACGCAGCACATGGGCCAAAAAGTGCACCACCAGGTCCTGGTTATGAGCTCCCCCAGCTGAGAGAGCTCTCTCAACTCTATCATGCCTTCATGCTACATCAGCTATGCCAACAGCTAATTTGCGCACACATGACCTGCAAGGCAGAGGCCTGAGTCCTGCATCCAAAAAAGTCTGCCCCTCTGACTGCCCAAGCTCTGCAGAGGAGACATAGAATACTAAACAACAATGATGAACCATGGTAACAGGCCCGACTGCCGGAGCCTTTCAGAGGAGGGGCAAGACATGGCAAGCAGCCCTTTCTTCTTTCAGGTCGCAGCACACAAGCTTCGCGCCACGTAGGTTGCAAGACCTCCATATCTCCCTCACTCCTGCCCTCCACCCCTACCTTGGACCAGTTCCCAATTGGGTCCAGGTTCACTCCGCGGTTGATGAGAGCCATGGCCAGCTCTCGCCTCCTGGCCTTCAGGCTGTTGGTGCGCAACGTGATGGGTCGAGGCACCTACGTGACAGTGCGTAAGGTGCTGTCAGGACACGAAGCACTGTCAGCACACAAAACGCCTGTTTGTAAGTGCGCAAGACATTAGGCCGAGGCACCTGTTCAGTGGGTGGGCATTGTGTGGGATTGGGTGGGTTTTGTGAGTGGTTAAATGCCCATGTGCAGGTATCCCAGAGTTGCTGGAGTGTGTGAGCCTCGGCTTACGGAGGCGTGTAAATCATGGCATGTGTCGGGCAATGAGCATTGCAAAAAAAGTGAACTCGCTGAAGCTAAGAACATTGGAGTAGGGAGAGGGTGACAGTTTCATGATACATAGGGAATCTGTCATAGTTTTAGCCACACCAATTTAAGGAATGCTGCCAGTCAAGCATGTTGTGATGGAGGCCACACTTCTCTGACAAAAGCAGGCTGTTATGGAGGCTTCAAAAGCTTTTCAGGCGTTTTTTGAAAAGCCCCAAACAACAAGTGGCACATGCGAATTCATCCACATACGAGGTTGGCAAATACACAAAAGCCAGGTGCATCAACGATGCTGTACGCACATCACTGTGTCAGAGCTTTTCAGGCAGTGCCTCTGTCCGAGGAGTACATCAGAAATGTGCAGCCTGGCATCACAACAAAGCACAATCCGTCACTCACCAGGGCACAACCAACAAAGCACAATCCACCACTCACCAGGGCACAACCAACAAAGCACAATCCGCCACTCGCCAGGGCACAACAACAAAGCACAATCCGCCACTCGCCAGGGCACAACAACAAAGCACAATCCGTCAATCACCAGGGCACAACCAACAAAGCACAATCCGCCACTCACCAGGGCACAACCAACAAAGCACAATCCGTCACTCACCAGGGTGCAACCAACAAAGCACAAGCCGTCACTCACCAGGGCACAAGGTGGTGCCAAAGGAACAGGGGAAACAAAACCAAAACAACTCCGCACCTCATTTGCTTCCAGCAGCTCAACGGCCTCAGCAGGGGGAAACAGAGAGAGGAAGCTCTCCAGCATGAAGTCGTTGTAGCCATAGTAGGACGCAAGGTCGCGTTTGAGCTGCAAGCGTGTTGGATTGTGCCAGTGAAACTGATGAAGAGAGGAAACCCTCCAGCATAAATCTGCTCTGGCCACAGTAGGATGCAAGGTTTTGCTTGAGCTCCAAGCATGCGTGAACGTGTTGGTGGATTCCATAGAGGCAGTTGCAAGGGTATGAATGGGAGGAGATGAGAAGCATCTGCTCTGTGCTGCAACGAAAGCAGGAGCAGTGCGTGACGCAAAGATGTTTTTCCGATAATGCTTCACCACAGATGCATATGCGCGCAGGAAAAACCTGTGAGCGCCCAAATTAGGGTCGGCAAAAAGGCACACATTGACATCAAGGTTACACAACCACATCATCTCAACCAACTTGCAGCGAACACCTGCGCCGACAGTCAAAATCACGAAGTGTGACCTCGTGCAGATGCGCTGACACAGTCAGCAACAGTATCATGTAAAGTGAGAAGGCATGCATGACATCCTTAAACACAACGTCTTCAAACAGCATGGGCTCAAACGCAGCATCCTCAAACCAAGGCACCAGCAGCAGCCCACCATCACCCCCACCGCTCACCAACGAAAGGTAGTCTGAGCGTGTGCGCGAGGGGTCCCTGCGCTTTGAGAAGTCCTCCAGCACAGCCACAGTCTCTTTGATGCGGCGCTGGATGGCCGCCAAGTCAATCATCTCACCGTCTGCACCCTGTATGGCAGAAGAGAACAAGGATTGAAAGTGTTAGAGGGCGAGTCAGCCTGATCTGCTGTGCAGTGATTGTGTGGCGCCCAGGAGGCCTGCACAGTCAGGAACGTTCCTCGCTCTGTTAAAGCATCAGGGAGCACTGGGAGCACCAAGCTGAGCAGCTTGCCGAGACAGCATGGCTACCCCTGGAAGGCAGGTACAGCTAGGCAACCCTTTCCCTTCCCTTCCTTATACCCCTGGAAGGGGATGTCGCAGGGCATTGGCATGATGGTGTGATTCATACCAAAGCACACAAAACTGCAAACTGCAGTGCACTCCCTTTGGGTGAAAAGGCAAATAAAAATTCCCTACACGCCTAAGCATCAAGTACCCTGAGGTCCTGCACGTCGTTTAATATGCACTAAGGCAAGCAAGCATCGCAGGTGTTCATAACAATGACGATCAGCTGGGTCAGCTTTGAGGACCTGGGCACACAGGCAGATGTGATTGTGCGTACATGCGCATGCATGCGTGTGTGTGTGTGTGTGTGTGCGCGCGTGCGTGTATCCATGGGGGAAGGTGACAATGATGCACACATCAAGCATTTCTGTCTGGTCTTTGGAATGAGTAAAATGCAACCTTCTGCAATGATCCAAATGAGGGCTGCTCCGGTAACACACAAGAGTAAACACACACACCACCCTGACGCACCTCGGCAAATTGGTGGTCATGCTCGCCCTCTTCAATGTTGGTGTCCATGTCCCCTGCCACCATGCCACGCTGCTCATCGCGAGCCATGGCCACCTGCTGCTCCCTGCATGCAAGCCATGAGCACAGCCAATTTTGTTATAGCATGGCCACCGGCTGCTCTCTGCATGCAAAGTACAAGTACAGCATTCTCCGAGTACGAACCAGAGTTGTTAACACCACGACCAGTTTTAACCCGAGCTTTGGCATGGCTCCCTGCTCCCTGCATGCATTTAACATGAGTTTCTGGCAGCATGATCGGCTTAATCTGAGTCGTAGCAAGGCTGCTCCCTGCTGCTCCCTGCATGCAACCCACAAGCACAGCAATTTCCAAACATTGTCATAGCATGGCTCCCTGCTGCTCCATGCATGCAGCCCACAAGCGCAGCATAACCACTTTAAAAGTTTTAGCCTGAGCATTCTTTTCACCTGAGCATAGCTACCTGCTGCACCCTGCGTGCAACTCACAGCATAGCATTTTTCAAATATGACCCTGAGTCCCAACATGACTTTTTAACAACATGATCACTTTCAACCTGAGCTTTTGCACAGCTACCTACTGCTCCCTGCGTGCAACCCACAAATACAGCACTCTCCAAGTATTCACCTTAGTTCTAGCATGAGTTTTGACAGTATGATCAGTTTCAACCTGGGTTTGAGCTCGGCTACCTGCTACTCCCTGCATGCAACCCTCAAGCACGGCACAGTCAGTGTCGCCAGATCGACACCTCGCTGTGTGTCCATTAATTGATTGCATGACTGACAGCATGTACGAGTCAAAGCAGGCAGCTACTGCTCCAGCTGAGCAGCCCTGCACACAGGCAAGGGATGCCAAGCTTGCCTGCTTAAGCCTGCAGATGAGGCAGGGAAGGTCGAACATGCCTGCTTTTGCCTGTCTGCTCTCGCCTTCCACAAAATGGGCAGCTGTGAGGCTGCAGTTTGCGGGTGCTTGCAGGCAGCACCATTTGGATACAGGCAGTGAACCATTCATTAGTAAACCATCCATCCCTACCATTCATTCAACAGTGGGCCAGTACCATTCATTGATGGACCTTCTCTTAGTAGGCCATTTAGTCAGCCATCTCTTTTAATCCTTTTTTTCATTCAGTCAGCCATTTATTTTAATCCCGGGCCCCTCACTGCAACGCTGCAGAGCCGCTGCAGCAGGCTCTGTAGCAAAATTACAAACAGATGAAGAGCAGGGGGGCACACAGGAGGCGGCTGTTGAGGATGTGGGCGCCAGGTCCTGGCAGCGCACTGCAATTTGCAGCCACCCTTTTTGACTGATAGCTGCGATGACATTTGGGAGCATCATGACAGGGTGCGGCCATCAAGAGCAGTGTTTACAGCCGAAAGCAGCTCAAGAGGGCAGTGTGTTGCTGCAATGTCAAAGAATGGCACCGCCATGTCAAAAAATAACACAAGCTCTAGAGCAGAGCCAGGACATAGCACGCACACACACACATACACAAACTGTATCCTGCCCACATCCGCTCACTTGAACTTGTCCAGAGCCTGGGCCCTGCGCTCACGTAAACTTGCACTCACTTGCATTCACTTGAACTTGTCCACACACACTCGCACTCACTTGAACCTGTCCAGAGCCATGGCCCTGCGCTCACGTAAACTTGCACTCACTTGTATCCACTTGAACTTGTCCACTCACACTCGCACTCACTTGAACTTGTCCAGAGCCATGGCCCTGCGCTCCGCCTCAGTAAGGTCATCCTCATCCTCCTCGCTCTCTTCATCCTCCTCAGAGCCTTCGCTCCCTGCCAGCATGCAAGCAGGCCAGAGGCGAGCTCTCAGACGTTTTGGAGTCTGGTGCACAGAGCAGCAGTGTGCAAGGCATGCATGGAGACGAGGGGATTGGTGCTCTCCCATGCACAGGTGATTGTGCGTGCAGGGATACACACACACACATTCGCACACACATATGCGTGGGCGCACGTACACACGAAAGCATGCACACATGCATGGACAGAAGTACTCCTTATTGAACGAGGGCAGGATTAAGACTGCACTTCTGACCTGCAAGCAAACAGGAACTAGAATGGATCACTCTTGCCACCTACCTGGATGAGCTCATCGGCAGACAACCTTCATCCCTTGTCGTACTCGTTTTTGGACAAACATATCTTTGTCGAGTACAGACCATGCCAGACTCATCAAAAGGACACAACACCACCCCTGACCTGGTATTACCCTGTGCACACAGAGTGGATCCCTTTTCTGAACTGATTCCAACTTCAGCACATCCTGCACACATTTTCAAACTGATAACACTCTGCATCGTGCTTCAGCTCTTACACGCACATTTTCTATGGCATCACTGCGTCCCTCAGTATACGGACACACACTGTGACCACACTTCTCAAGAGGGCACTTAGCTGGACACACAACAGAAGCACGTTGTACCCTGCTTCCTCTCTCACCGCTCATGTCACCTTCCATTTGCTCGCTATCCCCATCAGCAGGCTGTGAGCCCTCCTCCCCGTCCTCCTCATCCCCGCTGCTCTCTTCCTTGTCATCTTCCCCCTCGTCTTCCGCACTTCCCTCCAAATCGCCACTGCTCATTTCGTCAGGCATGATGCCCAGCTCACTGTCATCATCTTCAGTCCCTGTGCAATGCATGCATGGATGTTTGCACTTGCGCGCATGTGCTGCAGCTCATTTCGTCAGACGTGATGCCCAGCTGCCATCATCTGCTGTGCCTGTGCAGTGCATGCATGGACGTTCGCATTCATGTGCACATGCTGCAGCTCATTTTGTCAGGCATGATGCCCAGCTCACTGCCATCATCTTCAGAGCTTGTGCTGTACGTGCACAGGTGTTTACACTCATACACACATGCGCACTTACGCGGCCATGACATGGTGCCCGAGGTTACGTGGCATTACTTAGCATGTGATTTGAGAAGGCTGGTCTAACCCAGTTGTAGTAAGCCCAGCAGGATGGGAGTGATGAGGGTGCTAAGGAGGAGCAAACAGCACATGACGCGGAATTGCTCATCACTCACCCATTCCCATCTGGACGGAAAAGAAAACAACAGAAATGAAGACACCCTAAGTGCATGCAGTTCAGTGAAAGCACGGATGCGTGCCTGCTAGAGAGCACATCACAGTTTGCAAGGCAGACGGGGCCAGCTGCAGGCACCTGCAGGCATGCAGCGTTGGGTGGAATAGGCCCAGCCAGACAGGCTGTTTTCTGCATCCACAGCTGCTAAGCGACCCTCCCGCTCCCACCCTCTCTTCAGCACTTACCCATAGACCCTGGCCCTGAGCCTTCACTACCTCCTACATCCTCCTCCGACTCCTCCTCTGATTCCTCCAGTGGCTCCTCCTCTGGCTCCTCCTGCTGCTTCCTTTTTTTGGGAGTGGGCTTCAGCCACTTTGAGTTTTCATCAGTGAAGCCCCCCTTGCTGCTGGAACCCTTCTTGCTGGAACTGCCATTGGTCATTTGCTGCTTGGGGGTGGCGGGCGCAGACACAGCTGGCTTCTTTTTGCTTGGCCTGGGTGTAACAGGCACGCTTTTGGCCTGGGCGTTCCAAACAAACAAAAGGAGCAAACGTCTTTTGAAAGTTGCAATTGAGGTAGGCAGGGGAAAGCTCTCGAACTTTGCTCCAAAAGCTTAATTAGCTTTGTAAACTCAATGAATTCTGCTCAAGATGCACATGCAAGAGTAAACAAAGGCATAGGTTTGCCTTCCCTGACAAGAGGCTTCAAAAAGAAATCCAGCGAGCTGTGAACAGCTGCTGCCATCCTGCGGCAGTGCTCAGCATGCCATGTCTAGCAGCCGCACCCAGCCTCCATGCTGTGTTTGCCGTGCTTGAGCTCACCTGCTTCGCAGGCGCCTCCTTGCTCACAGCTTGCTTAAATGCTTGCCTGGGCAGAAAAGAGTGTAGTGGAGGAACATCATAACTGAAGCGGCTGCGGTTTGCTCACATGGCACCCACTCGGACATGCACTTGCATACAACCTAAAAACCGTGCATGAAGGCATCACTCACTTGGCCCCTGATGAGGGTGCCTTCTCCTTGCTTTTGGCCATGCCAGCTGGGATTTGCTGGGGTTGGGCGTGCTGGGAGAACTCTCCGTTAGGGTATGTTTGATTCAAAACACCATAAATATACGAGACGTGCAAGTTGAAAGTTTCTAGAAATAAGTCTTTACGTGTGTTATGATAGCTCGTGCACCTACATTTGAACCTGGCTGGTTTCAGATTAGATTCTCCAGTGTGTTCGACAACTTAAGAAAGTGAAAATTAATTCGTGAATTTCCCCATCTAAGTTTATCGTCGTTGGGCCAGGATGATGTTGCAGCAGAGAATGGTGGCAAACTGCCCCTCCCAGGCTCCCCGCGTGACGCCCTGTCCTGGTGTGTCTGCGTTTTTCGTCGTGTTTAGAATGCCCTAGTGCTCGCTGGGTGACCAGGTGTTGCTGACGCAATGCTTTACCCTGAAACAATTGGCTCAGGTGTTTCCCAGCAATCCAGGCGCAGCGCTAGGATCGCCTGCCGTGCCAGCCCCCAAGAGGATGCCAGCAGCCAGCAAGCATCGCCTGAGGAGGTTCGGGCCCTGACCACCAGCCGGAGGTCCTTGGCGATGGGTGCTGGTGTGGCCCTGTCTGCCTGCGCCATCTCGCCCCCTGAGGCGCTCGCCAACAAGCCGCTCTCCTCTGATTGGGAGCTGGTGAGCTAGCCTAGGCAGTTCAACGGAGCCTCGGGGCTGTCCCCTTGGAGCACCCTGCTGATGATGCTGATGCTGGATTTTCTCACCCACACTCTCCACCCCACATTCCATCAGTGACACACACACACACAACACACACACACACAACACACACACACACGCACGCACACACTCTTACATTCGTGCTAACACACACATACACACACATACACACACAGGTGGACTTGCCTGTGGAGAAGGGAGTTGTGCTGCTGGATATTGCTTTTACTGGAACTGACCCCAACCATGGTGGGTGACACACATGCGCGAGCGTGCACTTCAATAGGCTTTCATGCGCGAAAGCACATACAGGCTTGCATGTACACATGCTTGCACTAGCCATGGGTAAATAGGTGCCTCAGTTTTCCAACGAGGCTCTCCAAGGCTAGAAGAGCCGAGGCCTATGTGGGCAGGGCCTAGTTAGGAGATTATGGTATAGAATATGCTTGCCACAGAAGGCTCCTTTAAATCCAAACATTTATTGGACATATTTAAGTGGTACCTGTTTTTTACAAGCTGGACTGAGTTGAAACGAAGCAACCTATGTCCTTCCCCCCTCTCCTATCCCCCTGACTGCTCCAATTGTCAACACAAGATACCCCACCTTCAAAAAACCTGCAACTTGGCTCCACAAGGCATAGTCATTGACCTCCAGCGTTGCAACATTACAAATAATCAGTACCTTTGCCTACCTTTGCCTGAGCCATGTGAGCGCTCAGCTGGCCTCAAGCCGACCATCAATACACCCTGGTTTATTTTGTAGAGAGGGTGCATGCGCAGCATGCATGAAGCAACTCTAGCTAACAAGCATGCACTGCCATAGCACCTTCCCTTAGTCTTCTGTTGCTCATTTGTTTCATAAATACAATTTCATCGGAGTACCACCAGACTCCCGCATATTTAGGCGGTTATCCCTGATCCCCAACTCCCTCACTGCCAAGACATTGCATTTTCCATAGGATCACTCCAAAACACTTCTCCAGTCAAGTGACTCGAGTCACCTTCTCCATGAACCATCAACCCCTGAGGGTTCATGAGACATTTCAGGTGGACCCCCCCGAAAACTTGGTGACACTGTTTGCCAACTAGGGTATGCCCGTTCTGCCAAAGAGCCTCCCTAGCCTCACCTAGCCTAGGCCTAGGCTAGCCAGGTTGATTGCCCATTCTGAGCTTGCTCACACACCAGGGATGTTCACGCCGTCCGGGGACCAGAAATGCAATGATGTTTGGCAGATGCAACTAGAAAAAAAAGGAAGTGCGTCCGGGCAAACCAGAGAAAAATGACGAAATTTATCGGATTTTTGCCTGAAACCCGGAGGTCCAGGATTCGATTGCCACTCTCCTTAGACTCATCGCTGATGCAGCTCCAGGCTAACTGGACGTGCAGGAGGGGGTCCTGAACTTTCCTGTCAGACACGTGAACACACACACACGTTTCAATGCGTGCTCAGATGGTGCCCCCTCTCTGCTTCAGCAAGCAGTACCCGCGCGCCATACATTGAGCATGCCAGCCCATGCTGTCATTGTATGCAGGCTTCTTGCTGGGCACCCGGCAGACCCTGCTGGAGACCTTTGATGGCGGCAAGACGTGGACGCCCCGCTCTGTGGAGTCTGCCAAGGACGAGGGCTTCAACTACCGCTTCAACTCCATCGACTTCAATGGGGATGAGGGCTGGATTGTGGGCAAGCCTGCCATCCTGCTGCACACCACGGACGGCGGCAAGAACTGGGAGCGCGTGCCTCTGAGTGCCAAGCTCCCAGGTGGGTGCATGTGTGCACAGCATGCTTAAACACACAGCACGTCAGACCAAGGTCTTCACTCACTCTACTGGGACCAGAGACGAAGATGCTTCCTTGTTCTGGAGTGCACCGTGTATAAGGAGGAGTGTTGTGTGTGTGTGTGTGTGCGCGCCCCTGAGCATGCTGTGGAGGAGGTCAAGAGTTCCGTCTGCCGCAATTTGCCATCCAGGCTGCAGGTACAGACATTCCTGCTGTTGACGCTGTTCCTGATCAGCGCGTCCCTGTTGGAGGCCCTTCTGTTGGGATACGTGTACATCAAATGGCGCTGGGCGCAAGCATCTCTTCCATACCTGTCCTGTGGCTTGCCGGCAGGCACGCCCCTGGTCATCACGGCCCCTCTGTTGCTATCCTTGTGCTTCAGCTGGCACTAACCAAAATCATGCCATTCATGCATTGCTGGCAGGCACGCCCCTGGTCATCACGGCCCTGCCCGGCAAGGCAGGTCAAGCAGAGATGACCACGGACCAGGGCGCCATCTACACCACAGACAACGCCGCCTACACCTGGACCGCCGCAGTGCAAGAGACCGTCGACGCCACCCTCAACCGGACTGTAGCAAGCGGTGAGTAGGTAGGCCTGGCCCACTGTGGGTGTGTGGTGTGCTCATGCACGGGTGTACTTGCACTCTGTGTTTTCTTGTACCCATGCATTGCAACGCCTGTCGCTGAGGCTCTCACCCAGCTGTGTGCCTGCTGGGTGCAGAAGCAGCATGTGCCAACCATTTTGCCAACCATTCGCCAGCCTGCATGGGTGTGTTGTGGTGAGGGAGATCATGCGGGTCAGCAGTCAGCGGTCACTCTTTGTCTGAGCATCAGAGTAAGCAGCAAAAATGCTGATGGCCTGAGGGACAGCAGTGCGCTAACTTGCGTGTGTGTGTTGCAGGTATCAGCGGTGCCTCCTACTACGAGGGCTTCTTCGCCAACATTGCTCGCAATGATGCGGGCGAGTATGTCGCTGTTTCATCTCGGGGCAACTTCTACATGACATGGCAAGCAGGGCAGGTGTGTGTGTGTGCGCGCGCGCACGCCTGTGCACCTGTGTGTTAAAACATGGCAAGCAGGTGCAGTCCATATAGGTGATGATCAGATGGAACAAGGCTTCCTATAGAGTTGCACGAGTGCATTAGGTGTCACCTCTTGCTCTCCAGCATATCTGCGCTGCAGCCTCAATATTAAAAGCGCCACAGACTTAGCAACAAGCCTGCCTGCGCAGTGACAGCCCCCAAAAGCCCCAGCCGATCGCAGCGATTCCAGCTGTTGATGATTACCTTTCATTGGAGGTCACCTGCAGCTAAAGAAATATGAGCACCGCAAGCTCAGCCACAACACCCTTCGCTCCCTTGGAAGAAACTGAGTCTTGTGGCCTGTATCATGGCGTGCAGACATACTGGCAACCCCACAACCGCCCTGTGGGCCGCCGCATCCAAAACATGGGCTGGACTCAAGATGGCAAGGTGGGTGCTATCAAGGGGTCCCAAGGGATTGGAAGGAGGCTTCCAGCCTGGTACCTGGCTGATTGATTGGGTGCCATCAAACTTTTCACTTGTGACTGCGTGGGAGGCTGATCAGGTGCCACCAAGCTCTCCACTGCAACATATGCGGGAGGCAGTGCTTTAAAGGAAGGGATAGAGCCGTGGTGCGGAAAACCAGCATTGGTGTTGCTGGTGACCTTGCATGGGCTGTTTCAGCAGTAGGATGAGCGCGCTGCATCATGCTGTAGTTCTGTTCCTGCCTGGCCTGGAGCGCTCGTGCAACCTGTGACTGTCGAGTGATTCCGCCCATCCGGTCAGACTTTTAGTCAGCCTTGTAGCATCCCTTGCTTGACTGCAAGAGCTGTTGACGGAATTCCCATCGGTTGGACATGAAAGTTGTGTACCAGCCTGCGCGCCACAGCTTCACCACCCTTGTGCAAAAGTGTGTGAGGGCTGCATTGCCTTATCTGTCTCTCAGCTGTCCAGGCATCTGTGCTCAGACAGGTGGCTTGAAGGGAAACAGCACAAGATGTGTTTCCTGTCGTTGAGCTGGCTTGATTGGAGAAGTAAGCGGCAATACATATGGAGCTGCCAACCTTTGGCGAACATTTTAAGCTCTCTTCACAGACACACACACACACACATTTGCAGATATGGCTCAGCACTCGAGGTGGTGATGTGCTGCTGGCCACCGAGCCTGGTGTTACAGAGAGCTTTGATGAGGTGAAGCTGAATTCCCGCGGCTTCGGCATCCTAGATATCGGGTGAGGAGATGATGCATTGCCTGTTTGTGCGTGTGCACGAATGTGCTTCTTGTTCTCTTGCGTGCTCATATGCTCCCCTGCCTCGTGTGCTGCTTGCTTTACAAAGGATGGCTTCATGCAAGCTGAGTCCTGGAAGCCATCTCACTCATTTTATGTTGAGTAGTCAGGTACCTTGGGTGATCACACTGCTTTTTGTTAACAATGCTTCCATGAATGTGTAGAGTGAAAGAATTGGAATCTTGATTAGGAAGCAACTTTGGATGGCAACACGGATTGTTGTCCTTCTCACTTTTCTGAAATTCAGGTTCAAGGACGAAAAGACTGGCTTTGCGGTCGGTGGCTCCGGGTCGCTATTCAAGAGCGAAGATGGTGGCAAGTAAGTGGAGAATTGAGGGATATACTCTCTTTCGTCGGAAAACTCATCTGAAATTTAATTGCCTGTATGCATGTGTTAAGCCTGGCTTGACACCAATTCGCAGTGCCGAATTTGCTCTTATGAGTGTGAAGAGCTAGATGTCATGCACTTGAGGTGAACAGTAAGCTGCATTTCTGTGTCACCTATACATCTTTAGTTTGCTTGAAGTTCTATCCATGTCATTCTTTGTAGGAACGGATGCCCTCGTTCGTGTGTAAGTAGGTGCAGCAAGTCTTGATGATTGTTGCTTTTGCCTGTGCAGGACCTGGAAGCGTGACAAGAGTGGGGATGAAGTGCCTGGAAACCTGTACGCTGTGGAGTTTTCCGGCAAGAATGGGCTGATTCTTGGGAATGACGGCCTCCTGTTGAGGTGAGGAGCAGGCACTAAGGAAAGGAAAGAAAAGACTTCGCACGTCAAGTCCGGCTGCGTGCAGAAAGGAAAGGAGTAGATAGAGGAGCAAGCACTGATTAGTTTTGCTACCCTGCCCTGCAGCTCAAATGTGGGGTGCACCTATCAGCAGATTCAGTCACTGGACAGAAGAGGGTCCTCAGGTCACACAGGCAAAAGGCCTCCGGTCAGAACGACTCACTGCTGGCCTAGCTCCAGTTGCTGGATTACTTGCCCTGGGGAAGGCTGTGCCTCATGAACAAGTGCAGGAAAGGTTTGCACACATTGCGCTGTGTTGCATCAACGGAAAATATATTTAGAATCGGGTTCAGCAAATGAACACAAACGAGTGCAAACAGCATGAGCCTTTTTTCTGGCATTAGTCTTTGAGGGCATGGAAAAAGAGAAACGGAGTTGCTAAGAGTCCCTTCATTGTCGATTGTGCATGCAGGTACATTGGGACTGTGTAAGTCCTGTTAGTGATCAAACCATGGCGTGGCAGTGGCGCTGGAGCTTAAGGAAGCCTCAGACTGCAATGGTATGCACGTGCTTGCAACTCTAAAACCTCGGACTTCACACCTTTTGGTGTTTTTTATTGGATTATACAAGGCTCTGATTGCTTAAAGCCCGATGTCCTCTTCAACATTTAATTTTTCGGTGGGTTGCGATTTTTTATGCATGAATAACATTCATGGTGAAGGAATTGGGGGTTCAGTGATCACTAGCTTTTCTTTGGTGAAGCTTGATCAGAAATGAATGGCTTTTTTCCTTAATGTGCCCAGGACACAATGATGTGCCATAAGGGCCTCTGCAAAAGAGATATAAAGCGCAATGAAAAAGGTAGTAAGAGATGCCAGAGCAAGGTTTGCTGGGGCTCTCAGGTACTTGGAGACGAAGGTACAAGGTCCAAAAACCAAGGCATGGCTAGCAGGATAAGATAGGGTAGGGTTACATAGCTGTACCTGCCTACAAGGGCTGTTTAGCTGAAGCAAAGCGTGCCTTGAACCAAACCAAGCCAAACTTGTGAACAAATGTGTCAACTGGAAAAGGAAACAAGTCCTTGAGCTGAGTTCAGAAGTGCCAAATGCCAAAGAGGATCATTAACTGTCGCTCTTCATGAAAAGGGAAGGGTTACATAGCTGTACCTGCCTGCAGGGGCAGCTTAGCTGAAGCAAAACGAGCCTGCAACCAAACCAGTCCAAACTAAAAAGCAAAATGAGCTAGAAGCTCAGTCACAGCATTTCAGGCAAGCAGACACGAACTTGGCTAATCCTAGGACATCATCCTGATTCATGAAGTCTCTAAGGCGTGATGCACTGCTTGGGGGTGCAGAGCTAAACAGATGCTGGAACTGAGTGCGCAGTTCTGTTAAATCCTGAGATGGGCAATCCAGGATAACATGCTCTTTGTCTTGTACAGTGTGCCAGTCGCATGATAGAGGGTATCACGGGTTACGGTGGAAAAAGGCCTCAGTCAAGATGTTTGATTTCAAGCCTCTTCATAAACATACATGAGATCATGAAGGAAGTTTGTTGTTATCCTGGTTTAGAAAAATATTAATGTCCTGGGAATTCACATGGCGAATGGTACCTAGACAGGGCAACCTGCGGGAGACGCGGAGATGTAGACAAAAGAAGTTGTGCTCAAAAAGTGAGGCATGATTCTGACGGAGAGAGCAGACCTGGAGATTACAATGAGTTGCAATGAGTTACAATGAGGTTTGACCTTCAGCCAGGTAGTTTGGCTGCTCGGTCTGCTCAACTGTTCCAACTGCACAAAAAATATCCATGAAATCGGAAATAAAATGATAACTTATCATTTGAAGTCTCATTGTTTTGCTTCTGCAAGAAATGAGTAGCATCCTCAGAGCTTGAGAATAGTAGAAAGTGCCTGAATCGTCAGAAAAATTCTATAAGACGAGGGGAAGTCAAAAAATAACTGTGCATAAGCCCTTCGAAGAGAACACACAGAAGCGCAAGAACAAAGGAACACAGCATGCTTTTCATCTTGGAGTCCTTGTTCACATCTATCACAAGTTGATGAGTGCTCCTGCCAAAGTGATGTCTCAACTCTTAAGGTATGAGCATGTAAGCGAAAACGTGCTATGTTTCTTAGCGCGCGCTTGCCCAAATCAAGATGCAAATACCTGGGGACAGAAAAGGGCGCACCATGAACAGGCAAGGGTCTCAAAGGAAGTGCCATCCAGTGATGATATTTGGCTAATTTGTTCGTGTGGTCACCATGTTCTGCCAAGGCACCAGCATTCCACACACCTCGCAGCCTTTTTCTCAGATCAACAACAAACTCCCTTATGACTATAGGCTGCCCTGACCGAACACAATGAGTAAACACGTTGCACCTGTCCAAGCCTGTGCAGGCAGCCAAAAATTCTGAGGTCCAGCATTTATGGGAAAGACTGCTCATTTCAACATCTGCTTGCAGTACCTTACTGAGTGTAGTGCTGTTGCTGCGCAGTAAAGCATTGTTAAAGCTAACTGCTGCACGAAACCAAAAGAACTGTAAAGGTTCATGCCCACACTCGCGCAGTACAGACCAATTAGGAGTGGTGCGCTTTACCCCAAGGATACGCTTCATAAGCACAGATGTGCAGTTTGCAAAGGACAGTCCATTTCAGTTCCTTCTTTCATAAATCTAGTGCCCCAAATCTGGCATGCATACATGCTAGCACAAGACCTGGAGATTAACATCTGAACAGCACATGGTTTTCATCTTGTATGTCATCAGAAACACAGATATCACAGACTGGAGAAGTACTATTGAACCAGATAGCCTGTTCAATACGAAGAGTGTGAACCCACAGCCTGAATCTGGCAGTGTTGCTAGGAACGTGATGGGGGAGATCCAAGCACATGCAGTTAGGCATTGTATAAGGAGAGTGAACTGCATTTGCATCTCTGACAGGAAGTGCGCACCATTGATGATACGTCAGTCGTTTATTGTTGCTTACTCTGGGATAAAATGAAACAAAACGTTTTCAACTACTGCACAGGTACCCTCAGGGAAGGGTTACAAGGGTTACAAGGGAAAAAGGCCTCAGTCAAGGCGTTTGACTGCTAGCCTGTTCATCATAGCAAAGTTATGAAAGAAAAATTGAAGTTTGTTGTTTTTTGTTCTGTTAAAGAAAAATGTTCATGTCCAGTCATGGCAGAGGGCACACGTGTACTATAGTGTAAGTACGGATGAGAGGGCAGAGATGTACAAGCCAGAAGAAGTCCCACCACACGGAACAACTTCAGCCTTAAGCAGACTCTCTGTAAATGAGCACCACGTATGGACTCCAGCCAACAAGAGCTTGCAGAGCATTCCGGACACAATATACCCTGTCTCAAGCTCGCGTCCCAGCTGCTCCACAATTGCCCATTTACTAGCCCACCATAAGCTGCAGGCACATCATGCGGCACCCTCCACCTTGGCCTGTCTCCTCCCCTGCAGCCTCGAGTTCAGAGTTGAGCGTTCTCTGCATGCTTGTACACACCATTGAGCAATTGCTTGTACTCCTCAGTCATCATAGCATCAGCCATCCCCAGTGGCACATTAGCTCATCTATCAGGGAAGGGTTACAAGGGTTAGAAGGGAACAGGCCTCAGTCAAGGCGTTTGACTGCTAGCCTGTTCATAAATACACATGAGGTCATGAAGAAAAAAAGGAAGTTTGTTGTACCCTCAGGGAAGAGGCTCTTCAATCAAAAGCATGCGGTGCGCTTTAAAATGTCCACCAGCCTACAATGTCCCCTCTGTGGGGAGCCAGACAGTGCCCTTCACATTCTTTCAAGATGTAAACACTCCACCATATCAAATGTGGCAACCGAGCACCATAATATTGCCAGCAGAATCCTCCTTAAAGGTGTCAGCAAAGGCCCTCTTGGGGCAGGCCTTGCCTCCATGGACATTGGCAGCGCAGATCGTCTTGCTTTACAGAACCTGCAGATCCCTGAACACTCAACAAATAGAACCCTTCCAAAATACATTTTCCCTCGTCATTTCCCTGACAAACAAAGGCTCACTCCCAGTCGCCCCGATGCCATTTTAATTGTTCCAACGAAAAGAGTGCCAAGGACCAATTCCTGGTATCCTGGTATGAGAAGTAAAGGGGGACGCGGGGGGAACAGGGAGCACTCAGTGCCAGCCACAGCCACTCCACCTACTTCCAAGGTCCGTAACCCTAGTCAGCTCCATCCAGAACAGAGGCACGTCCATCTCGTGGAGGTCAAACACTGTGAAGAAACCAGACCCAAGAAGCAGCTGGAGGCCTCCAAACAACAGCACCGCAACCTCTGTCGCGATCTTTCAAGGGCCTCAGCTAAAGTCTCCCTCCATACCATTTTATTAGGTGTGGGTGGAGTCATCTACACCCATCACACTTTGGAGCCTCTTAAAGAGCTTGGTCTTGACACTCATACAGCCACCAGGCTTGCTTTGAAGCTTCATGCCCATTCTGTCCAGTACGCTTGTAAACTTTCTAGCTCCAGACGCGCTCTTGAGAAGACTCCTCTCAACTCTCGTCACCAAGATCAGGCACGGGCTACTGCTAGTAACCCTCCTGATCCCCATTGACTTATTTGTTTTGTTTCTCTTGGTGAAAGGTATACATGGTGCCTCGGCCGTAGGTATTTTCTTTTCCTTAATTGATGTGGGGAGTGTTTTCACTGCCTGCGTAGTTATTCTTTTCTTTTTCTCGGGATCAGGGCCTGTGAATTGATTCCAGTAGCTCAAGTGTCTGGATCTTAATTTCACCACAAATTGACTGAGGTTCACAGGGTCACAAGCCAAAATTTGATGTTTCATCAGATCCGAGCGTGCCAGACCATCCAGCGCAGACGAGAGGTGTGATATCCAACAAGAATCAATTTTGGAGCTAAGGCTGATGTCTGCATGGAAAACCTTCTTGAGAAGTAGACTGTTGTACTTGGTGAGCGAGTTGTAGAAACGCATAGTGGCACAAAACCAGTTGCACTGAAAAGGTTCAATGCCACATTCTCGAACAATACTCCAAGATGGTGTAGTGGTTTTCACCCCAAGAAGGTTCCACAAAATGTTTAGAATCCACCTCTACAACAGGTTGTCCATTTCTAAGCCCAGCCGTAAGTAAGGAGCGGCCCATATCTGGCTGGCATACATTCCTGCTGGGATAGCATATGTTCTCAAAAGCCAGATAGATGCATGCAGCCGATTTGTGGGGTTGTGATCGTTAGCAAAGGCCTTAACACGATAAGTCTCCACTATACATGGTTCCAGAGCAGCCTCAGCAGCAGTGGAAAGGTTGAGACGTTTGTCACAGACATACCCAGATATTCAAAAGAATCAGTGTAGGGAAGGCTGTCACCATCATACAATAATCGGGGAAGGCTATCAGCTCTGGAATTGAAGTAGACGACCTCAGGCTTTTTTATTGACAGTCAGGCATTTTCTGATTGCATAGCCCTGCAGCTTGTTCAAGGTGTTACAAGAGGAAAAAGGCCTCAGTCAAGACGTTAGACTGCTAGCCTGTTGATAATTACACATGAGGTCATGAAGAAAAAAAGGAAGTTTGTTGTTATCCTGGTTTAGAAAAAATTTGATATCCTGGGAATCCACATGGTGAATGGTGCCTAGACAGGGCACCCTGTGGGAGACGTGGAGGTGTAGGAAAGAGAAGTTGTGCTCAAAAAGTGAGGCATGATTCTGACAGAGAGCAGACTTGGGGATTGGAACATCTGAACAGCACATGGTTTTCATCTTCAAGTTGTATGTCATCAGAATCACAGATATCACGGAGAAATAGTACTACTTCAACATGGCTTGCATGTGGGTGTGGTCGTTTGCAGTGAGGGCGAGGTCATCAGCATACTGCTGCCTTATCCAGGTTGCTCTGATGAGCGCTTTCCAGGTTTGCTACAGGTGCTTTACCAGGTCCTTATCAACATTCATCTGCATCATCATTCATGTTCGGCTGGACTTTTTCTTGCTCATGTCCCTAATATTCTCCAGTGGATGCTAGGCCCAAACACTTGCAAGTGTACAATTCTACAATTGTAGAAACTTGTCTAGAGCGGGTGGCAGACTTCGGACTGCTGCTCGTTAAGGAAAGGCAGTAGAGGCAACCCCACCAACTGAATGTGAACCAGCGGCATGTGCACTTGATTGAAATCAAGTACTGGGAAGACACGAGGCCTGGACAGCAGTTGGAGGCGGCACAGCGGCAGCATGCAGACCTCTGCAAACTCATTAATGCAAAAGTTGTGACTCTTCACACCATTCTTTTGGGTGTTGGTGGGACCTGTTATGCAGAGCACACCCTTAACCAGTTTCAACAATTGGGACTTGACCACCAACGCGCCAATAAACTTGCTCGCAAACTTCATGCCCATTCTCTCATGTATGCCAACAAGCTTGTTACCACTAGGCGTGCTATTGAAAACAAGAATACTTCTTGCAGCCAGGTTATTATTGGAGCCAGGCGCTTCCAATAACCCTCCAGATGCCCATTAGGGTGTTTTTTTTGTAGCTTCGTGGTGGAGGGGACTCACGGCTCTGCTGAGCCAATGTGTCCCCTTTTCCTTAATTGATGTAGGGAGAGTTTCCTCTGTCTACGTAGTTTTTTCTTTTTTTTGTCTTGTTTATTTATTGTCGAACTTGTGAAAGCTGGTTGATAATGTTTCACCAGCAACCAATCAGCTAGAGATTCGGGCTGTAGGTTATCAATGTAAACCCATGTAAGCCCAAACCCATCAGCATAGCCTATGCTGATGTGCCCTTGTAGGGCACATCGGAAACATAGAAATTTGGAAAGCCTGTCACCGCGCCTGTTTCCCCCTCAGTGATGCAGCCTATTTTGTTAGATTGAGAATAAGAATGGTGAAAATCTAAAACTTTGTGGTGGAGCTCCACCTCGAGGGGACTCACGGCTCTTCGGAGCTAAAGTGTCTCCTTTTCCTTAAGTGATGTAGGGAGAGTTTTCTCTGCCTACGTAGTTTTTCTTTTCTTTTCTGGTGATAATGGGCCTTGTTTAACGCCGTGCGTTGGCTGGACACTCGCCCGTTTATCTCCATCAGTAAGCATGTATTTGTCATCTTGTTAGAGGTCTTCTTCTCGGCATGGTGTGTGACAAAACAATCAATCTGGATGTTGCGGCCGATGCAGCGTTGAGACCATTCACAGCTGGTACTCTCCGAGTCAAAAAGTTTGTTCAGGAGCACGACCTTGCCAACAGATTACACGCCCAGATTTGGCTCCTCAAGACGTATGCAATCCCTGCTGGCATGTATGCAAGTCAGATCTGGGCTACCCCTTACCTTCGGCAAGGCAAAGAAATGGACAATCCCATACAGAAGTGGCTACTAACAGTGCTTAAAAGAACTTTGGGGGTCAGGGACACTACTCCCTCTTGGTGCATCATGCGGGAATGTGGTCTGGAGCCCTTACAATTCAATTGGCTCCGGGCAGCAATGCGTCTTTACAACTCCTTGACACGATGCAACAGCTCCACAGTGAAAAAGATTTTGCAGGCTGACATGCGGCTGAGCTCGAGATCTGATGATTGTTGGTCTTGCCATGTTCTATCAGCCATGGATGGTTTGCCACACTCCCATATTTTCAAACAGAAGCTGCTGAATTGTGAGCCCATTGATCTTAGTCGTTTTGTTGTAGATCTCAGGACCAGGCACCTACAATATTGGGAGCCTTTTTCCAACACACACCCTAGAGAGCGCAACAGTAAACGCTTAACTTATCACCAGTGGTGTGCTCCTCCTACTAAAAGAGCCTTGGTTATGCATTCTCCTTCTAGCCTACCCAAATACATGTTCCTTGACCTCCCCCATGATGTCATTCGCAGCATGGCTCGGTTTAGACTCCGCATTCACACCCTTCGCTATGAGACAGCAACTTGGAATCACAGCTCTTCCCCAAACTGTGACCTTTGTGAGGCTGATGATGATGTCCAGGATGAACAACATGTCCTCTTCCATTGCACACATCCCCAGGTGGTCTCTCTCCGCAGGAAATATGCTCCCTTGTTCTCACAGGCAGAATCTCATGATGTGTCTGTGTGTTTGAACCAGAACAACAATAAACTTCCTTATTTCCTTCATGAATTGATTGCCTTTTATGAGCAGGCTAGCAGTCGCACTTCTTGACTGAAGGCCTTATCCTTGTAAACCTTGTTAGAGGTCTTCAATGATGTAGATAAGCTGGCTGGGTAGGAAGGTACAGCTATGTAACCCTATCCTATCCTAATCTAGTGTCTGAAATGCCTCTTCTGCAATTACGCCTGATCTACGGCTGCTTTCTCAAGTGCCTCTTTGATGCTTCTGCAATTACGCCTGAACTTCTATTACTTTCTGAATTACCTTCTTGATGCTTTCTTGCTTTAGCCTGGCAGTCATGCGTTTTGACTGATAGCTTTTTTGTGTGAACCAGTGTGATGGTGTGTTGAGAGAACCTGGTTGCAGGTTGTGCCATGCACCTGGCTTATCATCGTTATGGGTGCATCTATAAGGAGAAGAAAAGAAAAACTATGAAGGCACAGAAAACTCTCCCTACATCAATTAAGGAAAAGAAGACACATTGGTTCCGAAGAGCCGTGAGTCCCCTCCACCACATAACTTTAGAATAAAGAGTCAATGGGGGTCTGGAGGGTCACTGGTAGCACCCGGCTCCAGAACCTGGCTGTAAGAAGTCTTTTTGTTCTCAAGCAATGATCACATGATAGCACGCCTAGTGGTAACAAGTTTGTGGGCATATTCAACATAATGGGCATGCAGTAAGCGAGCTTGATTCATGGCACGTTGGTGGTCAAGTCCTATTTGCTCAAGCGGGTGCGTCTATCTAAAGTAATATGTGCTTTTGTTTGTGTTTGGCTGTTCAGAGGCGGGTTATTCTGGTTGTGTAAGTGAGCATTTTCAACTTCCATGTCCTTAGCATTAACTCTGTTTCTGGCTTAATCTTTGGCTAGTCGTGTCTAGTCTAGGTTTGAGGGCCCATTGGTGAGACCCTTGCTAGCTTGCTAGTTAGGCAACCTTTCCTTAATGCACGCAGCCTTTTGACTAGCGTAGACTTTCTTTTTCTATCGTGCCCTAAGCATCAAAGAAGGGGGTTCCTGCAGGTCCTGGAGTCAGTGGTATGGGTCTGCTGAGGGCATGAGCCCCATTCGATGGGTTAGTACTGTGAGAATATACTGCAGTGTATAATAACCTCGCACCTTGCTTATACTTTTGAGCTGCAGGAAAAATAAAAAATCTTCTGTAGTGCCTTCCGTAATGCCGGACAGAGACCAATTACTCATATCAACATTTGGTGTCCAAGGGGCGATGCTTTCTGCCTTTTCATTGCAAGAGCATTATGTGTGCCAACTAGCAGACGGCCGAGTCTCCTGTCGAATGAGCAGCCAAACTACCCGGCTAAAGGTCGAATTCCATTGTAATCATTGTAATCATTGTAACCAATTCTTTCGCATCCATGGCTTTGAAAAGGTGTGACTTGTGCCAGTGAACAAACTAGATTGGTAATGCAGTCAGAGAAAAGTTGAGGGCAGCAGTCTGAACGATGAAGCAGCATGAGTTGTAGAGCATGGATACCACCTTAAAACCCCCTTGAGGTGGCGACACTATTTTCAAATGCAAAGACAGTTCTTGACAGTTTGCTATTATATCATGGATAGCATGAGTTGAAGCCTCAGTGCACAAAACAAACCTCTTTTGCTGTAAGCTTCGATACTACCTTCAAGCTTACGGGTTACCCTAATAACTTCTCGAGTGCTATGTTCTCATCTCCATTAGCTTCCTGCAAACATATGGACACGAGCAACACTGTATTTAATAGCACATGGATTATTGAGGCTAGCAACTGACCACTGAGCTGTAATTGCAGCTTTTGATGTGAAGGCAGGCGCATGCGTGCACACACATACACATATACAAGTAAACACACATTGAAAATACGTTTCCACACCCAGACAGCCCAACTGCATTCAAGCAAGCAATATCTGCTCAGGTATCAGCAAAGCATATGCGCACCTTCATTCCCCAGACAGGCTTGACATACCTTCAAGGCTCTTTGTGCGGCCTCTTTTGAGAAGCCCATCTCCATCATACGCATACAAACCTCGTCCTCATTCTTAGGTATGGCAAATGCCTCTGTCCAGTGCCTGAGAGTACGAAGTGTGACAAAAATGTGAGCATGGCGCAAACACTTCATCTTAGGTGAAACATGACAAGTTTTTTTGAAGTTGTAGCGCTGTTGCGGGGAAGCGCTCCTGCAAGAAAGCAAACGCGCACCGCCAAAGTGCGACATGATCTGTTATCTGTTCAAGGTTTTTGAAGCCTGAGGACGAGTTTGTTGGCTAGCTTGCTGATCCCTTGTGTGGTCTAGTAAGACGAGAGGGAAGCCAGGTAGCTGATTCCTGTGTCGTACAGTCCAGGACAGCAGGAAGAAATGCTGATACTTTGAGTGGTCTAGTAAGACAAGGGGCAAGCCACAACCAGTTAGCTTATTCCCCGTGTCTCCTAGTGGGACAAGGGACAAGCCACAGCCAGTTAGCTAGTTCCTTGTGTCTTCTAGTGGGATGAGGTGCAAGCCACCGGCAGGTCAGTAGGAAGAGCATGGACCTCGGCTGGAAAAAGCATCCCAACGTTTGCAGCGGCCATTGTCGACTGTTTTGGGGGCCTCTGTTCGATTGAAAGGTAAAAGAAGACAGCTAGGGAGGCAGAACCAACAAGAAGGAGGCATGAACCTGCCTCTATGAGACAAAACGGCACTCTTGTGATGAAAGGCCTGCAATGATACAGCGCGGTGCTAGCCCATGACCCCGCAACATACAAAAAGAGCATAAGCTCCAGCAAGAAATCAATGCAGAACAACCATGACACATTTTTTGTCTTGCGTTTCACTGGCAAAGTGCAAGAAGCCGCTGCACCCTGTACCTGGGTGGCATGAGCAGGAGCACATTAGCAAATACAAAGTGCATAGCACATAAAGTATGCAGCAAGCTCAAATGTCTGTGCCGAGCAGGCCCATTGAACATACAGGACCCCTTGCTACAACTTACTGAACAAAGCGCACTTGAAAGTGTGCTTGCACCTGTCCCACACTTGGCTAGCAGTCAGTTCTTTTGAAGTTCTCAGTGAAGACCTTCTGCCCTTCCGACCCTTTTGCAACATTGCGCTTCTCCCGCACCTGGCTAGCAGTCAGTCCCTTTGATTTAAGGCCTTATGCCTTCGTAGACTTATGATCTTGTGCCTCTCCCGCACCTGGCTGTTCGCTCAAACAGGTACCGGTCACTGATGTACTGCTTTGCCACCACAGCATCCTGGGGGTCATCCGGTTGTGGGGACGACAACAGGGCCTGCGTGTTGGTCATCAGTTTCATCAGTGTTGGCCATCGGTGTTAAGCATAAGTGTCATTAGTGTTGGTCATCAGGCTGTGGGAAAGACAGGAGGGCCTGCGTGTCGGTCATCAGTTTCATCAGTGTTGGCCATCATGTTAATCATCAGGTCATCAGTGTTGGTCATCAGGCTGTGGGAAAGACAACAGGGCCTGCGTGCGCTCACAACAGGGTGCAGCATGTGCTCACAGCAGGGCCTTGCACATGTTTAAACAGGGTACTGCATGTGCTCACAGCAGGGCCTTGCACATGCTTAAACAGGGAACTGCATGTGCTCACAGCAGGGCCTTGCACATGCTTAAACAGAGTACTGCATGTGCTCACAAACAAGGCCTGGAGTGCTCACAGCAGGGACTTGCACGTGCATACACAGGGTGCTGCATGTGCTCACAAATGGGGCTGGCATGCGCTCACAAACAAGGCCTAGAGTACTCACAGCAGGGCCTTGCAGGTGCTCACAGCAGGGCCTGCAGTGCTCACAGCAGGGCCTGTAATGCTCACATATGGACCTGCATGCGCTCACAAACATGGCCTGCAGTGCTTGCAGCAGGGTGTAGCATGTGCTCAATCGCCAGACCCTCAATCAGCTTTTCTGTTTAATGGCTGTTAGACATTTCGGCAGTCAGACATTCTGCCAAGTGGCTGCTCCCGTTTCCCTTTCCCCAATCAGTGCCTGCAATGGGAAACAGCCATTCCAGGCCTACAAAGTCTTCCAAAACAGTTAACATGGAATGCACATGGCTGCCAAAACAAATGTGGCTTTCGGGCATGGAGTCACACAGTGCATTAGTTTTTCATGAGAAGCCAGCACCTTGGGTATCAACCACTGGAGAGGCTGTGGTCCTCAAACAGACTCAAGTAAAACGGTCAACACCTGATCAATTCTGACCAACAGGCATGACATGGTACACAGCAACATGGTAAATAGCCAGCTTCATTCGAGGTTCACCAACCTTGCCAGGGCAACAAGCTTTCCAAACAGGGCAAATTCACTGTGATCAGCATGCTGAGCACAAGGCATGCTGGCAGCAGGCGGCAGCACACATACATGCCACCAATCCTTAGACACCAACAAAAGAAACAAAAACATTTGCGCAGGGAGACAGTCAGCTGCAAGCGTGTACCTCACAACCGCATTCCTGCCTGCAAGACCACAGCTAGCTAGATGGCTACAAATATTTGTTACAGATGTCAAAGGCCTCCGATCAAAATGACTGACTGTTAACCTGGTCGTAGCAAAGATTTTAATGTGATAAAGGTACAGCGAGCCAGCACAAGGCGCACCTGCAGGCTGAGCAAAGCAGTTTTGAGTGTCAAGGCAGGGCTCCATTGATCTTTGAGCACATCCAAGCAGATGGCACCATTGGCACTGCTGATATTTGGATGCCAGACCTACAGGGAATGTCAGTGTGAACAGTTAGCCAATTTGCTACTTGTGTCCGGTTCGTTCATGTCTGTATCACCTTGTGCATCTGAACAGATCAATTAAAACGCACGTGTATGCCTCTCTCTGTGTGTATGTGTATGTTTGTGTTTGTGCGTGTGTGCGCGCGCGCATGCGCTTGCGCGAGCGTGGGCAGGCGAGTGCATCCGGAAAGCGAGCCTGCCATGCATCTGGGAGGACCAGCACAAACATCATGGCTAGGAACCTATGGGAGAAATGAGCATCTGTGCTTTGATCCAAGATCAGAACACCGGTAAATGTCACCACTAAAATTCCGACGAGTGTCAATGTGTGTCTGCAAGGGAGCGCGTGCACAAGTATGTGAGAAGCATCTATGAGCAGCTATGAGCCAAACACCACGTCCTTGGTCGGTTGGATGCTGTTGGTTTGCAGCATACCCACCTTTGTCACAAAACGCATTTTGGGAGGCACAAAGGGGTATTGCTCATCCAAATCTATGTCAACTTCATACCTGGAAAGAGCAACAGAAACACAGAATGGATGTTGAGGGCATGGGGCCACAAATTGTGAAAGCTCGTGTGTTAGCTGAATGGAAAAGGGAATGCTCATGTGTACTGAAGAATAAAGTGTGTGTTTATAATCCAATTCAATGGGATGTTGAAAGTCACGCATACGCACGAACGGGCATTCGCTCTCTCTCATGTACAACACACACACACACACACACACACACACACACACACACACACACACACACGCACACACATGCACGCACGCATAAACGCCCTGCCCATGCTTCCTTAAAACGACTTTGCCCATATCGGCTTCCCATATCTGCTTACCTGCCTCCTTCATAAGGCGTATCTTTCGGCCCTGGAACATACCCCACTAGCTTGTTCAGCCCTATGCCCCTGAGCTGGACCTCCACACCTGATGTTACATCTTTACTGATTTCCTGCATGTGAGTATGATAACATATAGCACACTGGTATCGGAGGTCTCATGCATGACCCTCCAGGCCCCTACCAAAAGGTATGGGGGGCAACTCAGCTCATTTGATCCATGCATCAGACCCAAAGGTCTTTAATGCAAGTTTGGTCCACACATGCACAAAGTTGCAGTTGCCTCCTCACCCTGAGCTCCTTGTTGATCCGGCCAGCGTCCAAAGTCATGTTGACTTCTCTACTTTCTCACAGTCATCTGTTAGAACACCCACACAGATTTTAGGCTTAAACCTAATTTTTTAACCCCACTATATGCGAATAGCTGTGGGAGCGCAAGCTCAAAACGCCACGCCTCATCACAGGGAACAAACCAGTCCAGCAGCCCACAGAATTTTAAAACTCACCAATAAAGTTTCATAACAGTTTAACGACGCTCAACTGCCGTACCGCACAATCCTGCACATGGTCCTGTATAGCATAGGCTCTGGCCAAATGCTGTGAAAAGTTTGCGGTTCACTTTTCTCTTCCGGGGGTATCACACACGCACTCACATACACACACCACAACACACACACACACACACACACACACACACACACACACACACACACACACACACACACACACACACACACACACACACACAGACACACACACACACACACACACACACACACACACAGACACACACACACCACACCACACACCCTCCCACCCACACACACACACACACACACACACACACGCATACACTACAAACGTGGCAATTTCTTCGAGAATGGCATGCGGACCATGCATTTTATGTATTGCCTCTCCCTCCTGGCCACTGACATCAACATCATTTCAGCATGGTTGTGACAACGCGATCAAGCCTCCATACCAGTGTTTGAAGTCAATCTGCTCCTCCTGGCAAGTCATCAAAGGCCATCAGCAAATCACAAAAACAAGAAATAGACGCAATGACAAAAATAACTTCAGGAGGCCCAAGCCTGCAATCAAAGCATAAATCTTCCTCTCATGGGCAACTGTATCTAGATCTACCGCCTTCTGCCATGGAGCATTTGTGTCGATAATGGTCACAGTGAAGGACATCATGTCAGCCATATTTCCTATTTGATTTAAAGTTTAAGCCCCTTCTATGCTTCTTAATCACATGGCGTCAAGCTGCCAATCAAACGTTCTGAGCATGCTGATTCCGACAAACATCTTACATGCACAATATTTACCTATTCCTCCCTTATGCTTTTGCAAAATGTGGCTAGGTTCTGGTTTCACAGCTGACAAACCTGCACACTCAGTTCCAGCATTTGTTTACTTGCACCCTTACATAATGCATCACGTCATAAGACATTATTAATCAGGCTGATGTCCTGCGTTAGCCATCAAAAGCGAAAGTAATACCCCAAAAACAAAGCCTGGAGTCAGGGCACTCCCGCTACAGAGTTTCTCAGAGGCTCCTGCAAAGTATCCATTGCCACAATCTCCCTCCTTGTGCTTTAGAAGCCACATGGACTTCAACTATCTGTTGCCTACCAGGACAACTCAAAGAGTTATCGTTTTTATGGGCCACACTTTGAGGCGCTTTGATAGGTAAACGGGTTTGAAGTGGAACAGGGAGAGACTCAAGGCTGTCGAACAGCCAGGACAAGCAAGAAGGCGACAAAATCCTTGTTGGGCATCAACTAGCCAGCGGGGGTTATCCAAGGCCTAAACCCTAAACCCTGAATTGTCTGTTTTTGCATGCTACCTTGCTTGCTAGCACAAGAAGTGCTCTTGAGAAGGCTCCTTTGGACTCTTATCACCAAGATCAGGCAATGAGTTTTGCTGGTTACCCTCATGATGCCCATTGCCCTTTTTCCTGTTTTCTTCTCTTGGTGGAGGGGATGCACAGCCCTTAAAAAGAAAAGGAAAATTATGTAGGCAGAGGAAACTCTCCTTACGTCAATTAAGGAAATGGAGACACACTGTCTCAAACAGCAGCGAGTCTCCCTCACCAGAGTGTAATTCTTTGTGATTTGTATATAACGCTATATAACTTTGGAAACTGTTACATATAGCGCCATATGCCGATCCCTACTAGCTTTTTTGGCACTTGTTTTCCGAATTGGACTGGTTTGGTTATGGGCTCCTTTTTTGCTTCAGCTAAGCTGCCCTTGAAGGCAGGTATAATTCCCTTTCCTTCCTAATATCCAAGTGAGCATGGAGCTTTGCATTGGCATATTTAAAAAGAATGTTCACAAAAAGAAAAGGAAACCACATAGGCAGTGAAAACACTCCCCGCATTCAAAGGAAAAGAGGACACCTTTGGCTGAGGTGCTATGCCTCCCCTCCACCAAGGGAAGATGAAAAAATTAATGGGGATCAGGAGAGGTACTTGCAGTACCCTGTGCCTGACCTTGTGGACAAGAGTTGAAAAAAGCCTTTTCAAGAGCACGTCTGGTGCAGCAGCTACACAAGTTATAAGCGCACTGGACAGAAAATGCTTATGAAATAATACAACAGTACGCTCTTCATCAATTGTTCCGAGCATTCTAACATTGAAACCTTTGAGCTACTCTACCTTGTGCTGTAATATAACGCGTGAGGTGTGAGCCACTTGCATAACCTTTTTCCTTCACCTCGTGCTGTTTCATCAAACACCAGGCCACAACAAACATGTTTTTTTCCAAAGGAAATAAAAGAAAACTACGTAGGCAGAGGAAACTCTCCCTACATCAAGCAAGGGAGAGGAAACATTGGCTCAAAAGAGCTGTAAATCCCCTCCAAAATAAAGCAGGAACAGAGAGGGCTAGCGGGAATCTGGAGGGTTGCTTGAAGCACCCATCTTTAGAACCTGGCAGTGAGGAGTATTCTTTCAATAGCGCGCCTAGTGGTAACAAGTTTGTGAGCATTCATAACAGAATGGGCATGGAGTTCGCATGCAAGCTTGCTTAGCTCGTAGGTGGTTGAGGCCTACCTACTAAATTAGTCGACCTACAGTATGTTCTTTATAACATGTCCCACCAACACCAAGGAGGACTCCTGTAGGATGGTACATAACGTGACAGCTTTTCCACTTATATTCTTGCATAGATATGCATACTGCCGTTGTGCCACCTCCAACTGTAATGCGGGCCTAATGCCTTCACAGCATTGAATTCCTATCAAGTGTACGTGCCGTTAGTTCGCACTCAGTTGATGGGTTTGTCTAATCCAGGTAGTTGTGTTGGACCATGCAGGGTGCTGTGCCTGCTGTGTAACACATGGTGTGATCAGGAGGAGGAGGTGGAGGAAGAAGAAGAAGAAGAAGAAGAAGAAGAAGAAGAGGAAGAAGAAGAGGAAGAGGAAGAAAAAGAAGAAGAAAAAGTGAGTTTGGCATGATAGGAGTAATTAGTATGGCATCAGGACAGTTTGATGTGAGTCTAGACCTCTCAGGAAAATTAGCAGGAAACACGTCATGCTTCGGAATTTCCAAGTCTTTGCACTCACAAATGGTTTATTTGGATGCCAAAAATGGGCTATAGACACACTCTCCTACAATTCAGCAGCGAAAACTGGAGCATACATGTATCATACGGGCTTTCTGAAGTCCCTTTTGCTTGTTAAGAGAGCAACATGAGAACACTGTATCCTAAGGGAGAAAGGTCAGATGCCTCTTTACTTTTACTGGTCCAAGTGTACTACAAGGTTGAGATACTGGAACTCTCTCCTCAGCACAAGCAATGCCCTCCTGAGCCGAGTTGCAAGCAGACCTGCGACTTGCTGAGAAGAAGGGGAGTTGGGCTTGCCAGGTTCTGACAGCTTTAAACAATTTGCTGCAGCCATACGCACCAGAGCCAGGATCAATATGAACGACCTGGAGGTTGTTCTTCGGGAGCAAATCATCCATGCTTGGAGGAGTCTTGACGATTTGACCCCACAAGAGGCTCATGCTTCCAGTAGGATCGTGAGGACAAACCACGCACACCGAGGCGTACTACTGGGCTCTGTACCAGGTTGGTGGGATCATCCTTTCATGATGAAAGAAAGCAGAACAAAACACCTTTGCTACCTCTTTAACTGCGACAGAAAGAAAAGAAAAGAAAAGAAAAGAAAAACTACGTAGGCAGAGGAAACTCTCCCTACATCAATTAAGGAAAAGGAGACACATTGGCTCAAAAGAGCCGTGAGTCCCCTCCACCACAACTGCGACAAGACATTCCTCATGAATCATCACGCTATATCTCATGCTTACGCAAGTCTCAACCTTTGAGTGGAAACCCAACGGGCATCATGGAAATAGGTGCCCATACGAGCTTAGAAACAAATGCGATTGGCACACTATACAAGACGAAGAGCACTTTATCCTGGATTGCCCTTCTCAGGATCTGACGGACCTGCGCACTCAGTTCCAGCACCTGTTTAATTCTGCACCCCCAAGTAGTGGAACACATCTTGAAGACTTCATGAACCAGGCATTTGTCCTAGGATTAGCCAATCTTGTGTTAGAGTCAGCATGCTTGAAATGCTGTGACTGAGTTATATGTATTTTGTTCTTGTTCTCCAGGTCGCATTGGTTGGTTTCAGACACCTTTTTCGCGTCAGCTAAGCTGCCCACGTAGGCAGGTACAGATATGTAATTGTTAAGTGCATGTGTTACATAGGGAGGCTTTGTATAATTACAAGGGGTGCGAATAGAGTTCAACCAACCATGAAAATCAAGATGACCACACTGCTCATAAGCATTTAATTTGACATTATGACAGTGAGCTTTTCCTTAGGAACCTTATGAGGGAAGAGGTAAGGGGGTATATTATTTTTGAGGTAAGGGGGTTTTTATTTTTGATATACCGTATGGTATATGTAGGGATTAGCGCCACCAAATTGGCGGTTGTGCTGCTCCAACCTATTACCACTTCCTATGTCTGTATTAACCAAGCCTGCTCCCCGAGGGCTTATACTAGGAGCTTTCATGAGTATCCTTCCAGCAAAATTGTGGCGTCCAAATTTCATGCTGGAGACTCTCATTGGATGATTTTGGCAGCCCGAGAGCATGTGGAGTGCGCTGTATTAGTTTTGAGCTTCTTTTTGTCAGATTTGATAAGTATTTCCTCTCAGCTGCCCTTGTAGGCACATATAGCAATGTAACCTTCACCTTACCTTACTAGGAGCAAGCACAGACCAAGACAGTTGAGCTCAAGCGCGCAAGATAGCGCAGGCAATGAAAGCGACATGGGGCCCTCTGAGGAGGTATGGGACTTCTGGGGGATGTGTTGGGCCTCTAAGTTATGGGAATGTGCCTCCAACTCTCTGATTTCCATTTGGGAGTTACCTAGGGGGATCCTGTTATTGATGTCATCCAGGCTAGCTAGTGTGCCTATGGAGGAGGAGACATGTCTTCCTACATCTGATATTGAAACAAATGCTTGCAAACCATACGCTGCAGTACATTGTTCATAAAATGTTTGAAGTATGTATCTGATCCGACATCTTTAAAGTTTTTGAGCATACTCTACCTCGAGCCACTACAAACAAAAGAAAAAGAAAAAGAAAAAAGAAGAAGCTACGTAGGCAGAGAAAGCTCTCCCTACATCATATAAGGAAAGAGAGACACATTGGCTCAAAGAGCCGTGAGCCTCCCTCACCAGAAGATTAGAGGGGAATTAATGTGAATTAGGTGGGTTTCTGGCAGCACGCTGCTCCAGGGCACCAGTGTTGTTAAGAGTGTTTTTTATTTTCAATGGCACGTCTGGTAGCGGTAAGTTTGTGCGCAAATTGTACAGAATGGGCGTGGAGTTTTCTTGCAAGTGTTTCAGATCTCTGTGAGATAATCCCTGATTTTTTTAATTGATCAAGGGTATGGGCAGTGTAAATGGTCCCACCCACACCCAGGAAAGAAAAGAAAAACTACGTAGGCAGAAAAAACTCCCCCTACGTCAATTAAGGAAAAGGAGACACATTGGGTCAGAAGAGCCGTGAGTCCCCTCCACCACGAAGCCACAGAAAAAATATCCTAAAGGGGATCTGAAGGGTTATTGGAAGCACCCGGCTCCATAACCTGGCTGCGAAAAGTATTCTTGTTTTCAATAGCACGCCTAGTGGTAACAAGCTTGTTGGCATACGTGACAGACGCCCGGCGGGTAGATAGTAATCTTTGCACCTTGGAGTTGTTTGCACAAACTACGACACCAAATCGCAACAAACATGATTTGCTTTCTTTTCTTTCTAGTCCAAGTATTGTGAGTTGAGCATTCTTTGGCCAGGTCCGGTTACAGGCCTCAGCATTTCTGCTCAGCTACGCAGCAACAGTACTCACACACCACACAAGTTGTGCCATCACCACAACCTCGCTCCACATCTCACTACAGACACGAACATACTGGACGCCACCTCAGACGTGACCAAGCCACCTTCTCCGCCCCTACAGTTAACATTCCTACACAAGGAATTTGTCCTATTACTCAGGAAGTAATGACCGCCAAAGAAACAAAACCCACAGAAGGGCCACCTAATAAAAGAACTCGCTCCAATTATAGGATGAGCATCACTCCTACACAAATAATTCATGCCTCAACACAAATACTGCTAGCTTTAATGTTTTACGCCCACTCAACAAGATTCATCTACGGAAGGGCCACCCAGCAAGCGCACACACTCAACAAGGTTTACAAGGTTTACAAGGGAACATAACCTTCAGCCAGATAGTTTGGCTGCTCAGTGCGTTGAAAGAAATCCATCAATTCGGAGATAAAACGATAATTGCCATTGTCTTGATACTGGAAAAAACGAAATACGTCCTCAGAGCCAGCATGGGAGAAATAGAAAGATCCTTCTTCATTTATCACTATTCTGTGTGCAGAGAAGTCATAGAAAAGATATGCATACTTCCTTCTAAGACAGCACAAAAAGGTGCAAGAGCAAAGAAAAATAGCATGCCTTTCATCTTGTAATTGTTCTGAAGAACATAAATCACAATGAGGTGTGTGTCCATGCCAAAGAGAAGTTTCAACTCGAAGCTTGTGAGCGTGCAAACGGAAGCAAGCAATGTTTCTTTGCATATGCCTACCCAAATCCAGATACAAATACCTAGGAGTATGGAGAGGTCTGCCATAAGCAGAATTATGCCTGAAGGGAAGTGCCACCCAGTTGTGGTACTTGATCAACTTGCTCAACTGACCACCATGTTCAACCTGATCCTCAGATAGCCACACACTCCTATGTCTGTTCCGCAGATCAACTACAAAGTCTTTAATCCCAATAGGCTGACGGGAGTAAACATTTTGAATAAAACAGTTGCGCCTGTCTAATCCCTGAAAGGCAGTCATAAATTCTGATGCCCAACACTTCTTAGAAATACTGCTCATGTCAATATCCGCTCCAAGCACCCTGCGTAATGTTTGGCTGTTGCAGACAAGGGAGGCATTATAAAATCTGATAGCTGCTCGAAACCAATAGAATTGCAGTGGCTCAAACCCACATTCACGCAGTATCGACCAGCTTGGTGTAGTCTTTTTAACTCCAAAAATACGCTTTAGCAAGCACAAATGTACGGCCTGCAATGGACAATCCATCTCAGCTCCTGGTCTCATAAATCTAGTACCCCAAATTTGGCTAGCATACATGCAAGCAGGAAGAGCATATGCCTTTGTCAACCATAGCATGGTATGAGGCCTATCACCCAGCTTATATTCACACGCAAGTTGCCTAATGCGTCGACATCCAGCCATGAGAGGTGCACACATGTGCTCAGCGGAGGCAAAAGGATTGACTTGTTTTGTAAAAAACATGCCCAGATATTTAAAGGACTCAGATCGCACAAGCTGTACTCCACCTAACGTAAAAACGGGAAGATTGTTTCCCTTTGAGTTAAAATGCACAATCTCAGACTTTGACACATTTATAATTAAGCCTTTTCTCTGAGCGTACTCATGTAGCCTATCCAACATACGCTGTAGCTCATTGGGATGGTTGGCAGTGAGACAAAGGTCATCCGCATACAACATATGAGTTACTTGAAGGTCACTTGCACCAGTCACTGCACCTTGCACGTTTTCTGCCAAGCAATCCACATCATTAATGTAAAGGGAAAACAGCAAGGGAGACAATGGGCAACCTTGCTTAACCCCCAATCTGGGATGCACATGAGCTCGCTTACAGCCATCCATTAAGATATACTCATCGTTATCATAGATGTTTCTCAAAATAGCTAGCAAGTCAGTCGGCATGCGAATGTTTTGGAGATGTGCCCATAATGCTTCCCTAGGTATGGTATCATATGCTTGCTTGAAATCAATGAAGGCAGCATGTAACCTAGGAGATGAATGTGGGCGCTTAATCTGTGCTGCATGCTGCAGGTGACGCAAAATAAATATTGGCTGTAGAGTGTTACGACCTGGGTAAAAACCATACTGCGTGTCTGGTATTTTGTTATTATCCCTGCACCACCCTGTCACAACCTCTCGAAGCACATTTGCATACAGCCCGAAGCACATTTGCACACAGCTCGAAGCACATTTGCATACAGCTCGAAGCACATTTGCACACACTCAACATTAAAACATACCTCCACACCCATGTCTCGACCTTTTAGCCAGAATAATCCAGGAGCTAATGCCAGTCAAAGCACTGTTAACTACATCCCATCACAGCCCAACTCCCCATGCACAACAGATACTGGCCATACAGGCAAAATCCGCAACCCTCCTTCCTGTCCAAACACTCCACACAGCCTAGATACACAAATTAATAACCACAAAAACAAAAGGAAAAAATTGCTTCACATAGAGACAGAACTGACCCCTCCTGTCACCAATCCCCTCAGCTCACTATGCCAAGCCTCTGAGGTCTGGAATTATAAGAAAACATCAGTCCACAAGCTTACAAAAGCAAAAACAGCTAGCCATGTTATCAATGCTATATTTAACCATAATTTTGACATAACCCATATAGATGGTTGGAGAAACTGCACGGTTAATAAAAAAGACGGAAGGAGAAGCCTCATCCACAACCAAGTGCAATGCCACACCCATTTTGCCCCAATGATTATTGAGAAGTGGGCCCTGCCTTTCTTCAAGAAATCTGGCCTTCAGCCTGCAACTACCTCAACTGCTGCTCGCACTGATATTGAGTGTGCTTGCTGCCAAATATGCAATTACCATGGTGGCTCTGGACCTATAACTCTGAACCTCCTTACCTTGATACGTATATCTGTGATGTTTGCCAACGAACGTACCACTGGAAATGCATGAAAGAACTTGGTTGCTATAATGATGGGCAAAGACAAGAAGTAGATGCAGCTGACAAAAGAAAAAGAAAAAACTACGGAGGCAGAGAAAACTCTCCCTACATCAATTAAGGAAAGAGAGACACATTGGCTCAAAGAGCCGTGAGTCTCCCTTACCAGAAGATGAGAGAAGAGTTAGTGTGGGTCAGGTGGGTTTCTGGCAGCACGCTGCTCCAGGGCACCAGTGTTATGATGAGTGCTTTTATTTTCAATGGCACATCTGGTAGAGGTAAGTTTGTGCGCAAATTGTACAGAATGGGCATGGAGTTTCCTTGCAAGTATTTCAGATCTTTGTGAGTCAATCCTTAATTTTTTAAATTGATCAAGGGTATGGGCATTGTAGATAGTCCCACCCACACCCAGGAGGATAGGGTGGATAGTAATCTCTGTACCTTGGAGTTGTTTGCACAGTTCACTGTGTTGTTGCTGTGAGGCTTCTAGCTGGGCACCAGGCCTCGCATCTTCACAGTACTTGATTTCTATTAAGTGAATATGGCGGGCTGGAGTTGTGCTACTCCCCATACTGCACAGTACCCGGTTTGAGGGTGGAGTGGGTGGTCTGTTTGGGTTAATTAGGTGAGGAGTAACCAAGATTGCATCAGGGCGGCTGGAGTTGCGTCTGGTTTGCATAGAAACCGTGGGTTTGAAGAGGTTGGGGGGTACAGCTCAATTAGAGACTTGCTCAGGGACTTGCAGGTCGTGCTGGGCCAAACGGCTTCTGTTGCCCGCATCCAACTGCACAAGATTGGCCCCATAAGAGCCTTCACTGATCAGTTTCAAAATCATCCTGCAAGCAATATGGTGACGATCAATTACCATGTTACGCATGACGGGGCATTGGCAGCCGGATAGGATGTGGAGAGCGCTATCCATGTGATGGCAATCAGGCAGGAGACATGTCAGGCTAGTGGATCTTTTATTTCGGACCACGTGTTTCTGATTGTGGAGGGTGCCTGTGCGGTATTGGAAGACAGTGCGTTTCATTCGAGTCGAGAGACCAGGCATGTTCCAAAAGGCATTGCTGATTTTCTTGCTTACTTGAGGTAGCAAGCTCTGATAGTAAATGTAGTAGCCTGTCTTCCTGTCAGCATAGCCCATCTTGTGTTTAGCATGCATATGGGATTTCAAAGTATTTTTAAGGTCTGAGAGGTAGCTCAGGCGAGGAGAGGAAGGGTGGGATTGAGGTGGCCTAGGATCTGCCTCTTCGGTAGCCAGCCAGATTGTATTGTGGAAGGGATTTCCTCCTGGGCCAGCGCTAGGGAGTCCAGTATCAGTTAGGTTGCCATCTTTGAGAGAGGCCTGGTATTTAGCAACCTGATCTGCGCATTCATTCCCAGCTATTCCAGCATGAGACTTGACCTTGTAGAAAAAGATGTGATCTTGAGAGGCTCGGGCAAGGTTTGATATCTTCTTCAAAACATCTCCTTGCACATGATGCCTATGCTTTTCTGGATACAGGATTTGCTTTCTGAGTTGATGAAGTGAGATAAGGCTATCTGTGGCAGGGGACACATGGGCTTGTCCCGCCTGCGCAGGCCTTAACAATGCACAGAAATTTGACAGAGAATGCCAGTCTAGAGAGGAGCTCATAAAGGTCATTTGGATGCCCTCCTGGGAGCCTGAGGAAACTAAAGAGACCTGGCCTAAATTCCAACAGCGTCTGCTTGAATTTGAAGCCAAGCAGAGCAAACCAGACCTTTCCCGACCCACAGCAGACTCTGTCCTTTCTAACCTTGAAAGACAAGGCTTTGATAAGCCTCACGCTATTAACACTTACAGGCAAACTCTAGACACAGAACTCCGCAATAAAATTTCCTTAGACATACACCCCACCAACCCACAAGTAGACATTAAACCCACTGGTTGCAGTGAATTTTGGCTGCATAATATTGACCTTGTCAAGTGCAAAGTAAAACATAAACCCAATCAAGCATCACTAGACACTGGATCACAAAGCCCCAACCCTCGTGCTCCAACTCCCCTTTTCCTCCCAGAAATTTACAAAGCATACATGGCATGCATTTACAACACACTGGTGGCACAAGGTAAATGTGTTGGGATGATAACCCCTAGCCGATTTTAAATCCTTTACAATGCTTTCTGTAGGGCCAAGCTTGCAGGCTTGCATGAAGCCATAACACCTGCTCCTACTAGCTTTGCATCTGAGCTGCAGGGGCTCCTTGCTTGCAAGACAATGCTAGAAAACAAGTACTCTAGCAAAAAGATTAAAGGCCCCATCTCGCGGGCCCTGCCAACCCCCATCCACGCTGCCCTTAAAAAATGGGCCCTGGTGACTCAAGGAAAAATGGCCTCCCTGCTGGACCACAACCCACAATACCAACACTACTGGAGCACTGACCCCCAAGACACTCTTTTTGGTGCCCATCATAACTCCCTCTCATCCAGATATTCCGGTTTTTCTGTCTGCCATCCCATTTACACAGAGGAAGCTATGACTCAGGCCTTACGCCATGCTATCTACTCAGCCATTCTCAACAGAGGCCACTGCTACTTTCATGTTCCTCCCTGTATGGGGGCTGTCAGGCTGAGAGTGTGACGCAAACAGATTAGTGTCTTAAGTGCAGTATCCTATATGACAGACCATCAGGCATTTGCAGCACACTCTCGCTGCAGCAGACTTTCGTCATGATTGGACAACACATGATAACTAACCCCTATTCCAAACTCATCACTGCCTATCCACATCTCTGTTGTGAACTTGGAACCATATCTCGTATTAACCTTTGCTAAAACGATCCACAATCCTCCATCAACCAGGAAATACCCCTTTCTCAGCACACTTGGGACCTACAAATTATCGCAGTCTGGAACACAGCTGCAAGGATTAATCTAAACAATCACAACCCAGCTTGGCTACAAGGCCTGGCCTCGGCTGTACCAGAAGTTAACTGGAAGCTGCGCAGTGTAGGCAACCATTCTACTCTCAATACAATGCATGCTGATATGCCTGGATTCACTAAATGCCAACGCCTCCCCTCTGACAAACAACAAATATCTAGATATGTATGATATGTATGATATGTTACCTCTAAACACATAGGTAATCAGGAAGAACTTTTTGTACCTAACCAATCTAGTCCAACCCTCAAGCTCAAAGTCCCTGACTGGAGGACATGGGCTTACACTGGTGGTAGTTGTCAACTCCAGAATGGCATACAAGAAATTGGAGCAGGCTACTGTCCTCTCACCGATAGCAGAAGTTTTTTCGAGCCAACGGTGCTGGAATTACCAACACCATATGTCGAGCTGAATTAGCAGCGATTGCTGCTGCCATCACGCACTCTTATTCACACATTGCTTCAGACAGTCTCACCTCTCTTCATCAAATACGTAAAGAACTTATTTACCCAGAGAAGCACAAACAACATATTCAAGGGGATGTCCTAAAAACCATACCTACCCTCATTAGCAACTCACAAACCAATATTTGTTTCTACAAAGTTAAATCTCGTGCTGGCATTGCTGATAATGAATGTGCAGATGCTATTGCAAAATATCAAGCAAGCCAAGCCAATAGTAATGTGGCTGATACCGGGATCCCTAGCGCCGGCGGAAATCCTTTTTCTCATATATTTTGGTTAGCCAAAGAGGAAAAAAAGAACACAATGCTGGCACATCCACAGCTCCTACACCCAATCCTAAAATCACCTACCTCCCCAATCTTCAAAATGCTCTCAAGTCTCATATGCATACAAAACACAGACTTGGATATGTCAACCCCTAAATAGGCTACTACTCTTATTATCTGAGTTTGTTACCACATGTAGATAAGAAAATCAGCAATACCTTTAGGAACATGTCCTGTATATCCACACCCATGAAGCGCACCATCTTACAATCGCACTGGCACTGAATTGAGCAGTCTTTCTCAAAAATGCTGGACCTCAGAGTTTTTGGCTGCATGCACGGGCTGATAGGTGCAATATCATTGTGTTCAGTCTGGGCAGCCTATAGTCACGAGGGAGTTTGTTGTTGATCTGAGAAAAAGGCTGCGAAGTGTGTGGAATGCTGATGCCTTGGCAGAACATGGTGAACACACGAACAAATTAGCCAAGTATCATCACTGGATGGCACTTCCTTTGACAACCTTGTCTGTTCATGGCACGCCCTTTCCTGTCCCTAGGTGTTTATGGAGTTTTGTGCATGACTGTGCATGCCTGTTTTATTTAGAGTGATTTTTACAGTTGATACTTCTGAACTCAGCTCAAGGCTTTCAGTTGACATTTGCACAAGTCTGGTTTGGTTATAGGTACCTTTTGCTACAGCTAAGCTGCCCTTGTAGGCAGGGTACAGCTATGTGACCCTATTCTATCCTATCCTATCCTAGGTGTTTGCATCTTGATTTAGGCAAGCGCATGCTGAGAAACATTGCGCGCTTCCGTTTACATGCTCACACCCTAATAATTGAGACATCACTTTGTCAGGAGCACACATCTGCATGTAATAGGTGTGACCAAGGAGGACTCCAAGATGAAATGCATGCCATGTTCCTTTGTTCTTTGCAAGCCTGTTTGTTCTCCTCGAAGATTTTTTCCACAATTATTTTCTGACTTCCCCTCTCCTCGTTTCTTTCTTCTGGAAGAATCAGGCGCTTTCTACTATTCTCAAGCTAGCGTTAGCTTGAGAATAGTAGAAAGCGCCTGATCCTTCGGAGCTAGCTCCAAGTCTGAGAATGTTTTTCATTTCTTGCAGAAGCAAACTATTGAGACTTATCGTTTTATTTCTGAACTAATGGATTCTTTTGTGCTGTTGGAACAGTTGAGCAGACTGAGCAGCCAAACTTCCTGGCTGAAGGTCAAACCCCAATTTTAACCTTTGTAACCATTGTTTCCGCTCAGCTGCCCTGGAGGTGTGGGCCCTTTTGGAGTGATCTAAGTCCAGGAGAGTGATCTGCGGTCCTCCAAATTTCATTCAAACCTGCGCACCCAGTTCCAGCACCTGTTTAGTTCTGCACCCCCAAGTAGTGCACCACGTCTTCGAAATTTCATGAACCAGGCTGATGTCCTAGGATTGAAGCATTGCATTTATAACAGTGGATGCTGAGAACTGAAGTGCAAAGCATAACATGAACACATTTATCATGGGCTCTTGGACCATTTTTCAGAGCGATGCTGTTCTCACACTTTCTGTGCTTCTTGTAGAAACACGAAACTTCTTGAAGTGTATTTTCCTGAAACTACAACAACAAACCTCTTTCTTTCCGAAATAAGAGTCTTTCGTGAATTCATTGCCTTTTATGAGCAGGCTAGCAGTCGCATTTCTTGACTGAAGGCCTTATCCTTGTAAACCTTGTATTTTCCTGACACTCAGCCTAATGGAGTTTTTTGTGCATGACTTTGCGTGCTTGTTTCATTTAGAGTGACAGTGTGTGTGACTTTTACAGTTGACACTTCTGATTTCAGCTCAAGGCTTTCACTTGACATTTACACAAGTTTAGTCTGGTTAGGTTACAGGCACCTTTTGCTTCAGCTAAGCTGCCCTTGTAGGCAGGTACAGCTATGTAACCCTATCCTATCCTATCCTATCCTATCCTATCCTATCCTAGGATTAGCCAAGTTTGTGTCAGTGTGCTTGAAATGCTGTGACTGAGTTTTATAATCTGTTCTTGTTCTCCAGCTCAGACTTGTTTGGTTTGCAGGCAGCTTTTTCGCATCAGCTAAGCTGCCCACATAGGCAGGTACAGCTATGCAACCCTTCCCTTTCCAATTTTCATCATTTCTAGGTAAACACAAGGTTTTATGAAAGAATAAGGTTGACATGGATTTGAAAAAGAAACACAAGAAAGAGCATATCCAGCAGTATTGGCCAGTTGAAATCCTCTGTCAACCAGCGAGCGCCACGCTTGCTTTACGGTAAAGTGCAGCAATCCAACAAGTAATGCGGACACTCACAGTGGGTCCCACCAGCTACAGGCAAGCTTCCGGTCTTGTTCTCCAGCCACGCTGCACCAGTAGGCAGGTACAGCCATATTCGACGCTGAGCTAAGAAAGCTTGGCTACAAACGCTGAACCATAACACCTTCCTTTCCTTTCTTTATCCTGTCAAGTCTAGTCCCGGAGCAATGTGTGAACAAAGTCGAATCCGGACGTTGGTCACCCTGGCTAGGAAGTAGCCACACTCAAGGAATGAAAGGCTGAATTTGTCACGCAAATCGGTCGCAGGCTGGTCAGCATCTCGTCACGTCTTTTTTGGCTTTTTTGCAGCCCTGACCTCATCCTTGGCTGCTAAATCCTCTTTCCGCTGCTTCTTGCTGACCTTCCCACCTTTCTGTTCCTTCCCTCCCTTCCCTTTTTGCTTCCTCTCTCCTTCTTGCTTCCCCGTCGGTTGCTTTTTGTTCCCTTCCTGCTTGCCCCCCTTGCCTTTCCTTGCTCCCTGCTGCTTCTTGCCCTGATCCTTGCCCTTCTGCCCTTTTTGCTGCTGCTGCTGCTGCTTTGCCTCTGCTTGCTGTGCCCGTGCCTTGGAGATCTTGGCCTTCAGTGCAGGATCTGGTTGCGTCTTTGCTAGCAGGTCCGTGATGGACAGCACCTGGGACAGCCGGCTGAGCTGCGCCCCAACGCGATCAGGTATCCCCAGATCCTGCAAGCATGCAGCATGCATGCATGTGTGTTTTGGGCGCTATGAATAGCACCTGGGACAGCCGGCTGAGATGCGCCCCAATGCGGTCAGGTGTTCCCGGATCTTAAAACGCGCTTGCGTGCATGCGTGTGCATGCGTGTGTGTGTGTGTGTGTGTGTGCGTGCGTGCGTGCGCGCGTGAGTGCATGTCTGTATGTGTGTATTTGTAAGGAGCACCTGGGACAGCCGGCTGAGATGCACCCCAATGCGGTCAGGTGTTCCCAGTTCCTAAATCATGCATGCATGCATGCGTGCGTGTGTGTGCATGTGTATGAATGTGTGTGTGTGTGTGTTTGTGTGTGTCAGAGGGGGGGCATGCATGTCTGTCTGCCCAAGCATTTGTGAGTCGTAACTATCAAGCACGGAAACCTGGTCTGCAGCCCCAGCAATATCACAATGAGCAGAAATTGCCCTTGACTAACCTCTCAGCCCTGGGCGCGCATATCAGCATGCACTTTCCCAGCACGTACAGCACCCACAACACAAATGGCATGCAAAGATGGACGGCTTAGTATGCCCACACAAAGGCATGTGGCCTCAACCCTTGCAAACCTGCCATCACACACCCTCACAGTGGACACAGCTGCCAGCCGACATAAACCCCCTCAAAAACACCCGCGAAGTGGACACGGCCGCCAGCAGACACAACACCCCTCCACACAGCCGCACAGTGGACGAACCCCTCTACAAACCTGCACTGTGGGCACAACACCCCATCAAACACACGCACAGTGGGCACAGCCGCAAGTGGACACAACACCCCTCCACACACCCGCACAGAGGACGACCCCCCTCCACGAACCTGCACAGTGGGCACAACACCCCACACGCACCCGCACAGTGGACACAACTCCCCTCCGCACACCCGCACAATGGATACAGCTGCCATTAAACACACACTCCCCCCCTCCACGCACCCGCACAGTGGACACAGCCTTGGCGACCAGGTTAATTCGCTCCGGGCCCATCACCTCCCCCAGCTTGCTGCTGGGGTGCAGCCGCTTGATGGCCTCAACGATGCCCACCGCCGCTTTGAGGGCATCCGCCTGATGCTCTGCTTTCATACCCACCCCCGCCACCGCTGCCACCAGTGCTGCGCTGATGGCCTTCATGTGGGGCTTCAAGGCGGCGGCAGCGGAGGCAGCGGCGGGGTTGCTGCTGGCGGGGGCAGCGGGGGAGCCTTGGGAGGCGGGGCCGGTGGTGGGGGAGGCGGTGTTGGCGAGGGTGCGCACGTGGGCGAGGAGCAGCTCCAGGGCCTTGGCCTGCGCCATGTAACACAAGTATTGACAGGAAATTTGATGTATTACTAATGTAAGAGGAGACGGGCGAGAGTGAGTAGACCAGCGAGTTGAGGTTGAAAGAAAGGGAAGGGTGGTATACGCATGGTCAAGGGTGCAGGTGAAGGGCAGAGGTTGGAGCCAAAGGGAGCAGTGGTACGCAGGGGCAGGGGCAAAGGCAAGAGCGGACCCAGAAAGGTGGGAATGGCGGATGGGGATGATCTGTATGGATGATGATGCATCAATGTTGACATGTGGGAGCCAAATGTATGCTTGGTCCAGTGGCCCCAAGTCCACTCCACTGGCCCTTCACAACGCTCCTGGGCTCCAGAGGCCACCCGCACCACACACTAAGGCAAGTTCAGCCTGCCAACAGCCGGACCCTGTGCAATCTGTATGACGCGTGTACAAAAATCACTGTTCCCTGCTTCACACACACACACACACACACACGCACACACACACACACACACACCTGGATGTACGCATTGCGCGCTGTCCCACCGGCCTCTTTGGCCACCACCGCCAGCGGCTGCGCTGCTGCTGCCAGAGCTGGGGCTTTGGCCACGCACTCCAGCAGGGAACCATGCTGCAGTTTGCTCTTCTTCTTGCGCAGGTAGTCGGTCACGGCTGCCGCGTAGGAGGCCTCTGCGAGCTCGATGGCTGTGGGTGACAACAAAAAGGGGGCATGAGGTGGGTAAACAAAGGTTGAAGCACACAGGCGCTTGCACATGCGCGCGCGCACACACGCACACACACACACACAGAAACACACACACATGCGCGCGCACACTGGTGCATGGTCATCAGGATTGACTGAAGCAAGAATCAGACACCAAGCACACCATCAAGCACACTCATTTTTGCAAAATGAAAGCCCAGGATCCCTTGTCGGCATTCACTTTGCAACTCCTCCACCTACAAATCTGCACTGCTCTCTGGCAGCAGACATAGAGGCACAGTTTCAAATTTCTGATAGAACACATAGTTGTCACCAGGGCATAACACCTTCCTTACACTACCTAACAGTTTCATAAAGAGGCACCAACACACCAGTAGGGGAGGAAGAGGAGTGCGAGGCACGCAGCAACACAGCATACACGCTGCCCCCTGCTTGTGCCACTGATCTGTCTCGTGCGCGCGAGGAAATGAAAAGCGCAGTCTTCAGGGCGCCGCGCAGCGTAGCACCGTTGGCAACGGCTGCAGCTGTGGCAGCGGCCCGCTTCTTTTCGGACGCGGGGCGCTTGTTGTCAGGTGCCGCAGCTGCTGCGCTGGCAAGGGCAGCAGTCTCAGGATCCAGGTCCGCTGGGAGGATGGATGGATTGTAGGTGGGCCGAGCCTGCGGTCGGAAAGGACAGCACCTTCAACATGGGGCGCAGCAGCAGCCACATTCAGCAACAGCTCCTGCCTCTATCCAGACATTCTGTATTGCGGTTGAATTTCTCAGCCGCTCCACTGAACAGCAAATAAGTGTGATTGGAGCCAGCCTAGATAGAGGTGATGCCTGTGGGACTGGGCGGCTGAACTATGCATTAAGCACGGATGGCAAAGAACCAAGGCAGAGCACACGTACAGGGGAAGAAAATGATTGCGCATGTTGCACCAAATTAAAGTGAGCGATGTATGAAAACAGGTTTCTTGCGCACCAGCAGAGCCCAAAAGTGGGGCCTGGCATATGTGTGTGTGTGTGTGTGTGTGTGTGAGAGAGAGAGAGAGAGAGAGAGCTTGGAATGGAGCCTTTTGCAGCTGGCAAGGAAAAAGCAGCTTTCTGCACACCTCTACTTACTAAAGCACAAACAAAGGCACATTTACATGTGTTTTACAATGATAACTATCGTTGTGTCATGTTCAATGCATACATACATATATTATCTGCACACCATGTCTAGGAGGGTCCCAAAAGACCTATGCGTGCTTGGATCGATACCTTAAACCCAAAGCCTTTTACCTGGATGGCACAAGAGGTGTCAATTTTCAACTTCTTTCATTTTCATGCCATGCCTCTACATCCAGCCCTATCCCGTCGCATGCGCTTTAAGCATTCAAAAAGGTGCAGGTGCACCCCAAATACAGCCTAGACAGAACTTCAAGCAAGACTCGCAACCCAGCCAGTCCTATCCCGTCGCATGCGCTTTGAGCACTTCAGGAAGTGCAGGTCCACCCTAACCAACCAGTACACTTTTAGGCTCCATCTGAGAACAGGTACCTTGCACATTGCCTTCAGCAGCACCCCCCTCAGCCGGTCGGCCAGCACCGCATTGCTGCTGCCCCCCGCAACAGGGTGCTGTGAGGCGTGCGCCAGTGCGCGCAGCAGCGGCACATACGCTACCAGCAGGACACTGGTACTGGGGGCCTGCGTTCACATTCAGCAGCGGCATAGACGTTCACATTCGTTCACAGCAGCGGCACATTTGTTACCAGCAGGATGATGGTGCTGGGGGCCTGCTATCACATGTGTGCAGGTTACAACGCAGAGGGGATGAGTTCAGATGGCAATGCGCCTGCGTTTGCAGCAGCAACAATATCGCAAACGGTGGGACACTGCTACTGAGCCTGCACTTGCACATCAGAAAGGCATGTGCATGTGCACACGTGCGCAGATCACATCGCAGGGGAGTTGTGCTGATGTAGTAGTGCATGATACTGATGGCACTGGGGTCTGAGCATGGGCCATGCCCTTGTTTAGTCAAAGGTGGGAGGAGGGGCTGCTGCTGCAAAGACAGCGCTCGTCATGATGACAGATGCATTGCATCTGTCGCTCTGGCCATTGCCAGCGCCAAACACGGCCTGTACAAAGACCATTGCCCCCAGCGTGTCAGGGTACCTTTAGGCTGTTATTGAGCGTGTGACAAGAGAGAGGGAGTATGTGTGTGTATGTGAAGGAACAATCAGGGCAGCAGCTCCACACTATATATACATATTGCTGTGACGAGACGTGGAGGTGGCAAGCAACCCCCAAAAGCTGGGCAAGCAGCAGCCGCAAAGTGTGTGTGAAAGTTGTGCACAGCACAAGACCTATTTTTTTGCTCTCGTTTTGCCCGTAGCAAATGTCGTACAGATTGCTGTGCAAAGACCACCACCAACAACTGCTCATTTGGCTGCACCTGCCAGAGCTGGCACACCTGTATCCTGCACCTTGCTCACCTTGCGTGCATATGTCTCTAGCAGGGCAAGGGCCCTGAACTTCAAAGCAACCAGCGCAGCAGCAGCCTCCTTGGCACCTGCTCATGGCGCAAAGGGTGTGGTTTTCAATGTTGTTGCTTATGGCCCCTGGAAAGCGCCTGGACTTCAAAGCTAACAGAGCAGCAGCCTCTTTGTAGGCGCCAGCACATGGCGCAAAGGGTGTGTTTTTCAGTGTAGCTGCATATGGCCCTTCAAAGGGCATCTGACATTCAGAGTAATGCACAGAGCACAGCAGTCTTCTTGGCACCTGTGCATGGGTGCTTCTCAAAGGAGGTGCTTGTGGCCCTTGGAAGGCATCTAAATCTCAGGGCACACAGATCATTAGCCACCTCTCCAGCATTAGCACTCGCTCTGGACGACCATCAGAGTCACAAGGACCGGTGCAGCTAATGGCTTTCTTTTCACCAGGACGCCTGGCTGTTAGCCGACCTATGGCTCAGAAGGCACTGTTTCTGTGCAGCTACATACAGCTTGTAGGGGACATTTGAGGCTCCCAGTGTGCAGAGGGCATCAGCAACAAGCGTCAACCTCAAAGCATCCTGCCTACATAACATCCTATAATATAAATATATATAAATACAGCAAATAGCTTGTGCGCTAGGTGTAATGTACACTTCAAACACTGATCCCATGTGAAAGGCTTAAAACTCGCACAGCATCCTGCAGGTCTGCTGCTCCTCAATCAGGGGCAAACAAACCGGCACAAGCACTCTGCCTGTCCAAGAATACAACACGCTAGATCGCATTAATCGTGTGCTCTCACGTGTTTGAATTCCATGTCATTATCGATATCATTATCATTTTCGTCGTCATCATCTCTTTTTTATCAGTATTATTATCATTATGCATATTCTCAGAGGGGGTCAACTGGCATGTATTGGAGCACATGCTTTCTTGTGTTTCTTTCTTAAATCTAACCATGGCAAATTTCTTATAAAAAATAGTACCTTTATTCTTTGATGATCATCAGAGGACCACAGATCACTCTCCTGCCTCAGATCACCGAGAAAGAACCAAGAGCTCCACCCTGGGACCAAATTCTATTTCCAGAAATATATTTTTGTGACCCCCATATACTCCCACATATTCAAAAAAAGGAAGTCAAAAATTGAACTTTTTGGCACTCCTTGTGCTGGAGTTTCTCATAGGGAAATGGCTCAAACTCTGTATCTTACCATCCACTGTGTCTTTTCACTCCATTTTCGCAATGATCTTCTTTTGATACAAGGACCACAATAAACTAAAAACCACCCAACTTGGTGCGGTGGGTGGTCCGGAATGGAGATTTGGTGTTCAAAAAGTTGAGTTCATGCCGCAGCTAATTTGGCAGGTGTGCCCCAACTGGCAGACTTCAAACCTTAGTGCTACACCTTATAAGGCTCAAGCTTAGAACCTGCCGGTTAGGGTACACCTATGCAGTGAGCATGCAAAAAAGACCTGTCTTCAGGCCTCAGATAACCCCCCCTCTGGTGTACTCGGTACATATATATGCCACGTATTTCTCATTCTTCCTGCAAAAAAGGAGAAATTTATGGCATGGACATACGGGATTAACCATCCACACTCATGTGCTCTTGCGATCCTGCATTCCAGAAGCAGCCCCTCCCTTGGCCTTGCTACTAATAAATAAGGCCCCTTGGCCTTTGCTACAAAAAATACCCCTTGGCCTTCACTACTAATAAGGCCCCTTGACCTTCGCTACCAAAAAAGTCCGAAAATAACGTCCGCACCCTCAACAACAAGCGCCTATGCAAAATAACGTCTGCACGCTCAGCAAGGAGCCCCTGTGCAGCACACATACACGCAGCTCTCCAGCCAGCCATGCCCCGCGAGCACACCTAGCCTTCGCACGCATCTTGACCTCAAAATTGCCATGAGCAAATACATGAATGCAGCTTCATTACATCTAATCTATGGAGTTGAACGCGCACGTGCTTGCATGTACACACACACCTTGCCGTTTGTCCATGGTGGCACGCAGGTAGGCGGCGATCTTGTCGTCCATACGGAACATCTGGTCGTCATCCATGCCCTCATCGCTGCCATCCTCCTCCTCCTCATCGTCCTCACCACCGTTGCCACTGCCATTGCTGCTACCACCCTTTGCCTGACCTGAGGGCCCAGCCCCTGCGTGCGCATCACGCCTGCTGCTTCTCTTGTCCTCTTTGCTTTCACTCCCACTCTCGTCGTCGTCATCACCGCTATCATCATTTTCATCATCATCACTATCTTTGTCGTCCTCGCTGCCTGTGGTGCTCCCGGCCCTGGCTGCCTTCCCACCCTTCTGCCTGCTTGCCCCAGGCGTAGCTGCAGCCTTGCCTGGCTCCACCTCCTCTTGCTCACTGTCATCATCGTCATCTTCTTCATCATTGCCGCCCATGTCGAGCTGCGCGCATGCATCCCGACAATCATGCAAGGCAGCACTCAGCGCACACTGTACAGAGCAAGCGTCCTACGCTTAGGTGCAGCGCAGCAAGAAGGATACTGGCACCACCACTTTCTGCTTGCAGCTGCATGGTCAGCACAGCTTCATGGGGGGGTCGACTGAGGCGTCATCTTGTTCTTGGCAAATGAGCACCAGTGCTTGTCAACAAAGTGGGTGCACACTGCTGTGCTGCAAATCTTGCCTCCAGCAAACAAAGGATGAACAATATCGAAACCCCTCAGCAACAAAGTAACTCTATTCACTTCTTCATTTGCAAAACATGGTGAGCAGGCAAAGGCGCTTGATAGCTACGATGCCTGAAAACCCTGCTCACACGAGTGTTCACCCGGCACAAAACAGTCAAAGCACGCACAACTCACCTCCTCCTCTTCATCCCCTTCGCTGCCCTCGAAAAGGTCGTCACCCTCCTCTGCGCGAGCCTTCTCATCTCCAGCCGTGACAACACGCAGCAGGTCCTGCAGCAGCACCCACAATTTCAGCGAGTGCAATCGCACATTGTGGTGTTGTGTGCTGCAGAGCTTGTTGTGCTGAGAGGCGTCAGCATGAAAAGTGGTTCAGGGCAGGTCAGGGGGTGGTCTCTGCGTCCGCACCAACCACAGCCAACGGATGTCTTGCTGGCTGTCTTTTGGCTACAAGGGCAAAAGGCTGCTCAGGTGCCAAGTGGTTTCATGTGTTTCTTGCAGGTGCAGCACTCAGGAGTCAAACTCCAAATGACCTTGCACGCCAAACGCCCCGGAATGGCACAGTTAACCAGCAGCAGGAACCCCCCCCCCCCCCCCACTGCAGACATGCCTGCAATTCTGTTCCCCCCCAGGCAAACACCTGCACAAAGCATAAAGAGCCCTCCTGCAAACGCAAAGCCAGCTCGGGGCGCACTTGGTGGTACTCAACTGAGCTCCCTTGCGCATGTGTGCGTGGACAAGGCAGCCCTTCTGAACACTTGTGCTCTTAAAGCAGACAGGCCCTCAGCCCACCCCGCCTACACACACTCTCACCACAGACACATGCCCTTACAGCAAGCAAGCCCTCAGCCCACCCCACCTGCATGCCAGCCAGTGTGAGGGCCTCACAGGTGACGCGCCACACAGCCTCGCATGCCCCCCGCAGCGGGGCACTGGGTAGGGGCGCAGAAGGGCGAGACAGCAGGGACAGCAGCACATCCAGCAGTGTCTCGGACCAGGCAGGCTTGCCCTCGCCCGCGCCCTGGGCATGAGCACGTGTGTGTGTATTGTGTGTGTATGTGCACGTATATGTGTGTGGAAGGGTGTGTGTGTATATGTGCGTGTGTATGTGTGTAAAAGAGTGTGTGTGTGTGCGTATGTATGTCTATTGTGTGTGTATGTGCGTGTATATGTGTGTAACAGTGTGTGCGTCCCGTTCAACAGCATCTGACATTGCCATTGGGTTCTGGTGCTCTCGTTGCACTGGGAGGGGATTTGGATTTTTTTGCATAGAAGAGGAGATGTAGCTCCTCAGTGTTGGCCAGTTTGGTATCCTCCAGCGCGGCTGTGAATGGCCGGTGTCCGTGGCTGTGTCCTCGCAGCAGCCCTTTTTGCGCAGCACCTTTTTCTTGCAGCCTCTTCTCATGCTGCCCTTTCTTTGGAGCCTCTTTTTGTGTGAGCTCAACACTCGACCCAGCTATTTCTAAAACCACCTCCAGGTCGACGGAACCAGCAAGGCAACTGGATGAGCTTGGGCAAAAACCACGGCAAATGATTCCAACGGGTTTGCCATCATGCATGATGCATCAGTTCAGCGCACTGGAGACCCACCTGACCCTCAATCCTCCCCAACGCTTTCTTAACTTCCCTTCCCCTTCATCCCCATTCACCCTCTATGTGGACGCACGTTTCTTTTTGCCATACACACTTTAACCTCCAACTCTACCACATCCACTCACCTGGCTTCCTTGGGCTCCCTGTTCATCCTCCTGCTCAGTCTCACTTCCCTCTCCCTCGTCATCGCTCCCTCCCACCACCTCCTCCTCCAGATCCGGCAATTGCAACCCCACTGCCTCCTTCACGACTCGCCTGTACGTGTAAAATGGCATGTGTTCAGTTGCAAGTGCACTATTGTACCCCATCTGGATCCTTCACACCCCGCCTGCATGCCTACAATGGCTTGTGCCCAATTGCAAGTGCACTACTGTACTCCAACTGGATCCTTCACACCCTGCCTGCATGTGTACAATTGTAGGGCGAATCACATGTGCAAGCTGCACAGCAAATCACGTGCGTAAAACTGCAGAGCAAATGACACGTGATAGACCAGGAACATGTGTATAATTGCAGGGAATGTCACGCATGACCAAAGGTGCCCAACGGGCGGCAGGGCAGGAGCGAGGCAGCCTCGCCCTTCCTGAAACTGAACTTTGTTTCATGAAGGTATGTCATTCAGTTCTCCAGTTTTCCTTCCAACAATGTTACTGCAGGGAGCTCACGTAGCGAGCCGCAATGGGCTCCCCCTAGAGCCGCAATGGGCTCCCCCTAGACTGTGGGCGCCGCCGTGGTGAGCCTTGATGAGTAAACAAGTGCAGCTCAAGATGGGCAGCAAGATGGCTGTCCTGCGAAATCTCACCGAGACTGCCTCTATCCAGGGCCAATGCCAGCGAAGAATGCAGGCCATTTGCCACATCAGATATTGACCCATGCTTACCAGGCGCACCTGAATGCATAGTTACATAGCAGCCTGGAAGAACCTACAGTTACATGATTTGTGTCAAGGCCGTGCCACGCACCTCAAGTCGAAAATGAGTGATGATTCCGGGGCGTTGGCGGGGTCGCCTAGTACATGTAGCTGAAGCAACTGTACCAAGTGTAAGAAGGCACGTGCGCGCGCAGGTTGCTGGCTCTGCTGCTGTTGCTGTTGCTGCTGCTGCTGCAAAGATACAGGCTTCAGGGCAGAGGCCAGCTCCCTGCAACACCATTGCCAAGGGCCAAAAACAAGCATGGTGATTGCCAAGGACCAGAAATACAAGCACAGTGATAGGTGATTGTCAAGGATCAGAAGTACAAGCATAGTGGTTGTCAAGCACCAAATGCATACAGGGAGAAAATGAGCACAGTGATTGTCAAAGATCAGATACATAATTACAAGCATTGCGACACACACACATGCGTGCACGCGCGCGCAGGCCTGTATGCACGCGTGGGCGTGCTCCCTCACGAACACTATTTGTCTCCTTTTCCTAGCTTGATGGAAACAAGCCTGAAGCTTGCACCTCCTAGCGAGTTTTGTTGTCACTGAAGCAATCTCAAAATCCGAGGGCACTGATTTGTTTCTTAGCTGTTCTTTAACGCTGCAATTGGAACCCAGGCCCGCCACCTGAGCCCACAGCCAACGTGAAAGCAAAACTGCCCTGCCGCCATGGAGGACGAAGAACAAGCAGGGCGGCTATCGCGCTTCCTCTTCAGCCTCCTTAGCCCCAACCAACCCATAGGCACTCAGCGCGGCATTGCAACACTCGAAGCATCACACTCACTCTTATGTCGCACCCACTGCTGCATGCAACTTTTGGTGGCACGCGCATGAGTGGTGTAACTCACTGTGTCGGCACAGGCACACAAGCATTGCAGCACCGCAGGCAATCACTGTAGCATGTGCAACTCATTATGTCAGCACAAGCAAGCAAGCAAGCATCGCAGCACTGCAGGCACTCGCTGCAGCACATGCAACTCACTGTGTCAGCACAGGCACACAACATCTTTGCAGCACCACAGGCGCTCACTTCAATTCGCTGTGTCCGAGCAGGCACGCAACAGATTTGCAGCATGGCAAGAACTCACTGTAGCATGGCGAGGGTGGTGTCTGCGTCCTCGCTGTTCTGCACAGCCAGCTGTGCCGATGGGTCGACCATGAGCTGCTGCACGCAGGCCAGCGTGGGGCCCAGCAGCCGAGCAGGGTCTGACTGCTGCGCAGGGGAGGACGCAGACACGCCTGGCGCGACCTGTGAGGTTGAGCAGGGAGAAGGGAGAGAGAATTGAGTGCGTTGTCTTTGCAACGCCTCTCTGGCAGCCACGCTAGCCTAGAGGTTGAGTAGGGAGAAATAAGGATATAGTTACGATGCCTGAAGTCTAGCAGTCACGCCACACGTGGTAGAGCATTCAGCAGCAAACACGCTGTCGTGATGCCGTACTAGGACTTCTAGCAGAGCATCCTAGGAGAAGCCAGGCCAGCTGAGACAAGGAAGGGGGGATGGGCGCAGACACGCTGATGTAAATAGTGGGTCTTGTGACAGGACGCTGGCAGGCCAGGGCGAGTTTGAGGAGCAGTAGCTTGCACAGCCAGGAGCGTACATTCCAGGAGGTTGAAAAGGAGCATGAGGAGGGAAAGCAGCTCAAGCATGGGCCGCACCTTCCTGCTCCTGCTCACCTCCTGTGGGGTGTGCTTATGCAAAACTTGCTGCCAACAAAATACTCGTGTTCACCTTCTGTTTCTTGTTGCTGGGCGAGCTGCCAGCGTGGGCATCACCGCTCTGCTGCTGTGCCTTGTGGTGCGCCGCAGGGGCATTTGCTGCCAGGCTGACAAGCCGCTGCGCACAGTGCCTGCAGGCAAGCCAAAAGAAACCAATCACATGAGCGTTGCACTTCATACTCTTTCTGCGCCTTGTGGTGCGCTGCGGGGGCATATACTGCCAGGCTGATGGACCACTGCGCGCAGTTTCTGCAGGCAAGTGGCACACAGTGGCGCCCGTTTTCTGGGACACCATTTTGGGGAAGCCAGCCACACTCGCTTGCAAGCTGGAGATGTTCACCAGCAGCATCTCCCACGGCATCAGTGCCTGAAGGCAAGCCAGGAAGAACAAATCGCTTTGGTTGAACTCATCGCTCTCTGTCCTTGGTCCCCAAACATACAGGTGATGTGCCTAATTCTCAGGCCCTCTGAGGGCACACGTGCGCGCGTGCTCACACACGCACACACACACACACACACACACACACTCACTTTGGCACTCCTCAAAGGTCCTGAATGACAAAATCTCAGCAATCACAAGTACTGCAGCATGCTTACATTGAGTGCAGTCAGCAGATTTTCAACAGGGGCCCTCTGCCTGCCCCCTAGCAAATGCTATTGAATTTTTGCGCCCACCTTCTGGAGGCGGCAGAGAGTGGCGCAGCCCCTGAGCGCTGCGCATCCACAGCCAAGGCTAGCTCATGAGGCAAGCTGCCTGCGACAGTAGCGTGCTTGCTGCTGCTCTGCCGCTTGGCCTTCTTGGCGGAGGCTTCCGTGGGGCGCTGCTGTTGCTGGAGGGCAGCTTCAGAAGGTGCAAAATAGGCATGGGTGGCCAGGAAGCGCAGCACCTGAAGCATAAAAAGGCATGGGTGGGGGGCAAAAAGAGCTGGGTGGGCAGGAAGCGCAGCACCTGAGGGGTGGAGGTGCAAGGTGCAAGATGTGCATGGGTGTGCAATGAAAAGCAAAATGCAAGAAAGAGGCAAGAGGCAAAGGTAAATGCAAATCATAAGAGAGGCACGGGTGGCCAGGAAGTGCAACACCTCAAGCAAGAAAGGCGTGGGTGTGCAGGAAGCGCTAAGTTTGGGGCGGCAAAAAGGCGTGGGTGGCCAGGAAGCGCAGCATCTGACGGCAAGAAATGAGGTGTGGGGGCCAGGAGTATTAGGAGGGGGAGTAACTTGGGGAGGCTGAACAAGGAGGGGGAGGATGGGGTGGGATGGGGCGGGGCTGATGCCTGGTGGTGCTGAGTATGGCAGCGCACAACAGTGGAACAAATAACAAGGAGGAGAGGGCAGCACAGGGAACACATTGATTGCAGTAGATGGGCAAACAGTCCGGGTTCTGGAGTGCTGTGCATCCCGCCCTCTGCTCCCCTGCCCTTCCCTTCCCTTCTTTGAGCGCTCCACCTCATCTGTGTTGCCGGTCGAGCATGAGCACTTGGACCAAAAGCCCGATCAGTAACACAGGGAGCACAGAGCACACACAGCACAGGCACACAGCCACATCCCCTGCACATGATTCCTTGCACCGCACTTCATCAAACTTGTGATACCATGTGGTGCCTTCACCTCACCTTCAGCCGCCCGTCATCTGTGATCGTAGGGAAGCGCGTGGCTGACACCAGCTGGTCCAGCGCGTACGCCCGACGCTTCTCGCATGCCAGCATGCCTTCATCCGCTCCATCTTCTCCTTGCTCACTGCCACTCCCTGGCAAATAAGTAAGGGTGGGGAAGAGGGTCACATGTTCCATACAAGAGGCCCAACAGAGGCTGAGAAGAGGATCTATGCTGCCTCTTTGGCCACCCCTGGCAGTTCTCTGTACCCTCTTTACATGAACCTACAAAAGACAAACACACACACGCACAGCAGCAGCAGTAGCAGCAGCAGCAGCAGCAGGCACACTGACAGGGATGCGGCACAGCGTGAGCATGAGGTCGAGCATGGCTATAAGCAAGCGTTGCAAGGCATTCTATGACTTAATTGTGCACTCTTCCTCATGCTTTGATGGAGATGGGCCTGTGGGGCGAGCTCTCTACTGCCCAGGCTGGATGCGTGTGCTGAGCACATCATGGTTTAGGGCAAGGGAATGTGTGAGGTGATGAGGAATGCTTGGCCAGTGGAGAAGCAGCTGAGCAGTCAGATGCCCAGCTGCATCCAATTTTCTGTGGTGGTTCCCCATGTGAGAGGCACCGAAACTCGGTGGTGCAGCCAAAATGCCTGTACCTGGTGCGGTGCACATGAGACATTGCCAAACCATGCAGGGGGACCTAAAGCATTTCAGCCACGAAACCTGGTATAAAGCCGGCATTCCAGTTTTTCCTGCCCCCCCTTCACGTTCACATGCACACATTGCACAGGTGTGATGGGTACACATCACGTCACCCACCGCCCTCCTCGTCATCTTCGCTGTCCTCCCTGTCCTTATTGGCCGCACGCTTGCGCTTGCCTCCTTGCTTAGGTAGTGGCTGGCTGGCGGCAGCCCCACCAATGGCTGCAGAGCCACTCAAGAAGGATTGCATGTACTGCTCCAAGTATGCGTGCACACCCTGCACACAGAACAATTCAACAGAGGGTCATGAGTGGGGGGTGCGAGGCGGCCATATTGCCGTGCACAACTTGTGGACACCAAGTGTCCACTAGGTAAACCAGGTGCAGATGTCTGTGCAGTGCCCTGCAGTTCGTACTACGTTCTACACGTTTGGGCTCCTGGCCCCAGCCCTGTGACCTGCATTTCAAAACAAGCAGCCCCACCAGCAGGAAGAGCATGAGCTGAGATTTGACATCACCATTCTTGCTGGGGTACTCAAGGGGAAGTCAACTGCTCTGAGGTGCAAGGACTGCGGGACTGCAGGAGTTGAGCAGGAGTGCAGAAAGTGCAAGGACTGCAGGCATCCCCTCAGCTCATCTCAGCCACGGATAATGGACTACACCATCAAGCAGCACACTATCACATGCAAGCACCACCCATGGAGCCACAGCTTAGCCCCTAAGATTGGGGTGGACATGACAGGGCTGTTTCGGAAAGCACAGGGCAACAGGGGGAGGCTGCGTCCGAGGCACACAGCTCAGGGCAACAAAATAACTCTCTGGCAGCAGCGAAGAGTGCTGTGGGCAACACAGCAGCCATGGACATGCACCTCCATGCCCCTCAAAAAGCAGCAGCAGGGCCTCCAAAAGGAGTGTGCAGAACTGTGTTAATACAGCTGGGGCTCTTTGCAGGAAGCTGGACAGGACCTGCAAGCCCTGCAAACTGGGGCAGTGGATTGTTATTGGGCTTGAGGAGCCTGCAGACCGGGGCAATTGAGTATTGGTCTTGGGCGGCCTGCAAATTGGGAGTATGGGATTAGGGGCAGTGGGTTCTTGAGCTAGAGCAACCATGTGTGGATGGTTGCAGCAACCCAAACGAGCACAGCCGCTTTCTTGTATACCCCTCTGCACAAGATTCGTCCACGGAGATAGCAGCAATGCACCCCAGGGGTTCAAGAATCCCATCCCGCCCTGCATGTCCCATTTCCCTTTCTCTAAAATTTGTACCTAACACCTCAAACCCTAACCCAAACACAAATCATTGAAGCAAGTGCTGCTTTTCCCCATCTGCAGCTACACCTCACACTTGGTTCATGTGTGAGCATTTCAATGAGCAATCCAACATTGACACGGCACAGGACAAGGACGTAACCTTGCATTCTCATCCCTGACATTCATCCATCCTTACCCGCCTCTGCCACTTGCAAGTGACCATCTCGCTCCCGGAAGCCTGGCGTTTTAACTTCAAAGCCGCCACAGGTGGCGGTCAACGCAGGCAAGGACTGCATCGGGGTGCGCTCACTGAATCCTTACTGTCAAGCAAATTAACAGCCAGTACAGGCAAGGACTGCCCGGGGGCGCGCTCACCTCTTCGTCCATGCCCTGTATCAGCTTTGCTGTGGCCTTGGCCTTGGCTTGCTGCTCAAAGTTCAGCCCACCCAGGCGTTGCAGGGCGGCGGAGACGCTGAGCTTTGCGGCAGAGTCTGGGCACTTCTCCAGGAACGTGTTGGCGCGGTCCTACAAGCACGCACACAGATGTGACAGTGGATGCAAGATGAATGCATTAAGATGATGGCTGGGTGCGTCTGTCGCGCATGAGTCAGCGCGCGGGCACATGCAAGGACTCATGCGAATAAAAAGAAAAACACTCTCAAGCACGAGCTTTAAAAATGAGCGAGGACGGTGGTGCACACAGGAGCCCATAGAGAATTTTGCGTGTGTGCGTGTGTGTGTGTGTGTGTGTGTGTGTGTGTGTGTGTGTGTGTGTGTGTGTGTGTGTGTGTGTGCGCGCGCGCGCGCAAGCGCTCTCACTCACTGTTGGAACCACCATGCTTTCATAGCATCAGTTGGCCACAATCCTGGGGTGAACTCAAGAAAGAGTACTCATGCTCTGTAAATACATGGCCTCCTCAGCGCAGACTCACCATCACCCTCTTTGCCATGGCGTGCAGGTAGTTGTCAGGCTTGCGCAGGTTGAGCACCAGTGTGTGGCTGAAGTTTTTGCTGAAGATCGCTGTGGCCGCTGACGCAGGTAAGCGGGGTAGGATGACCTATGCAGGCACGTGTGTGTGTGTGTACGTGTGTGTAGGTGTGTGTGTGTGTGTGTGTGTGTGTGTGTAGGTGTGTGTGTGTGTACGTGTGTGTGTGTGTACGTGTGTGTGTGTGTGTGTGTGTGTGTGTGTGTGTGTGTGTGTGTGTGTGGTCATGTGTTGGGTGTGTGGTCGTGTGGCGATGCCGTACTGGCCTGCTCAACTCAAAATGCAAGCGCAGCTCCTTGGAATCTAGCCTGCTTTGGAGCAGATCCTGGGTCAGGGTTGGATTGAAGGGTGCATAAGCAATGGGCTCCAAGGGCTGTTGCCCATCTCAACCCTCTCTGTTGGCCTGAACACCTAGGCAAGAGCTGAGGCTCTAGGTGCTGCCACATTGTTGATCCCTTTTGTCGGTCTTGATTGCGCTGCGGCCTCTCTTGGCAACCAAAGAAAGGGGACAGGCAGACCACGACGACGCACAAGAGCTACACTGGAGCATGAACTGCACAGAAGCATCCTTCACACCTAACACGGCACCAGGCCTCCTCAGCAGCCTGACATTGACAAACACGACATTTGCATGCATGCAGGCATGATATGAATGCGGATATTGCACCTCTGCAGACACCGTGGTAGATGTAATAGATAGTATGATAGTATGATGTAAAGAGGTGCAAACTACGAGTCTGTCTTAGTAGCTCATCAGTAGAATCCTGCATGGCATCATTTGCGTGCATGCGTGCAATGACACTCGTGTGCATATGGGCATGATGTCGATGCGAGCATAACATCTGTGCGCACACGTACAATGAGACCTGCATGCATGAGGGCCTCGCATCTGTGTGCATGCGGGCATAAGAACAATGCAGGCGTGGCTGCATGGGGCATGGCAACCACCCCTCATATCTGGGTGTGTGCCGGCATGGCGTCAATGCAGCATGGCCTCCCTGTGCGTGTGCACAATGATCCTTTCACAAGCAAACCAGCCCAGGAATCAGTGAGATACTGCGTTTTGCTTTTACCCTAACTGCTGTCATGAGGCGCGAGGTGCATCCCCCTAGAAATACAAACAGGGCAGCAGCCAGTCGTTTTGGCTGGAGGACTCCTGCTCCTGTAACCTGTAGAGGGCATCACCTCACTTGGTGTCTTGCATTGGGGAGTTGGAGCGCGGCTGGCACAAAATGCATGCATTGATGACCTCTTCAACTTCAGATGAGGCTGCCTGGATGGGTTGGACAGGAGAAGTCGAAACGGCTGCAGTGCCAGTACCAAAACCCAGAATGCCCTGTGCCAGCGTTCACCTGGAACAGCTGGAAGCCCAGGAACTTGCGCTCGTGCGAGGATGTGAACAGGCCCTCCTCCACCACAACTCCCCAGAAGGCCTCCAAGTGCGACGCATCAGGAGCAGAGGCGGCGTTGGCAGCGTCTGCCTCACCAGGGTCAGCCTCCTTTGCCTGCATGTGGTGCCGCACTCATCAATTAGTTAGTGCGTCTGCCTGCATGTGAGCCGAACCCATTCATGAGTCTGCGCTTCTGCCTGCGTTTCTGCCTGCATGTAAGCCGTACCCATTCATGAGTATGCGTCTCTTACCTGCATGTCATGCAACACCCACAAATGGGTCTGCGCTTCTGACTGTGTGCGGTGCCATAATCATGAGTGAATCAGCATGCTTTGCCTGTATTTGGTTCGAGCCTGTTTGTGCAGGCAGGTTCGATTGTGTGTCAAAGGCCTGCTTGTATTGAACTTCAGTTTCCAGTATGCATCTTTTGCTTGCTTTTGATGTGGCATTCATGAAAGGGTGCAAGGGAGCGGCAGGGCCTGCATATCTTGCCTGCATGTAATGCAATACCCATATATGAGTGCACGGGTGTGGCAGAGCCTGCATACTTTGCCTGCGTTTAATGTGACGCTTGTAAATGAGTTCAAGATGGTGACTGGCAAGAGGGGCAGAGCAGTGGCATGGAAACAATGGGCCTGCAACACCAGCCAGTCAAGTGAACGCATAGCAGCTGCATCGGAGTTATTGTACACGCACACAAGGGAGCACGGGAAAGCATGCAGGGTTTGGGAGCTATCAAAGACCATGCTTACTATATATAGCACACGTTTTATTATGTATTTCCAGTGAAAGACACAGAAGGGCTTGGCGGCACTGATGCATGCACTGTAAACGGTGCCCACACACTATGACAAGACCATGTACTGTGATCATTCACAATGACCGCGGTTAGGTGTAAAGGGTCGTGCATTGATATCAAAAGAGGTCAGCAATAGTTAACGAATTCAGGCCCACCATCAGTCTTGCATGAACCTTATGAGCAAAAAACAGTAGTGACAAGTATCACACTCGTAACCCGATGTGCAGCTTGTGCATAAGTGAGAGCTTTCCCTCGCTTCCAGCATGCAACCCCAGCCACCATCCCATCCTGTAGCACCCACCACCACTGCCCCATGTCCTGCAAGCGCCTTACTTTGTGAGGTCTGAATCCGGGCAGCAAAAAGGGCAGCAGGTGGTTCCACAGCGTGTGCAGCCGCGGGCTAGCAGAGGTGGTGGCCTGTAGCGCGGGCAGCACCTGTGAAGACAAGCAATCAAAGGGCAAGCACTCAGAAGACGACGGCAAGCAACCAAAAGACAGCCGCGCGCCTGCGTAGGTGGTGGTGGCCTGTAGCGCGAGCAGCACCTGTGAAGACGAGCAATGGAACGGGTTTGAGGACAAGGAGAAGCAGGAATAGCATACACCGTTGGAGGAAGCGGTTGAGGTCGGGACCTAGTTCCCAGGGATATCCTCACGCATTTTCTCATGCGCGCACACAGATGCACTGCTTTGCGTCCCTGCATGAGGACATGTGTACCAACCAAAATCCATTGAATACCATTGAGGTCTGCATAAGGGCACTCACTGGCGCAGGTGGATACAGTTACAGACCAAATACCAGCGCAACCCCTCTTGCAGGGACAGGAAGCAATGCATCTGCGCGCACAAGCGAGGACATCCCTAAAACTTGTGTTCCACGCTCACCCCCTTTGTGTAAACAAGGGCAAAAGTGAGGGGTGCTCAAGCGAAGGCGATGAGAGGGGAGGTTGTTTAGTGCAGGAAGCGTTTTGAATACCACACTTGGTCCCTTATACAGCCATGTTACTCAAATGCCGCAATTGGTCTCCTGTACAGGCATGGTGCTCAAACACCCCATACTTGGTCTGCAGCACAAGCACTGTGATTTTGCAGCCATCACACATGAGGTTGGCAACAAAACCTTGGTGTGCAGGGTCAGTGCTGTGAGAGAAGCATTGACCTCCCAGCCATGACACGTGAGGACAGCAACAGCAGCCCTTAAACATCGGTGCGAGCTCATCACCTTGCACTTCAAACACCTCAGAAAAGGCATTGAGTGCCTACACACACACAACTTTTGCGCTCAGCACATCACTCTCACTGCATCACTTGACGCATCCCATACATGTAGGCATGCAGCGCACCCGTTGCGAGGAGGCCTTGGTGAACAGGCCAGACGCATGAAGCAAAAGCTCCCCACGGTGCACCACTCTTGCTCACTGTGTAGAACACAGTCCAGGCATGGAACGCACCTGCTGCATGTAGGCTCCCTCCCTGCAGACCAGCCCAGATGCAGTGCCCATCACCGTGTCTCAGAGCACTGCTCCTTACTTCAAACACCTGCTGCAAGAAGGGCCCTGCTGGGCAGCCCAGGTGCAGGCGCTCCAACTTGTGTCTTGGGGCGCCCTGCTCTGTGCTTCAAATAACACGATACAAGCGCCAAGCGCACCTGCTGCAAGTAGGCCCTGCTGAAGAGCCCAGACGCGGGGCCCATCACTTTGTCTCGGGGCACTGCCTCCGGGGCGCGGAGGAATCCAGCAGGCGGGGGAGGCACGCCCTTGGGAAGTGGGCTGGAGGCCAGTAGGTCGGGGGGCAGGAAGGGCCACAGGCACAGGGCCAGCAGCAGCGCCTGTATGTGTGTATGTGTGTGAGTGTGTGTGCGCGCGCCAAGGCGCTGTGCAGGCCACAGGCAGTCTTGCTCAACTAGCAGAAACAAAATGCATCACCGGTGCTGTGCGCTTCTTATGAAGCCTTGTTGGGGAGCCTTTGTCTGCTGAGAGAGGCATGCGACCTGAAAGTAGGTCCTGTCATGCATGTGGAGCATGCATGTGCAGGACAGCCACGCGTGACACATTGCCAAATCAACCCCTAATCAATCCCCCCAACACACACACACACACATGCGCGCCAGCGCTTTTGCACATACATCCACATCCCGCACCTCTGGGGTCGCATCCTGTGGCCTACACTCCAGGAACTTGCGCAGCGCCTCACAGCCTCCTGGCCCTGCCCCCAGTAGCTGCACCAGCGCCCCCTCCTCCAGCCACCGGCCACCGCCCTCTCCACCCTTCTTCCCCTTCTTCTCGCCGTTGGCAAACCCCCCGGGAGCAGCAGCAGGGCCGCCCAGTAGCATCTCCAGCACCACACACACTGCCGCCTCCCGAAGGAAAGTCTTTTTGTTTGCCACAGAAAAAAGGGAGGTGGCAATGACGGCGGCAGAGGGCGCGGTGCGAACCAGGCCCGCCCGCACGATGGCACCGAGCCCAAACACGCGGCCCAAAAGCGCATCACGCACGTCCTGTCCAGCGGGGGGGGCAGAGGTAAAAGTA